>VTFQ01000017.1:5727911-6327911 GCA_036281575.1 Ancherythroculter nigrocauda | reverse complement strand
AGAGGTGTTTGTTGATTTAGTTACAATCCACTCACCGCTCAAAACACTTAAGTCTTAGCATGTTGCTAAGCTAAAGATGCAATACTGTAATAAAGCTATATATGTATGTTATATATACTGTATAGCACACAAAAATATTGCTTACAATAATCAATATTTAACTACACAGATCAGTTTTATTTATTTTTTGTAACTGACATTTAACTCTTTACTGCCATCTTGGATTTAATTTTTGCACTGCATTCTAGGATTGTCTTCTTGGGAAAGGACATGCGCATCTGCCTTTAAATTTCTAAAACAAACTGTCTTAGGGGCCGTTCACACAGAACGCGTCTTTGCGTCTAAAAACGCTTTTTAAAAAAAAAAGAGGCGCTGCAAAAGACGCGAGACGCGATCGTAACGGTCATGCACGTCCGTCAAGCGCGTGTTTACATAGAAAAACAATGGGAAAGTAGCGCATTGGAATAGAAAAACGCGTTCTGTGTGAACGGCCCCTTATGCTGTCTAACTTATGGGACAACATTTGCATCACGCATCAACATTTTTACGTGCCTAGACTCTAAAAAATGCTGGGTTAAAAACAACCCAAGTTGGGTTGAAAATGGACAAACTCAGCGATTGGGTTGTTTTAACCCAGCGGTTGGGTTAATGTTTGCCCAACCTGCTGTTTATTTTTATTTAACCCTATTGATTAACTATTGATTAAAAATTACTGTATTGCTTGATTAAAATTAGCCCAAAGTATGCTGGAAATAAAAATTTATTAAAATGTTTAATGAATAATAATTAAATAATAAACATTTATTCAATTGCTTATTAATAAATGCTCATCTTTTGATTATAATTGTTTCCTCTAGTAATTATGTGTCTGATTTTTAATTTACAACCTATTTTGGGTTCATTTTAAGCCAGCCATATAGTCATTTTTAAACAATTGTTGGGTTAAATAAAACCGCCCAGCAGGTTGGGCAAACATTTAACCCAGCCGCTGGGTTAAAACAACTTAGTCAGTGGATTTGCCGATATTTAACCCAACTTGGGTTTTTTTTTAACCCAGGATTTTTTTTAGAGTGTATGATTCCTTAAGCTGCTGCCTCAGGCAGCGAACCGAGCGAGGCCGTGTTTACTTCTGAGGACACAGACTGGCATTGACTCTTCACAGATATTGAATAAACACCCTAGTCTTTTCTGTTCCCTCGATGTCTAATGCGTCACTGTGATTTTCCCCAGTCTCTCCTCACCCTGTTTCACCGCTGTGTGTCTGTAGCAAACGCTTAGGAACAGATGAAGCTTAAGATTACTAATCCCACAACTGTTTGGTTGTGTTTTTCTTTTTTCTTTTTTTTTTCTTTCACAAAATGTCTCTGTTCTTTTCCTCTGTACTAGGCTGGAGCTGAGGTAATTTTGAAAGCAGATGTCTAAGGTATTATTTATCTAATAAAACTAAAAGCTGGATGTCTTTTTTAATGCTCGGTGGTTAGCCTTGGCTCACATCTCATAACAGAGTTGCTCTGGGAAAATAAGTCCTCCGACATCTCAAGCTCAGGGATGCATTGATTTATTTATTGACGGACATCACTGCTTTGTGGGAACCGCTGTTATGCGGCAAGAGTAGATGAAACTGAGAATCTCAAAACCCCTGAGGAAATTGTGACGGATGAGCTGCTCACACATATGGAGTGGAAAGTGGTCTGGCTGCATTTGTAGGTGATTGTTGCAATTGCAGAGACAGCAGGACAATGCCAGGAACAAGGGAGTCTTATTCATCCATCTTCTTCCAAAATATAAACAGATGCTAAACCTGAAGTAAACCTGTCGTTCAGCAGCTTATGGTATTGACCAAAGACTAAATACCTATAAGAGACTGTTTTGAGAGTACTGTCTGGGATCTATTCTTTAATGATTTTAATTGTTGAGGTAATCATGAATTATTGAATGCAATGACACGATTACCTGTTATATTAATTTCTTTGTGAAGGCAGTGATTTGAACAAAAAAGGTTAGAATTTTTCCAAGCAACAAACCCTGGATTAACAAAGATCTAAAGCAAGGGCCTTCAACGGGGGTGCGCAGTGGTAAGGCAGAGGGTCCGCAAATTAATGTTTAATCACAAACGTTTTTGTTAAAATGGTAAAATATGGGTAAACAACATTACAAAGTAAAATGCTAAGCCCCCATAAACAAAAACAAGAGCTCCCTTGGTTGATACTGTAATAATATCTTATTGGAGAAACAGATTTAGCGAATGCTCCAGTGCATATTTGGTGTTTGCGGTCTGGAGAACGTCAAATGTTTCTATTTACAATGTGTTTTTGCAGCGGTTAGAAATGTAGCGAATCACAGACATGTTTGTTTATCTCTGGAACGCAGTGGCCAATCAGAGGTGTTTGTTGATTTAGTTACAATCCACTCACCGCTCAAAACACAGTTTTTGTTCAGTGCTTAGTTCTGCATGCTCGCAAATCCTCGCATTAACAAGCAAAGTGTAGACACGACGTAAGTAAGAGATTCATTGTGCAGTGTAGACGACTTCATTGATTATAACAGAACTTTCGCGATGAACTGAGATGAGTGACATCTTTTTAGTGATTATAAAGACTAAACACAATGATGGGCCACCATGTTCAAATGTATGATGGTGACCCACATCTTTTGAAAATAACTAAAATGCTTTTTATTCACAATTTGATAATATTGCAGGTGATTTGAATAATGAAACACTGACCTTGATACAATCTGAACTCATTAGAATACAGGAAAGGGATGTAATCAAAGTGCTCAGCTAAACCAAATAACCTGTCCAGATGGTATTTGTTTTAAAAGAGCGTTCAGAACAACCGGGGTATTGTTATGTTACCTTTCCTGTATGTGGACTTGTAAGTTCCTGTAACTTCCTGTCTGGTTTCTTTTTCATAGTCAGTTTTTGCTTTTGAGGCAATATAAAATCTACTGAATTAAAGTTTAGATGATGGCTTTGTACTCGTGGCATGGAAAAATCCTACCGTTATTCCAGTTCCTAAAACATCTCATGCTAGAGAACTTAAAGACTTTCGCCTGTTCACCCTAACATCCATTCTGTGCAAGTGCATGAGGGCGTAGAGTATGTAAAGAATCATAAATTAAGGGCGCTGTAGATCCAGCACAGTTTGCTTATTTTCCCGCTCGGAGCATTATGGATGCATCTCTGACCTTAATACACAAGTCCCAAAACCACAGAGAAAAAAACAAATGCTCATGTCAGAATTTTATATGTGGATTTTTCATCAGCGTTTAATACTGTTCATCAACACATTTTAAAGGAAAGATTGCATGACTTAGGTGTAAGCAGTTGGTTGATTTTATGGATTGAGGAATTTTTAAAAGATAGGCCCCAATGGGTTTGTGTAGACAGAATTTTGTCTGATTATGTAGTATTAAACTGTGTTTGATCACCTTCGATTTTTTCTGTATTAATGAGCTTCAATGTAAATAGGGACAGTCTTAATTAAATACGCTGATGACTTGGCTCTAATTTTCTGCCAAATGGACAGTTATTTTGAGTATGTTGGAAACCTTGTTCACTGGTTCGACAATAGACATCTATAATTAAACATTAAACATTCCCTCCCTTCAGGGCGCAGACCGCGTATACCATTGCCTAAAAGTAACATAATTTGTTAAATTGGCAATGACTATGTTAAACCAATTTCAGTATTATATCTCTTAAATGTTGTTCATATATGTGTTTGATTGTGTATGTACAACGTATGTGAGTAGATGTATAGCTGTCAAGTAAGATCCATGTATTTTTATGTCTGAGCTATGTTATATCTATTGTTCCCACTTCTGATGTCACACCTGCTATGTGTGGTGAGAGCCATTTGTTTGTATTTTAGTAAATGAGAAATAATTGCAGTGTTCAGCTCAAGATATCCAAAACATTAATTTATTCAGCATCAGAGGAGGTGTCAGCCATTATCCAGTCATTCTGGAAATGATTGTGAGTTGGTTCCATTATTTAGCATATTTATGAACCTAGACAAACAAGCAACTTGTGTAGAGAGATGGTGGATCTTGATGAACAGAAGTACCTGGTAGTAAATGAGTGATAATGTGCTTGAGGGGTGAACTATGTTTGATTTTTGGGTAATTAGAAAATGTGCTGGAGATGTTCTAAATGCTTTATGCATAGTTCATTATACTGATTTTATGGAATGAAGTTTATTTTGTGGCTTAAATAAATTACATGTTACTCAGAGACTGACATGTTTGGTTTGTCAAATATGTTACTTTCAGCTGTCGCAAATTTGTTGACTTTTGAAAATCAAGCTAATCTTTTACCAGGAAAGGAGTGGTTTTGATGCACTGTTTTTTTTTCTCTTATAACAAAAATCTTTTATTTAAAAGAAATGAAAAATCACTTTTTAAAGCTGTTGTCTTGAATTTTCAAATTTTGTTTTCAAGGTCACTTTAAATATGAAAGTTGAGCAGCACTGAGATCACTGAGAATGGTAATTTGCTGGTAATTTGCAAACAGTGCATTTCATTAATTAAAAGAAAAGTATAACTATGTAAAAAGTATAACTTAGGTGCTCATTTAAGATAATCTAAACTCATTTTCAGCTACTTAAGAAACATATGTCCTTTTAATTAAGTTATTTAGAATGTCCGTGAAACAGTTTCAGTTAAGTGCCAGACATATTAATATGAACTGAGGGGGAAAAATTCTGGATACGGTGCCTAAATTAAATTGTGCCATGATTATGGTAATTATACAAATGCGTCTTGGAGGAACAATCAAAACCATTAGCAAAGTTCTAACAAGCAAAAAAAAAAAAAAAAAACACTATTTTTAAAGGCCTATTTGGACTGTAATTTTTTCTCATGTGGATGTCTTTAAAAATAAATTTGCATGGCACCTCAGTGATAAAACTCATGCATTTGTATGCCGATGTATTTATGGTGGAGGCACTCTAGAAAATCATTGTAAGAGCTTAATAAAACAGTGCACGTGTGCATTAAAATATTTTATCTCTCTCTCTCCCTTGCATTATCATCAACATACATAGTGAAGTAAACAGAAACATTCGTTACAACTAACAGTAAACAAATACATAAAGACTTTATGCCTTTTCAGGTGGTGCTTAATAAACTGGTAAACTTTATATCCGTAAATCAACTCCGATGAACTGTAATAAAGTGATCTCACCTTCATTACTGCCATATCCAGTATCACTCTGGAGATTGTGTAAGCTGGATCATGAACACTTTGTACTGATCTATCCTTGAGTAACAAATTTGTATTGAAAAAGCAGTTCGGTGTGAAATGATTCGTGCAGACATGAAGAAATTTCAGTAGAGTTGAGGGAGCATTTTCTTCAAAAACAAAATTAATCCACCTCGTCTTCAGTGGCTCCGATTTTGGGAGTAAATAGAGAGAGAGCTATGTGGATTAATCCATCCAGCTACAGAACACCTAAAACGCTTGGGAGATATTCTCGTCAGTGCAGCAATGGCGGACTGTGTAAAACTCGCTGTGAACTCGCTCAGGGTGGTTCTATGTAAAAACGGCAGTGTCTGTCAACATTCGTGGGTGGGGCCTGTGGCTAATGTGACGTCACACTCAGGGATCTGGAAACGGCTTGTTCTGAGACACTGCTTATGATTTACGGGGATTAAAAAAAAGGAGTGGTTGGATTTTTATCATTATAGGGTAGTTGTGTACACACACTGCCAACACACATTTATGTCCAAACACCATGCAAAAGTGAATTTTGCAAAATAGGTCCCCTTTGATGCAGCCTCACCTTTACAAGAGGTAAACATATAGCTGCTTGAGTTATATTTTTAATTTACATCATTGTATATAATACATATTTTAAAATTTTATTGCATACCTGCTTTTCTGCTTTTCTTCTCCTTCTCCTTTTTGTTGTTAACAGCTCCCACTCGCTGAAGTAGAGCAGTGATGAAATATTGTTCTTGTAAAAACCATCCGAATAGGGCTAAAAACCTGGAATTATAGAGGTTGGCAAATGGTGACCTGAACTGCAGAACATTCAGGTGGGAGAAGACTGCAGCATTTATTAAAAGGCAGTGGAGAGGCAGCGAGTATTATAGAGGGAGCATGATGGGAAGACAATAGAGGAGAGAAACAAGAGGATGAAAGAAGACAGACTCAAAAATAATAGAATTGGATAGCAATACTTTGTAGTGTCCTTGATGTTGATAGAGAAGAAAGAGGAAAATCTGTTCCCTTTCGAAATGGAATTCAACACTGCGTCTTGGATTGATGCTATGGGGACGCCATCAATATAACTGGTGTCTGACGCACGTGTGAACATATGCCAATTTTTTATTTATTTATTTATCTTTGGCTGACGACAGTCTGTGACATCATTAGCGAAAAGCCTGGAAGTATAAGAGGATGCCTGTGATACACGTCATCAGCTTTTTTGTCTTCAGGAGCCGTTTGTGTAAATAGCATGTGGTAAAGATGAAATTATGGAGAAAATGATTCAGGAAGTGTGTGCCTCCATGTCCCAGGTTTTTGACACCTGGCGACAACCTGTGTGTTTTGTGCTTGGGTGAGTGATCGAATGCACCCAGTGTGAGAAATTCACAATGAGGAAGATCTTCTCATGTTTGGCCTTATTCTCGAAGGATGGAGGATAAGCATGTGCACCTTGCGGCTTGTGCCCCACTGTAGCCAAGGCACAGCGGAGACTGAAGTCATGGGTTCACAAGTCGAGCTCGTCGAGGAATTTGAAAAAGGAATGGGTCTTTCATGTTCCTCAGTTGCGGGCTTGAGTGATCTGTTGGATCAAGATGTGCTGGCTCTAGCGTCATCTGATCCAGCAGATTGCATGTTACTGGCACCATCCATCCAAGAGGAGGTGGATGTGGTTGAAGAGGGTAAAGATAGCAATTGTACAGAGCCCTCTTATCCTGCTAGCCCCGCATATGGGGAACTGTTGGATGTTATGGCCTGCGCCACAACAAGGTTGTATCTAGCATGGAGTGAGGGAGACAGGAAATGGCTCAAGGTGACTTGATGAGCGTTTCCTTTTGGGCCATAATCATCCTTCATCTATGAGCCTTCCGTTTCTTCCCGATCTTCACTTGGAAGTGGACAATTCGTAGAAGAAACCACATTCAGCTCACATCCATCCTTTTCATGATTCAGGTTATGTGAATGTGGAAGGATGGAGCGAGCAAGCAGAGATATGTAAGGATGCCACTTGTTGAAGAGACACTTCAGAGGTTTTTCTCACATGGTGAGTCAGAAGGTTTAGACAGGTAAGGGTGGCATTTAAGAAGTACATCCCACACTGATCCTGGTCTCCATATTAAGCCTCTGGGGGTCCTGGCCTGTCACAGTCTGATGACTGGAGGCAGGGCCAGAGGGAAAGTGTGGCCACTCATGCTCCTCCTCCCTCGAGGAGTAGAAGGCAGTGGAGGCACGATGCTAGGAGAAAGAGACAAGACCTGAGGAAGGTGATCAATAGAAAGTGAAATCGGTAAGGAAGACTGGATTGCTGAGGAGAAGTAACAATATCTCCACCTTGGAAGTAGTGGTATCATCCAAGCTTGTAGTTTAAAATATTCTCCCTTTGGTGAGGGCTGTGTCAAGCAAAAAAGGCTGTCATAGCTAAGCCATCTGAGAAAGGACATCTTCTATTATTGAGAGATGGTGGCTTGTAGTGAGTGCTACCACTAGACTGTCTATGTGAGTCTTTGAATGGATGCGCCCTGGGTTGATGTTCTGACTCTGGTTAAATTATCCATTGAGTAATCCCACAAAATCCCACTAAGTATATCCCACTGTGGATATTTTCACCTAGTGAGGCAGGAATTCCTGTAATCTGTACAGGAGTATTTGTTCCCCATAGCGTCAATACAAGATGCAATGTTGAGTTCCACTTCGAAAGGGAACGTCTCAGGTTACGACTGTATCCATGGTTCCCTGAGAACCCCAAGCTCCCACAGCATTAATCCAAGATGCGGTGTCTTGTTCCCCTTCTCAGGGAACCATGGTTACAGTCGTAACCTAAGATGTTTTTTGGACATGCATGATATCAAGTTTTTTGAGTATGTAATATTGTGCGATCACATCATTCACTGAAGTTCATTGGGGTACAATGTATACTATACGTTATCAATATGGTATTGTTAAAGCTGTAGTGTGTAATTTCTGTCACTAGCATTAATGTCACTAGCAAAATGTTTAGCATCAGAGTAGCTGTTGTTAAATATATACAAATGTAGCCATCATTCATATTCTAACTGATAAATGAGTCTGAGTGCTCAGATTATTGAAGCGTATGAATCTTAGCCAAAATGTACATAAGCAGTTTTGCGATGATCTCAGTATGAGCCGTTCTTAAGAGGACTTTGATAGTTTTGTACAGTAAGTGGTTAGCTATCATGTAAACTTACTTGAGAAGCAACACTGGCCCTTTTTCTCCTATTTTTTTATACTTGTTAAACAAAAACAATTGCCAGTTTTTGAGAACTATTTCAAAATATTTAGCTTACATTACTCACCTTGAGTAATATAATGAAATATGTTACAGATTTCAATTTACAGCATGTATTCTGTAGTGTAATACAATTTTAAGGAACCCTCCCATCCCTGAAAACAACCTTGTTTTCAGGCAGACTCATTTAAAAGCCTATTGTAAATCTATTCCCATGAATTGTAGTCAACCAATCAGATTAGGGCTTGCCGACAGAGAAAGTACTTTTAAGTTTTACATGCAGTATGCATGGGATGTTCATTAGAATAGGGGAAAGTATATAAAAATGTAAATATATAATTAGCTTTTTGTCTTGTACATCTTTGCGTGCTTTGATGTTTATTTATACAGGTCTGTATTCTCTATAGTAAATGCAGAATCAGCATTAATACTCCTAGCACTCTAGCAGAAGATGATCTATTGAATAAATCCACCCTGGGCATTATGGTTTTCTGAACATAAATTAATCCCCCCCACCCCCCCCCAAAAAAAAAAAAAAAAATGGAGACCAAGAAAAACAACAACAAAACACTCTACAACCTTGAGGCTCGCCAGTAGGGCACAATAACGATTAATAAACTTTGTGGGGGTGATGAAAAAACAGACAGGAAAGCAGATGGTGGCATGTCTTGTGTGCCACAAACACATTGACATCTGAGTCGGAATGACCTCATTTTATGCCGATTCTGTCCTCAGTCTGGATTTGATTTGCTAGAATAAAGCTTTTGTGACTCCATTTGTTTTGTTGGGGACGGTAATGAAAATAAATATATTTGAATGTCTATGAAGACAGTTAAGTATTAATAAGTCTATTAATATAATAAGCATTAATAGACTTTCTCCTGCAAACCATAGCCAAATTTCACGCAGGATTCCCAAAAAATGTAACTTTTTTGAAAATGTCCCATCGGGGTGGTTTTAAACACTAAAGTGGTTCAAATTTAGATGCTACACAGAGCGTGAAAGGCACCCAGCCATTTTGGCACTAATCCCACCGCTTAGCAAAATGGTACAAATGGGGCCAATTTTGGCCAAGGACATCAGGCTGTACACATGTTTAATCTCTGCTGAGAGAACAAATACATGGAGAGAAAGAAAAACAGATAATGGTCATATGATTCTACAATTAATCCAGTTCATATTGTGTTTTGCATTTTACTGCCTCATCACTAGTAGTTTCCATTGGGCATCTCTAGTAATGTCTTTCTTTACTACAAAGCTACCCAACCTCAAGGAAGACGAGAACATAATGGCCCTGTTCCAAACCCCAGTGATCTGCTTACCATGTGCTGACATATTCAAAAAAAGAATGGACCCTAAGTGACAGATCTGATATGCTCTAAATAGGCCAGACAAATAGTGCTTACATGAAGTGCACACACAGGGTTTGACATTTGCATGTTGCTAAGCTAACAACATGATAATCTAATAAGTCAAAACACAAATATAGAGTGCTGCAGTGATGAGTCATATTTAGTCACATTTTCCAAGATAAGTAAAAGTTTTAAAACTATCACAAGGGGGTATTACTGATATATTTTATGTCAAAACCAATAACATGTGTAAATATCTTGAGCTTTTATTTATCACAGACCTTATTTCAGGTATTTAACTAAAAATACATTAAAAAAATGAAAAAAAAAAAAAAACATTGACTTCAGGAAAATGGAACCGAAAGTGCTAAAATGCCAAGTCTTTTCCGGGTTTTAGCAAAAATACATCGGCCCTGCAGAACTCTATTGGTTAAAATAGTCAATTTTAATTAGATTCTAACTTTTTTTTAATCTATGGTTTTCTGTACTGAACGAAATACATTTCTCTCAATGTTTATCTCAGATGGATATTTTCACTGCAATCATCACCCTCCATCTAAAGGCTATCACATTATTTTTGACTTGCATCCCAGTTCCCAAATTCTCTAATATGTATTTTGTCTTATGGCAATGGAAGATTTTTTTTTTTTTTTTTGCTTGTTTTTAATTAATTTATGCTTAAAAGTATGAAAAGCAAATTTGCCAGTGTCAGAAGACAAATACTCTTGGTTTTGCTTTTTTCAAGCAGTTTTGCTGTTTAGGTGATCAGTTTATATATGTGTATATATACTTCTGCCTTAGATTTTGGCTAAAACAAGGGTTTTTAGGAGGCTGCATAATACTGCCTATTTTGGAACAATCTTTTTATCTGGTGCACACTTATGATGCTGTCTAGGTAGGCAGTTCGCTGGTTTTTATAGCATAACCAAAATAGCTAGAAAAATTTTTAAAACTTCTATTTCACTATTACACCCTCTGTTTTCTCAAAATCAGTTACTCTAGTGGTAATTTTGATATTAGGTGAGATTAGTTTTTGATTGAATTAAGGTACATTTACATGACAATGATGTACTAAAAACAGAAAGATTTTTCCATGGATCCATGAAAATGATTAAAAACACTGTTTTCTGCTGCCAGGCCAGTAGTTGGCAATGTCACTTGTAAAGAAACACTATGACTACATGTCTATAGACTACGTAATATGCATGCACATGACAGCAAACCTTTTTCACAAATTCGTAGTTTACACAGAGACGATAACAGAGACGATAATGGTATTGTTTTGTTTGTTTGTTTGTTTGTTTTTAAACTTGCACTTTGAAACCTGTTTTCAAAAGTTTGCATTTTCAGGCCCCCAAAATTCCATTTTCATGTAAATGAGCAGCCAAAATGCATAAAAAGTTTTTAGTTCCCCTCAGTGGAAGAGTTGCAGCACTTTGACAGCACAGACGTTTCTCAATAGCTATGTTTCCATCCAAAGTTGTGAATTTAACTTGTGCGCAAATTTGGAATATCGCATAAAACATTTGCGAATAAAGCAATGTGTCCATCCAGTGAGTCGAAGAGAACAATATCATCACTTCCTGATAAACTGGTGATAAATATCATTAAGAAAAATGGAAGTTGCTGCAGTAAAAGCCACTGTACAGTATATAATAATTTTTGTATGAATCAACGACGTGACGCGTTATTTTTTTGTCCAAAGGCCTTAAAGCTGCAGTAGGTAACTTTTGTAAAAATGTATTTTTTACATATTTGTTAAAACTGTCATTATGTCCTGACAGTAGAATATGAGACAGATAATCTGTGAAAAAAATCAAGCTCCTCTGGCTCCTCCCAGTGGTCCTATTGCCATTTGCAGAAATACACCGCTCCCGGTAAGAAACAACCAATCAGAGTCAGGATGAGTGTCTTAGCAGTGTCAATCAAGCTCGTGTGTGCGCTGATCACACTCCTGTCATGCACAGCGCCAGCGCGTACAGGCGTCAAATTCAAGATTACCGGTGTGCTGCAGCTTTGCTTATGGCGGAACAACAATCCAAACTGCCAATTCCTCGAGTGGCACCTGCTCACAAAATAAAGACGGGTAAACGGAAAAAGACAGATGACGATGATAAAAAAGCCAAAAAGAAAGAATTAGATAGAGCCCGAAATAAAACGAGGGTAAATATAGGAGCGGCTTTTCCGAGGTGGAGGGAGCTACGTGTCCTGAAAGGATTAAAAACCGATGCAGAGTCAGCCACATTTCTGCTTGACAAGTAAGTATCCCTGCTTGATTTGTTTCATTTTTTAAGAACTACACAACTAAGATAATTTCAAAACAGGCCTGCCCGTCCCCTGCCTGATGCTTCCTCTTCTCCCCGCCCGTTGACTCCTCGAAGTCGCTGTGGGTGTGAATTCCTCATCGGAGCCCATTGACTCGGTGTCAAAACTCTAGCCGCATAACATACAGATAAAATGTCACGCACTGTGCAAAGCAACTATTGAAACCTACTAAGTTAATTCACTGGCTTGTCATGTTGCTGAAATAATGTACTAGAAAACCTTATTTAGCATTACATATCGATAGAATAATTACTTGCATACTGTAACGTTAGTTACCGTTAGCTATATTATCATACTAGCTATTTATTACTTATAGAAATAGTGCAACGTCATATAGTTACATTACATGTATTGCAAAATACGTAATGTTTTGAGGACCAAGTTTGTAGTCAAAGTATGGGCAGGCCATAGTCAGTGTAAATCATATTGATGGATGTTTCGTCTGTACCAGTGAATGTGCCATAACTGTTTATCCGCCTTACTAGCCTGCGCGTTCACGGCAGGCTCCGTTGTGATGGGGGAGGAGCTGTGGAGGGAGGGCTGTAGCGCAGCAGAGAGCAAGGGGGAGTGACCTGTGAGTTGTGCTTGTTCAAATTTTCAGGCTAAGTCAAGATTTTCTAAAAACTCCCTACAGCAGCTTTAATAACAATAAAAAACAAAGATATGTTATCTAAAGTATGTAAGGTAGTACAACTAGATCTCTTTTATTGAATCCAAAAGGTTTTTATTATATTTTGCAACATTTAAAGGTATTTTAACGATTTTGAAGTGTCAAAAGGTCAAAAGGTTTAACCATCTAAAGGCCAATACAGCCATTTCATTTGTGATTAAAATATTTAAAATGTAACAAATGTATATATTTTTTTATTCTGGCATGATTTTATAACATCATATATCAACATAGTGCAAAACAGTATTAAAATTATGTGTAGAAGTCGTTGCTTTGTTATGAGAAAGAATGTCCGGAAAAATGAATTTCATTGATCATTCGGAGTAACCAATATAAAGGGACCATTCTGGATCAAGTCATGCTGTCAATATCATGTGACAGGATGTGACATCATTCAGACACCTGCAAAGGACCACATGATCGTGAAGCAAAGTAACTAACTTTCTTTTAACTATTTGAAAAATTCATGTTTTCACTTGTTCATACGCATGTCCCGAAACATCAGGTCATTCGGTACAACCGCTATAAAATATGAAAAAAATTGTAATATTTTAAAAACTTGTACTAAATATAAAATGGTTAATTGTCCTTTTGCTAGCTAGCGAAATATCAGCCTGTTAGCATTGTTTGAAAATATCGTCATTCGGTATAAACAAACGTGTTATTTGGTAAAAACGAAATTTTGGTTAAACTGAATGATTTTTTTTGGTGACAAATTTTGTCTTTTAAAAAAATGACAAAAGCAGTGTTAATTGATTATAAAATATATATAATTTAATTGTTAACACTTAAGCACGCAGATGAACCCCAATAAACACTGTCATGTAATCTTGCATTCAGATGCCTGGTGTTTGTGAACGCAATCGTGAGAGACGCTTCTGGGAGGGAATTAAACGGAACCACTTTGACAACAGACTTTGCTCAGGCATTACAGAATGACCAAAACAGCATTTCAGTTGCTGTGCAACGAGATCAGTCTGCTGGTTGTTTCAGTTATGTCGTCTCATCGCAAAGTCACATCTTTTTTGATGCGCGAAAAAAGGAATTTATTCAGTAAAAGTGTTTGCATCATAGTTTATGCGCATATTTTTGTATTGCTTAAAAAAAATTATCCTACTCATTTGAGCGCATTAGTTTTTTATGCGCATTTTTAGAATTTATGCACATCTTGATGTTTCCATCCAGCGTTTTTTTTTATGCAATGTCCAAAACTGCCCATAAAAATAGGTGGATGGAAACATAGCTAATATCTGTAAGAGCTCTGAAATATTCAGATGTCAACTGCCTTTCTCTCATTTATCTTTCATTTTCATTTGCATAATTCTAATTAGTCAGTCCTCAAAAACATCCATTTGCTGTGTCTGGGACTAAAACACTGAAAGCAGCCTCCCTTTTTACAGAACTAATCGTCCCTGACAAATTAATCTGGTCTGGTTGAGAATTGCCTTCTTTAAGCCTCGGATTTTTAGTTTGGACCACATAGATTTATTGTTTGAGCTGCTTTGTTGAGACAAATGTAGTGTGACAGATTGAACTGCATCTTGTGAGGTGAATGTACTTGGAAGATGACAGTGATGTGAAAAAATTAGCGCTGCTGGGAAAAAGACAACATAGATGTGATCGCACTATTGTCTCCATCGGACCGTGTAGCCCCAGTTCTGTCTTTGCAGAGGTTTAGAGAAAACACAGAGCTTGAAATAGGAGGTTGTTTTGCATTTGTTTGATTATTGCCATTCATGCACTGTTCATGTAAGGTGCACATCTGAATCCATTTATTAGAATTATGTGAGAACAGCATAAATGTATATCTTTCACAAATATTTATCATGCAACTTGAAACAATAGAAAGAAAGATGTTTCACATCACTTTTAAACACACACACCTATTTTTGCAGTATATAAAGGTTATGACCTTTTTTTCACCAGGTGACCATCCTTATCGTACTGGCCTTGGCTTTTCTGGCCTGCATAGTGTTCCTGGTGGTGTATAAAGCCTTCACCTATGACCACACCTGCCCTGATGGCTTTGTGTATAAGGTAAGTGGATAAACACACAATCCATGTTCTTCTTTTATTAAACACAACACGCCAGAGCTAAATACAACACTTCATCTGAGCAATAAATATTTCAAAACCTTTGGAATTTTTTTTGTTTTTATACAGTCATTAGTCAATTACACTCATTATTTCACTCATTATTTCAATAATGAATTACATTAAATACCATCTGTAATGGTTATTTAATTTGAATAATGTCTGAAAATAAGGCTGTTTAATCAATTTATAACTGTCAAATGTTACGAATAAATCCAGTTACTTAGTGATGAACATTAATTTCAAATGTCACATATGTCACTGCAAAATTCATATAGTTACAAAATAATACTCATGCCCACTTTGTTTTTAAACAAAATTCCACAATATATATTTCTTTTAAGGGATCCTATTATGTCACAATATAGACTGCAACAGCACCCGCCCACTTTTTTCAATGGCGTTAGTTCCGGAAGTATTTTTTTCCATTTGTTTCTCCCATAGGGATTTTAAACAAGTCTTTGTTAAAGTGTTATACCAAGCGTTATGCCATAAACCATGACAACCAGCTACAAGGTGAACTATAACATTGCAAACATTGATTTGAAACAAGAAAGTATTTGAAATACAGAAATACAAAGGTACAAGATTGTGTATTTAACAGCTTTAGTGAGGGAAAGAACTACAATCCCATGAAGCACTGTGCATATATATACAACAGTTCGATCTGGTTCTCGATTCTGATTGGCTGAGAGCCATGCGATATTCCGTTTTACCGTTTGTATCAGTGTCATGGCAGACAAGCAATACAGTGGGTACGCAAAGTATTCAGACCCCCTTAAATTTTTCACTCTTTGTTAAATTGCAGCCATTTGCTAAAATCATTTGTTCATTTTTTTTCCTCATTAATGTACACACAGCACCCCATATTGACAGAAAAACACAGAATTGTTGACATTTTTGCAGATTTATTAAAAAAGAAAAACTGAAATATCACATGGTCCTAAGTATTCAGACCCTTTGCTGTGACACTCATATATTTAACTCAGGTGCTGTCCATTTCTTCTGATCATCCTTGAGATGGTTCTACACCTTCATTTGAGTCCAGCTGTGTTTGATTATACTGATTGGACTTGATTAGGAAAGCCACACACCTGTCTATATAAGACCTTACAGCTCACAGTGCAAGTCAGAGCAAATGAGAATCATGAGGTCAAAGGAACTGCCTGAAGAGCTCAGAGACAGAATTGTGGCAAGGCACAGATCTGGCCAAGGTTAATTTAATCCTTTAATGGAAGACGTTTGGGATGACCAGAACCCTTCCGAGAGCTGGCCGTCCAGCCAAACTGAGCTATCGGGGGAGAAGAGCCTTGGTGAGAGAGGTAAAGAAGAACCCAAAGATCACTGTGGCTGAGCTCCAGAGATGCAGTCGGGAGATGGGAGAAAGTTGTAGAAAGTCAACCATCACTGCAGCCCTCCACCAGTCGGGGCTTTATGGCAGAGTGGCCCGATGGAAGCCTCTCCTCAGTGCAAGACACATGAAAACCCGCATGGAGTTTGCTAAAAAACACCTGAAGGACTCCAAGATGGTGAGCAATAAGATTCTCTGGTCTGATGAGACCAAGATAGAACTTTTTGGCCTTAATTCTAAGCGGTATGTGTGGAGAAAACCAGGCACTGCTCATCACCTGTCCAATACAGTCCCAACAGTGAAGCATGGTGGTGGCAGCATCATGCTGTGGGGGTGTTTTTCAGCTGCAGGGACAGGACGACTGGTTGCAATCGAGGGAAAGATGAATGCGGCCAAGTACAGGGATATCCTGGACGAAAACCTTCTCCAGAGTGCTCAGGACCTCAGACTGGGCTGAAGGTTTACCTTCCAACAAGACAATGACCCTAAGCACACAGCTAAAATAACGAAGGAGTGGCTTCACAACAACTCCGTGACTGTTCTTGAATGGCCCAGCCAGAGCCCTGACTTAAACCCAATTGAGCATCTCTGGAGAGACCTAAAAATGGCTGTCCACCAACGTTTACCATCCAACCTGACAGAACTGGAGAGGATCTGCAAGGAGGATCCCCAAATCCAGGTGTGAAAAACTTGTTGCATCTTTCCCAAAAAGACTCATGGCTGTATTAGATCAGAAGGGTGCTTCTACTAAATACTGAGCAAAGGGTCTGAATACTTAGGACCATGTGATATTTCTGTTTTTCTTTTTTAATAAATCTGCAAAAATGTCAACAATTCTATGTTTTTCTGTCAATATGGGGTGCTGTGTGTACATTAATGATGAAAAAAATGAACTTAAATGATTTTAGCAAATGGCTGCAATATAACAAAGAGTGAAAAATTTAAGGGGGTCTGAATACTTTCCGTACCCACTCTATATATATACAGTATATACAGTGCTTAACAAATTTATTAGATCACCCTCCAATGTAAGGTTTGTGCCACCGCTGCCATAAACTTAACAGTATTGGTGATTACCAAAAATCATTAGGGGTTCAAGCGCGTATTGATGAAACCCTATTGTAATTGTTAAAATTTGAAAATTTAAATTTAAAAGTTTGAATTTCGATTCACGATTCCCAAAGGCCGCCAAACCATGCGAAGTGGGTGGAGCTACTTTTACTAAAATGGCTATAACTCATGAACAGAATGAGATAGTTTCACCAAACTCAGCACACCTATGTAAGAGCTCATTCTTTGGTCGTGTGAAAAAAGGATGTGGCAACTGGCCACTTGGTGGTGCTATAACAGTAAAAAAACATGAAAATGGCTATAATTACTTCACCGTTAGTCTGACTGATTTGAAAATTGGCATGCAGTGTCTTTGTTCGAGGTGCCATGATTGTCTATGAGGACATAGCTGTATCTCGAAAAACATATCTGCCATCGGCCAGTGAATTTTAGCAGTTATCAGACAAGGTTAACGGAGGTCTGGAATGAAATGGAATGGCCTAGGAGAATTTTGAAAGAAATTGGCCACCAGGGGGGGCGCCTTCGCGTTTTTCACATGCGTAAAAGATCATGTATTGCGCAGTTTTTCTCACACGTCCTCAAAATTTGTACCATGTGGTAGAACTCTTCATTCTGAGCAACTTTGCCTCTAGGACCACCACTGTCCATCGAATCATTTGTTAAATATCAGAGATTTTTTCAAAAACCAACTTTGGCGAACTAGTCCTAGGTTTTTGGCTTAACCTCAATAACTGTTAATAAGTTTTAAAAACTATATTTCTCCTATGGTAAATTGCCTGTATTTGCTGTAAATGTTTTTTTCATCTATGATGGTGATGGTTACAGGCTTGCTAATTAAAACATAATGGCCCGGTTTCACAGACAGGGTTTAGCCTGAGCCAGGATTAGGCTTTAGTTCAATTAGGATATTTAATTTTAATAAACGTACACAAGAAAAAACATTACTGTTGTGTATCTTGAGACAAAACAATGGCACTGACATATTTTAAGATATGTCAGTAGAAGTTGCTTTCAGTTAAAACAGCTCAAACATGCATTTTAGTCTGGGACTAGCTCACCCAAAAATGAAAATTATCCCCTGATTTACTCACCCTCAAGCCATCCTAGGTTTATATGACAATCTTCTTTCAGACGAACACAATCCGAGATATATTTAAAAATATCCTTAGTCCTCCAAGGTTTATAATGGTTGTGAATGGGAACCCACATTCTGAAGACAGAAAAAAATGCATCCATCCATAAAAAAAGTAATCCATACGGATCCAGGGGGTTAATAAAGGCCTTTTGAAGCAAAGGGATGTGTTTTTGTAAGAAAAATATCCATATGTAAAACTTTATAAATTCGAATAACGAGCTTCTGGTAGACGACCGCATGCAGAATGCGCAAGTTGACTTGAACCAAATGAGTAACCCATGACACAATGTATGACGCAGGATGTAGGAGTATCATAAGCTTAGACGCCTCTCACAGTTCAAACAAATATGGCTGGTCAACAAACTCAAGCCCCTCTTCTCATATATCGAAATCCTCCGACATTTCTCTTTAAATTTTCTCGTTTTAGACTTCTAATTTGTGACCGGTGTTTTGTTTTGCTCTCTCCTCTTCGCCTCCACATTCATCATTGTGTCATTGCGTTCGGGTCAAAGGTTGCTCTTCTGTCCAAATTGACGTGCGCAATATGTATGCGGTCATCTGCCGGAAGCTTGTATATTTGAATCTATAAAGTTTTACATATGGATATTTATCTTACAAAAACACATCCCTTCGCTTCAAAAGGCCTTTATTAACCCCCTGGAGCCGTATGGATTACTTTTTTTATGGATGGATGCATTTTTTCTGTCTTCAGAATGTGGGTTCCCATTCACAACCATTATAAACCTTGGAGGACAAAGGATATTTTTAAATATATCTCGAATTGTGTTCGAGAAGATTGAAAGAAGATTGTCATATAAACCTAGGATGGCTTGAGGGTGAGTAAATCATGCTGTGTAAGTAGTGTTTCTAATGCTAAAATATAATTTTTGTTGTGATTTAATGGATTCAAAGACAAATTGCACAAAATTTTCATCAAAAGCAAGTCTTTGAGAACAACTAGAAACTATTTGGAAGTCAATAACAACAGAGACTGTGGAAAAGTATATAAACACAATGCCAGCAAGAATGCAAGCTGTTATCAAGGCCAAAGGAGTCCATACAAAATAAAAACAAAATATATAATTTGTTTGGTTATTATGTGTGAACAAAGACTATTTCCTTGTTATTTTGTTATTTGCTAGTTTTTGACAGATTCCTAAAATATTTGTGTTTTCTCTTTATGACAAGTGGTCTAATAAATTTGTTAAGCATACTGTAGCTCACATAAAGCTGTCTTTAAAGGTTTATAAGTTATTGTTAAAAATCAATTTCCCTATGAAGAAAATGAATGCCGTTTTTACTTCCAGAACCCTCACTGTTGCACTGCACTCTATTACTCATTTAAATAATTCCAGCCCAAGGCATACGCAAAATATAGGGATGGGGCCTGGTTGACTTGTATTAGTAGGGTGTTAAAACTCACAGTTATGGTAAGGGGCGTGACATTTCCCAAACCCACTCGAATCGGATGACCAATCATAACACGCTGGTCCAGCTGACCAATCAGATCACATTGTGCTTGTCAGAATGAGGGGGGCTTCATAGAGACTGCAACTAAACAGAACATTACAGACAGACCTGTAAGAGAGTTGCTGCAACAATGTAAAATATGGAGGGAAAGGGTGTTTTTGAACATTCCAAGCGCATGAGTAGACCCCAAAAACAAAATTAAAGGGTTAGTTCAGCCAAAAGTGAAGATTCTGTCATTAATTACTCACCCTCATGTCGTTCTACACCCGTAAGACCTTTGTTCATCTTCCGAACACAAATTAAGATATTTTGGATGAAATCCGATGGCTCAGTGTGGCCTGCATTGCCAGCAAGATAATTTACACTTTCAGATGCCCAGAAAGCTACTAAAGACATATTTAAAACAGTTCATGTGACTACAGTGGTTCAACCTTAATGTTATGAAGCGACGAGAATACTTTGTGTGCACCAAAAAAACAAAATAACGACTTTATTCAACAATATCTCGTGATGGGCGATTTCGAAACACTGCTTCATGAAGCTTCAAAGCTTTACAAATCTTTTGTTTCAAATCAGTAGTTTGAAGCATGAAGTCACATGATTTCAGTAAACGAGGCTTTGTTATGTCATAGGTGTTTCAAAATTTCAGTGGTTCACCACTGGGGGGTGTGACTTTGGCAGTTTGATACACGCTCTGAACCACCGATTCGAAACAAAAGATTCGTAAAGCTTCGACACTTCATGATTTTTTGGCGCACAAAAAGTATTTTCATCGCTTCATAACATTAAGGTTGAACTAGTCACATGAACTGTTTTAAATATGTCTTTAGTAGCTTTCTGGGCATCTGAAAGTGTTAATTGTCTTGCTGAAGATGCAGGCCTCACTGAGCCATCGGATTTTATCAAAAATTAATTATTAATTTGTGTTCCGAAGATGAACGAAGGTCTTATGGGTGTGGAATGACATGAGTAATAAATGACAGAATTTTCACTTTTGGGTGAACTAAGCCTTTAAGACTTTGAAAAAGGGCATAGTGGGTTCGCTTTAATAATGAGTACATTAATATATGACTATGTGTTGCACATTTGTCACGTTAAGGCATTGAAAATGATAATACTGCTTGTTCATTTGCTGACACAAACGATTTGGAGTCAAAATTCACAGTTCTAACGTTACACATTCACACATTTCTCAACAGCACAAGCGCTGCATCCCTGCCTCACTGGAGGCCTACTACACCGCCCAGGACGCCAACAGCCGCGGCCGCTTCTACACCGTCATCAGCCACTACAGCATGGCCAAGCAGACCACCTCCCGCTCAGTTTCTCCATGGCTCCCTGCTGGAAGTGCCCAACATGATGTCAAGCCTCCCAACACAGACAGCCAATGAGATTTCCCACACTGCTTTTTAAAGGGTTTTCATCACGTCCACCTACATCACGCAATTCCCTAATTCCCTAATATTTCTACAGGCCCATTGTTTCTTATGTCCATTATTTATTTATTTTAGCTGCGTAGGTTTAATCATATGCTTGTTTTTTTTTATTATTATTATTATTTATTAATATTTATTTTTGTTGTATTTTTTTTTATTATTATTTTTTTGTATTTAATATTCAACTATTGTTTGTACAAAGGCATGACTCTGCAATCTTGTCAAGCGGTTTCCCCACAATGTCTGTGAGTGTCAATGACCCATTATGGAAGCAGAATACCCATAAGCCCCTTATGTAGTTAGATAACAACAATCTTGAAAGGCATGATAAAATGGGGAGTTTTGTGCTTTTATTTCTGAAACGGCAGAAAATATACATACATGCTCTCACATTAGAATATGTAAACAGAAACCCTACTTGTTAGACTCATTTTTATGTACGACCCATTAATGAAACATTGATAGGCCAAAAATAATATGGCAAAAAAAACAAAACAAAAAAAAGCATATTGTAAATGTACAGAATGTTATGGTTCCTACTTTGAACCTCAGTGTAAATAACTCATGAGAGCAATTACCCATGGTGTGTATCTCCATCAGACACATTGTAATATTCTCACCGTTTCTCAATGGATGGAGGTGTTCAGAGCTTTGCGACTTGCTTTAGCTGGTGTCTATGCTTGCATTTAACCTGGGGCCAAACCTTGGACTCTGAGATGATTTGGTGAAATGTCTCATCTGAATTCCTGCCAAAGCTTGATTTTCTGCTGTTTGGTCACAGGTCTGCTTTTTATCCATTTTTATATTCGTTGTCAGAAAAAAAAATGGATTTTTGAAATCTTGTGCTGTTGTTAGTTGAGATGTAGCAAAGCCTTGAGTATTTTTGATTGTGTATCCTTTAGGTTGAAAATAATAAAGATATACAAGGTGTTCAATTGTTGTCTCTTGTTTGGGTCTTTTGGTTCTTGTTGGGTAATGAATTTGCATAGGCACAATGTGTGTGTGTGGTTCAGGCAAACCCCATGTCAGTGGTTCCCAATCCTGTTCCTGGAGGCCCCCCAACGCTGCATATTTTGTATCTCTCCTTTGTCTGACACACCATTTAAGGTCTTGGAGTCTATACTAATAATAAGCTGATGATCTGAATCAGGTGTGTTTGATTAAGGAGACATGGAAAACATGCAGTGTTGGGGGACCTCCAGGAATGTGGTTGGGAACCCCTGCCCTATGTTATGGGGACAAAATGTCCCAACAAAGATGGCAATATTCAGAATATGAAAACAGCTTGTAAATCATACTAAGTGTTGTTGGGTTTTTTTTAAATGTAAAACTGCAGAAAGTTTTCCGTGATGGGTAGGGGATAGAATATACAGTTTGTACAGTATAAAAATCATTATGTCTATGGAAAGTATCCAGAAAACATGAAAACCCAGCATGGTTTTCACACAATAGTGCGGCTGAGGAAATCTTAAGACCTCTTCAGTATCTTAATTGTTTCTCTTTGACACCAATGAGATTAAATATAGAAGGCAAAATTACATTTTAAATTCTCAGTTTTCTTTGAAAAAGACCCACCCTTGTGAAAAATAAGTGTTCTTAACTGTTAAGTTTATGTATTGGGTAGGATTTATATGGTCATGCCAAATAAGGCATTAATATATGCTTCATAAGTACTAATAAACAGCCAATATCCTAGTAATATGCATGCTAATAATAGTGAGAACTGGACTCTAAACTAAAGTGTTACCAAATATAAATACATAAAAGGATGATACAGTATTATGTACTATTTGATACAGTATTATGTACTGTTCGGTCTTACACATAATCTGACTTCAGAAATCTTAGAAAATACTTGCTTACACAATTATGTTAGTTTTATGATACTTTTAGTCCATATTGAAGCCAGATAGTCACGTTTCTTTTCACTTTCATCATATGGAAAGAAATAACATGGATATTTAGCTAAATATCCCCTTTTGTGTTCCACAGATAGAAAAATCATTAACTATTCAAATGAGATTGCAGAAAGTTGGGTGGCCTATCCAATCTTCTGAGCTTTAAAAGGGCAATACAATTTTCCTCTGTCATAATTGATACCTAGGTAATTCTTTTATTGTAATAGCAACACACCAATAGCCTTGTAAACTACATTTCAAAAATACAATACTTAACTGCTTAAAATCATGTCCAATGATTCAACGAATCTGTCAAAACTCATGACTCATGACTCAAGATGCTCACAATTTCTCTCTCCTGGGTGCGTGGGAGTCTCATATGAGTGAAGCACAGCAGTCGCACATTAGACTGACAGCTGGTTTATTTCTGCTTGGCTAATTAGCAGCCCTGTTCATCTTGTCTGCTCATAGCTCTTCTCCACCTCACATTCTCTCATGCTGAGAATACTGAGCCACATCCTGAATGTCAAGATACAGATCGAAAAACAACTGCCATGGATATAGTGATTCACTCCGTTGGCTATAGATGCTAAATGAGTATAAAAAAGAGAAGACTCTTAAAATATATTTTTTAACTAAATACTGAGCATTTGGATAAAAAAAATATTTATTATTAAGAAACAGAAAATGTTTATTTTAATACTTTAAACTTCCATCAACAGTTTCTCCTAGACAATGATATTAAATGGAGAAAATTAATACTTCCCCCTAAAGTCAACATGAAACAGCATTTGAAAAAAAAAAAAGAAAAGAAGAAAAAAAAAAAAAACCCTTCAGCGAGATGTAGTTCTGTGTTATTACTCAATAAAAAATTGGAATTGATGAGATCATAAAAAGTTGGCAATTGGTTATCATTTACTACGGAGCCCCAGACATGACATGCAGGAAAAAAATAGTAGGCTAAATCGTGTGCACAATTTACTATTTTGTTCCCTTGATTTACTAAAACATGCACACAATTTACTATTTCATTCCCTCGATTTATAAATCATGCACATTATGTAAACTGTGCGCACATTTTAGTAAATCATGCACACGATTTAGTAAATCGAGGGAATGAATTAGTAAATTGTGCGCACAAATTAGTAACTTGAGAGAACGAATTAGTAAATCGTGTGCACGATTAAATTTTTTTCTTGCATGTCATGTGCAGGGCTCCGTAATTTACAGATCAAAAAGTAAAAGTCATATTAGAGGCGAATTCACAAGTTGATGAAATATTACGACAAGACATGCACTGATGAACTGTAGAGAATATGTATTTTAAAAAAGGGATTTTTGAATTTTAGATCCATTTTAAATTAATGTTTACTTCTAATCCTCTAAGGAGATTTAAAAGAAACATTTGAGATGAAGTTGATAATTAAAAAAAGGATTGAGAACTTGATTAAGTCTCCTTTTGGAGACTTGGAGTTATCATTATTATCACATATATTTTGGTCTGAAGGGGATGCGTGATGTGGAATTAAACAAATATACTTTAATAAACACTTGGAGAATACACAGAGAATCATTCCCACATAAGGTAAGGACAAGAAGTGACAAAGGACTGAACAGAACAGGGACCATATATACACAAGGGAACTAAATAGGAGACAGGTGAACATAATCTTTAAATCATGAGTAACCAAGGAAACTAACAAGGGTAAGGAGAACGCTACACTGTAAGGATATACAAGAAGCCAAAATACATGAAAACACAATGAAGCTTAACATAACTGACACTTAAAGAGTATTAATTCAAAAGTCTTTAGTAAACTAGACTGTACTGTAGGGTAGTTGAGAAGAACACGATCTGTGAGAATGGTGTTCAAAAGATCTTTTGAACTTGTTTTATCATCGATTGGATACACTGTCACAGTCAAGTTTCATTGTCTAAGTTGTTGTCTTCATTGTCTTTCATTGTTTAGTTTCTAGTTATAGTTTTTATTATTACCATTTTCCTGAGTTCCTGTTCATTATTAGTTATTATTAGTTATCATAGTTTCTAATTAGCTCTCACCTGTTCCCTGTTCCGTTAATTATCTTCCTCTGTTTATTTAAGCCCTCTGTTCTATCTGTTCATTGTCTCACGTTAAAGTTATGGTAGTTGTGTTCTCTTGATCATTCATTCTGCATAATGTATCGTTTGTTGGATTATCTATACATCTCAACCAGTACAGAAAGTGAGACCCTCAACACTAGTACAAGAAACAGCAAAAGGAAAAATGGACCTTCCAGCTGTTTGTCTCTTGTTAGAACAGGGGGATCACTCCCTCAAGGATTACACAAGGTACTTTCTAGATCTGGTGTGCCCAACCCATTATCCCGACCGCTCGCTATGCGTCTTCTACAACACTGGCCTCAATGACCTGTCGAGGGCACGCCTGCCCATGGAAGGCCCTCGAGGGAGCTTCACCGAGTATGTTGAGTGGGTGCTGGTGCAGTGCAACTCACAATTTACCATCCAGCCCCACTCCAGTCCCAGAGCCCAGTAAGCCTTCAGCCATGCCCGCAGCAGAACAGTCAGAGCCCACTAAAAAACTCAGAGCCCGAGCCCGCCACGAAAGATGAGTCAGAGTGATTGCCAGAGGCTACTTTCGCCCACACTCCCTTCACTGAGGTGTATACTATAAGCTGGGTCCCTTCTGAATTATTATATGATGAGCTGGATTATGATATATTTCCTGGTCTACTGTCTCCATTAGTCTCACTCGGCTCCAAGTCATCTTCATCTCTGTTGGATGAGCCCAGTTCCAAGTCATCTTCGTCAACATTAGTTAAGCCCAGTTCCAAATCATCTTCATCATCACTGGTTAAGCCCAGTTCCAAGTCGCCTTCATCACCATTGGCTCTGCCAAGCTCCAAGCCTCCTTCGTTGCAAATAACCCCACCCAGCCTGTCTCTACCTCCTCTGCCAAAGCAATTCAATTCCTCTGCCTCACCTCCACTGTCCCCCTTCAGCCCTTTGACTCCTCCAGTGGTTCTTCCCAGCTGCAAGAATCCGCTTGGGGCTTCCCAGTCATCAGCTCTGCCTTGGCACGTGGATCCTTCAGCTCCACTTTAAGTCTCTGAATCCCGGGCTCCACCTTGGCCTTATGACCCATCGGCTCCACCTTGTCTTAACACTCCCTTGGCTCCACCATAGTCTGTCATCCCTCAGGCTCCATCAGTTGAGCTTCAACCCTCCACCCCTCCGGCTCCTTGCCTCCTGTTCCTCCTTTGTTCTCACTCCTACTGTCTCCACCCTGTTCTGCCAAGCCCACATCTCCAACTCGGTCACGTGCACCTGCTGCTCCACCTTGGCCCTAACCCGCATAACCCTGGTTTTACATCTCCTCTGCTTTGCCTGGGTCCCCTCTGGTCACATCTCCACCTCACTTGGTCAGGCTCCTAACTCCAGCCTGGCTTCTTCCTCCATAGTTTTCATTCCTCCCTTCTCCACTCTGGCTAATACCATGGTCATGTTAGTTTCATTGTATTGTTTAGTTACTCATAGTTTTCATTTACATCATTTGTCTGAGTTCTAGTTCATTATTAGTCACCGTTGTTTCTAATTAGTTCTAACGCGTTCCCTTTTCCGTTAATGGTTTTCCCCTGTGTATTTAACCCTTACACTATCTTGAAAACCCTGAGACGCCAAATATTGGATTCAATCTTTTTGTCAACTTGTTTTCTTTCAATTAGGACAGGTTTTGTATTGTTTTGGGAATACAATCAATCAGTTTCAAAAATTAATACAGAACCAAAGAAAACAAGTTGACAAAAAGATTAAATCCAATATTTGGTGATCATATAACATAACAAGAGATTTATAAGCTATTTTCTTTTGTAGGCCGGTCATTTTTGACCAAGAACACTACAAATGTGACTTTGTGCCATTATGTACAAGATAAAAGCATTTCAAAACAAACTTCCTAGTTAAACATTAAAGCACACTAGTGTGATAACATTTTTCATATTTTATTGAAGTATTGACAAAATTATCCACAAATAATGCTTTTTTCATTCAAAAACTGGGGTGCATAAGCTTATATCAATGAGGCCTATGATCAGTCAGTTTCCTAATTGAATGAAAACAAGTTGACAAAAAGATTGAATCCAATATTTGGTGATAATATAGCATAACAAGAGGATTTATAAGTTATTTTTTGTAGGCCAGCCATTTTTGACCAGGAACACCAGAAGTGTAACAAGGTGGTGGAAAACATCCAAAAAAGTACAAAAATTATCCAAAATATTTTGGAAAGTAGTTATAATGTGTGTGAGCTAAGTAAAAAAGTTTTAGTCCAATGTGATAACATTAACATTTTTAGGGAAAAGAAAACCCTCTCCGAATCAAAATGACCCAAACACAACATAATGGTTAAGCCCTCTGTTCCTTCTGTTCATTGTCTCATGTTAAAGTTAGGGTAGTTGTGTTCTCGTCTGTGTTTATTAAAGTTATTCCTGATCGTTTATTCTGCGTCACACATCATATGTTGGATCATCTATACAGCTCAACCATTACAACGACACTTAAGGGTATTTGTAAATCCTTATGAGATTTTAGATTTAAGAGGATTATCTCAAAGTCTAAGGTAGATCAAGCCATATCTGGGCTAGTGGAAAATTCCGTCAAAGACAAAACCCCCCACAAATAGCAGTGTGATTAATGGATTCCTGTTTAAAAACAGCCTGAGGTGGTTTGCTAGTTTAGCTGCCTTCCAAGCTTAGCTAAACCGACAAGTGACCAAACCCCTCTAAAAAACATCATAACAGACCAGCTTAGCCAGGCTGCTTGAAGCTTCCTTTCAGGGTGAGCATCATATTGTTGAAATAAAAAAATAAAAAAATACTAGCACATGGGTCTTCATTTGCCATATTAGATGTTGTACCTCAACAGTAGAAATAAACTTTATACAACAATATATATATATATATATTTTTGTACATTTTCAAAATGTACAAAATACATATTTTGTGTTGGAGAAATATGAAGTGTAAAAAAATATATGCACACAACAGCCACTCAAAACCCTTCAACAGAACACAATAATCACTTTGAGGGAAAACACAAGAGCCTGTCCTGCAAGAAGCAGGTCCTGTTAAATTAAGGTTTAGCAAATTGTGATGTTTCACTGTTGCTATGGTGGCAGCTGAAGCATCAAGCTTTCGTGTCTCACCACAACCTGTGGCAATGCACTTGTGACGCATGTGCTGAAAAGCACAGTGGAAAACAACACGTCAGTATTTGTAAGTATAATTTGTTTAAACTAAGTGACAAACAAAAATTTAATCAAAGCACCTCAGTGCAAATCAGTCTAATGGCATTAAAAGCAGTGGATTGACTCTTTATCACTGATAGATTCTCTGGCATCCTCTTGAATAGTATTAATAATAAAAATTGTAAATATAATTTTCCAGTGGTGCTTGTAATTTGTAGTGTCAAGAAATAGGAGTAATGCTGTCCCTCTCATACATAAGTACTGTGACAAATCCAGTTGGATTTATTCAATCTTCCAGTCAGATTGAGCCTTACTAACATGTATGTCATGATAAACGTCTTTTTCATCTGTGTAAGAAGATGAATTTGACATACTATGACGGCAGAGCCTATGGCTTAAGAAACGGATTGGCACTCTCAAGAGGTTACTGCACATTTGTGTGTGTGTGTGTGTATATGTGTCCTGCTGTGCTCTTGTCACCCAAAAGCTGTTGCTTGGCCACAAGGTGGAAAATAGCAGGTCACCCATCATGACTAACTAAAGTAAGCAAGGTTAAAACACAGAGCACCACAAACTTACAGAAACCGAAGCTCCAAAACACCCCGTTTTGTTTTTTACACAGATGACTCATCTCAACAGGAAGCTCTCCCACTGTGCTGATGCAGACCCCTTCCAACAAGGTCCCAACAGATTTGTGATTGTGACATCTGTCACCTCATTTTAGGCGAGAGTGTAGTTTGCTGTTTAGATGTAGCACGAGATGTTTCATTTTACATAGCCAGAACTTGACAAATGCTACAGGCATTAAAGTCTACATGAGATGACACACAGACATTAAAGTCTACATGAGATGACACACAGATATTAAAGTCTACATGAAATGGCATTCACAACCCAAAACTTCTGTAATGTACCGTATTTCGGCATTAAACAGGATATTCAATGGGGGGAAAAAATATGCAAGACTTCTCTTGTGAAAAAGAATTGTGCTTAATTGTATTGAGTGCACTTGTAGTGTACTTAATATCTTAAAAGCATATATTTTTATAAACTCCACATAATAATTTAATAATTAAATAAAAGGCCATTTGTACTTAAAGAAAATGCACTTTCATGACTGTTTCTTAAAAACTGCACTTTGTAATAATGTCAAATTAAAAGTATTAAATAATATTTCTTTATAATCTTTTCTCATGCTTTAAAGAAGTACACTTCTTTTGGTGTGTTTAATATGCTAAAGCGCATGAAAAGTACTTGATTATACAAACTCGATTCCAAAAAAGTTGGGACACTGTACAAATTGTGAATAAAAAAGGAATGCAATAATTTACAAATCTCATAAACATATATTTTATTCACAATAGAATGTAGATAACATATCAAATGTTGAAAGTGAGACATTTTGAAATGTCATGCCAAATGGCTCATTTTGGATTTCATGAGAGCTACACATTCCAAAAAAGTTGGGACAGGTAGCAATAAGAGGCCGGAAAAGTTAAATGTACATATAAGGAACAGCTGGAGGACCAAATTGCAACTTATTAGGTAAATTGGCAACATGATTGGGTATAAAAAGAGTGGCAGTGTCTCTCAGAAGTCAAGATGGGCAGAGGATCACCAATTCCCCCAATGCTGCGGCGAAAAATAGTGGAGCAATATCAGAAAGGAGTTTCAGAAAAGTTGCAAAGAAGTTGAAGTTATCATCATCTACAGTGCATAATATCATCCAAAGATTCAGAGAATCTGGAACAATCTCTGTGCGTAAGGGTCAAGGCCGGAAAACCATAGTGGATGCCCGTGATCTTCGGGCCCTTAGACGGCACTGCATCACATACAGGAATGCTGCTGTAATGGAAATCACAACATGGACTCAGGAATACTTCCAGAAAACATTGTCGGTGAACACAATCCACCGTGCCATTCGCCGTTGCCGGCTAAAACTCTATAGGTCGAAAAAGAAGCCATATCTAAACATGATCCAGAAGCGCAGGCGTTTTCTCTGGGCCAAGGCTCATTTAAAATGGACTGTGGCAAAGTGGAAAACTGTTCTGTGGTCAGACGAATCAAAATTTGAATTTCTTTTTGGAAAACTGGGACGCCATGTCATCCGGACTAAAGAGGACAAGGACAACCCAAGTTGTTGTCAGCGCTCAGTTCAGAAGCCTGCATCTCTGATGGTATGGGGTTGCATGAGTGCGTGTGGCATGGGCAGCTTACACATCTGGAAAGGCACCATCAATGCTGAAAGGTATATCCAAGTTCTAGAACAACATATGCTCCCATCCAGACGTCGTCTCTTTCAGGGAGGACCTTGCATTTTCCAACATGACAATGCCAGACCACATACTGCATCAATTACAACATCATGGCTGCGTAGAAGAAGGATCCGGGTACTGAAATGGCCAGCCTGCAGTCCAGATCTTTCACCCATAGAAAACATTTGGCGCATCATAAAGAGGAAGATGCGACAAAGAAGACCTAAGACAGTTGAGCAACTAGAAGCCTGTATTAGACAAGAATGGGACAATATTCCTATTCCTAAACTTGAGCAACTTGTCTCCTCAGTCCCCAGACGTTTGCAGACTGTTATAAAAAGAAGAGGGGATGCCACACAGTGGTAAACATGGCCTTCTCCCAACTTTTTTGAGATGTGTTGATGCCATGAAATTTAAAATCAACTTATTTTTCCCTTAAAATGATACATTTTCTCAGTTTAAACATTTGATATGTCATCTATGTTGTATTCTGAATAAAATATTGAAATTTGAAACTTCCACATCATTGCATTCTGTATTTATTCACAATTTGTACAGTGACCCAACTTTTTTGGAATTGGGTTTGTAATTTTAAGTGTAGTTTGTTATTTAATACATTAAAGTTAATGTATTTTAAATGTACAGAACTGCAACATCATTACAAACTATGTAAGCTTGTTTCTGCCACTGAATTAAAAAAAAAAGATAATTGCGACTTTTTATTTCACTTCTGACGAAATATTAACTCGCAATTGCAAATTATAATGTCAGAATTGCAAGATATAAACTCGCAATTCTGACTTTTTTTCTGGCAATTCTGACTTCTTTTCTCAGAATTGTGAGATATAAACTCGCAGTTGCGAGTTATAAAGTCTGATTCTGAGGAAAAAAATACACTTTTTTTTGTCAGAACTGCAAGTTTATGTCTCACAATTCTGGCTTCATAACTCGCAATTGCAGGCTGAAGCAAATGCAAATTCATGCCCGTACAATAGAGGGCGCAGCTCAAACAAACCTTAAATACAGGAGAAGGAATTTCAACACTTACTTTGCAATAAAAACAAACAAAAAGAGAAACACAAATGTGATGTTTAAGCTTTCAGTCTTCCTCAGTTCTTTGTCTCTCATTAATCATTGTCATTACCTGAGTTCTCTTCGTGTTCATTAAAGATCTATATTTTTGGTTAATTTTGCATCATGCACCATTTTTGGATTATCAATACAGAGCAAACCCATGACAAGATGAGCAAATGCCTGCTCACATTTAGTCAAGAGCTAAAGTCTCTTAAAGTCTCTTTTTTTTTTTGGTGCACAAAAAAGTATTCTTGTCACTTCATTACATTAAGTGAACCACTGTAGTCACATGAACTGATTTAAATATGTCTTTAGTAGCTTTCTGGGCATCTGAACGTGTAAATTATCTTGCAGGCAATGCACTGAACCATCAGATTTTATGAAAAATATCTTAATTTGTGTTCTGAAGATGAATGAAGGTCTTACGGGTGTGGAACGGCATGAGGGTGAGTAAATAATGACAGAATTTTCATTTCTGAGTGAACTAACCCTTTAAGTCCTAATATGTAGGTAAAAACATTCTTTAACTAATTGAATTTAATATAAATAATACAATTTCATGTAATTGTAAATAATATGCAATTAAGTTTCCAAAATCATTACATTCAGTCCTGAAGTACATTATTTTTTTTCCTCTTTATTTTTATTCCGAAGACAAATGTCTTGTACAGAGATTGTATTTTTTCCTTTTTCAATCCCTCCCCAACCAACCCAGAACAAACTGCCTTAGACTGCCTTACAAGAAATTAAAATAATATATATATATATATATATATAAAATAGTTAAATAATGACAATGTTAAAAAATTGAAAAAAAAATAGCTAGAAACCACAAACATGTAAGAATGATACAGCAATAAGAAGTATATTATTTTAAAGTATATTATTTTTTCCATAATAAATATTATTTTTAAAAGTATGCTAAAGTGTAGTTTTTCTCAAGGATTCAGTAATTGATTGAATCATGAAAAGTGGGCATTTCATACCAGAGTTTGGAATGAATTGTGAAGGTCTAGTCGGTCGCAACCCCTCCCCCATATTTTCATGAAAGATTATAAAGCAATATGTCATACAACATAGACTTAACCGGACTTAACTCAGCAAGGTTCTCTTCATGCTCTGACATCACAGCATTGGCCTGAAAGAGAAAGCTGTAAAAGAAGACAGAAAAGAGAAATATCCACTATAGCGCCACTTGTGGCAATTATGAGGATGCATACTACAACACGTTATGAAATGCACCTGTCACAGTTCAAACCCAATAAAAAATGTTGAGCTTGTATCGTTTACAGTCACATGCTGGTGAATAGTGTGTTTTGGACCTAAGGCCAAAAATGTTTATTAAATGGGGTCAATTATGAATTAATGTCTTCTAATTATATACACTAATGAAGCTTATATTGTACAAATGTTTGGTTAGTATTAAAACACACTAGCTAAGATTGATCTCACAGTACTTGTCCTTGACAGCATTTTCGAATGTGCCTGGTTCCTCCCACCTTTTGAGTAATTCTTGGTTCCCTGTTTTGTCTTTAGGGATCCCAGCTGGGCACACTCATGGCTTGTGTGTAATTTCGGCATGCCCTACTTTTCCAGGGATGTTTAATTGCTCGTCTGTCTGCCTTCTTCCCCATAGGCATTGTGTTCACCGGTAGCATTTGGGACTACCGTTAAGTTATAAAGCATGCATTATTCAAAATCAGAGGATGGTTTATTTTATATTCATTATGCTTCCTTTTTTGAGAATGGGTTGTTTTAACAGCCTGAAGTCTGAATTTAGTTCTTTTGAAAAGGGGAAGTGCACAAATTTAAAATATTTTCAGGTTTGGTTGTTTAATAAAGCTTAAGTACTGCGCTATTTCCCATGAGTGTCTAAGCATTCTAAAGGCCACATATGGGTAATTGGCATGAGTCCAACATGGAACCCGTGGACAAACCCACTTACAACCTGTATTTCAGCCAATGTAGTAAACTTGTAGTACCCACATAAAACTTAACCCTTACGCTGTGTTGAAAACCCTGTAAAAATGGCTTGTAAATCGCTTGTTGTGCTATGTTAATCACCAAAAACTGGAAAGTCTTTTTTGTCAACTTGTTTTCTTTCAATTAGGAAAGCCTGTCATACTCAAAGTAGTCTGTTTGTGTACATGAGCGTGTGTGTATCCTCGCATACACAGGTCCGAGGCATTTATCTTTGCGAGCGCACATGTACATGGGTGAACATGAATAGGATGAACATTTTTAAATGTTTCTCCTTTGCAATGTCATTTGCAAGGTCTGCTTCATCAATTATCTGCACAAAATTGGATTTTGCACAGGTTTTATATACATTCTAATGTTTTACAATCTCTTTTTCAGATTTTAAAAGTTGTGTAGTGTATTCCAGCCATAAAAAAAAAATGAAAATTAAGTCATTTACTCACCCTGGTAATGCGCTAATTTCTTTTTCAGACCTCAAAAGAAGAATTGTTTAAAAATGTTCTGCTCGCGCTTGTCCATATAATGGCAGTGAATGGCGACAAGCATGAAGCTTTTTTAAAAAAAGATGCAAATGTAACACAGAATGATCCCATGCAACACTTGCCATAATATTCCAGTTGTTCTGGGGGTATATAGTAGGGTTTGGTGGAAAAACAAGCCAAAATTTATATTATATAACGAAAATCCTGACCTTGGCCTTTGATCTTCTGTGCATGACTGCACATTCATGTGACTATCAGTTCACTCTGACTCGGCCAGAAAAAAAAAAAAAAAAAAAAAAAAAAAAAAAAGGTTGTGACAAATTTTGCGCATTTATTGTTCAAAACAGAAACCCACTGCATGTGTGAATAGCAGATTTGATACATTTACCGGAAAAAGTGCATTTTATTGCAATTTAGTAGGCTTGATGTGTGAAATTGGCTCATGTAGACAGCAGACAGCAGTGCAGCCCAGCAGGCTTTGTACTTTTCCGACCTCTATTGCCTTATCAGAGCCTAGGAGGGCTATTAAACCAAATCTAGTGGGAGAACAATCACCAGTACAGCTCTTTACACTGAATCTATTCTGAGACACGGTTCATCTCAGTGTCTGAACTGCAGCGGTTGCCTGTGTCAGCTCTTCATAGTCCTGCTCCATTCTCATTAATTACCTTAGTTAATTAGCAATTAAAACAACTGTTAATGATACCTTCTTTTTTTTCTCTCACCTCTGGGTACATCAAGAGTTGGGAGAGCAGTATAACACTCCTGCCAAATTCAATAGAGATGGTGGAGAATGAACTATAAAACACTTTCAATGAGATGTGATCAAAGATCTGAATTTATAATGGAAATGGGCAAGATTATTGCCTGTATAAGTCTGTGTTGTATAGACCCCTTAATCGCCTACGTCACAGTGACGTCACTGCTCTAGCTGGAGGCAAAACATAAATAATGCTATGATCTCATAGCAGGCGCGCTAAAAGTTTGAGGTTTTGACTTTAAAATGTCGTCTTGTTGTGTTTTTGGCTGCCAGAATAGAAGGAACAGGACTTTTGGTTCAAAACTAAAGTTTTACCAGATCCCGGCAGACATTCCTTCACAGAAATCAAAAAGATAATTGTGGTTGAATGCAATACGGCGTACAGACTGGACTGAGACGATCATAAATAATACTCGTGTTTGCAGTGCACACTTCATATCAGGTAAAATAATCGATGCATATGTAATGGTGTGTTGGTTTTATCTAGTACAAATCAGCAAGTTTCTGTTTTATAGGTGAAAAGTCGCCAACCTTCAGCGCACTAGCTAGCTTAAATGTTAAACAAACATACAGCGATAGATGCGTGTGTAATCCTTTGAATGGTCTCTTAAAATAATCCACATTGCTAGCCATAATCATAGTTAGCCCAGCGTTAGGTTACATTAGACAATAAGCATTGACAAAATTCCCCGAACCACCCGAAAGTAATTCATATGTTGTATAGGAAATATCCAAAACTTAAGTTAATTTACAAAAATAGCTGTCACGGTCCCGCAGAGTCAGTGACTGTACATATTCGGACAGTTCTGAACCTTCTTCTGCATCTATGTTTAATAAATCCCTCCTAAAACATGCTAGCTTACGCTTGTCAACATTGAGTCCAGCGCCTCTTTTTGCCTCCAGCTAAGCCCTGCCCACCAGGAAACGTTGCAATGTTTACAAACTTTTAAGGGGTCTTTAACGAGTTCGTTTGCCCATATAATCTTTAGGGTATTAGGTTAGCTAATTTGGCTTGCTGTCCACTGAGGAGGGGCTCGATGAAGCATCTTCAACTCGAGCTCTGATACACCCCCCAGTGAATAAATATAGGATGTGATTACATAGGGCAAGGTACCTGAGATGAAGGTGGAGTTTGGGGAGGTGGAGGGATGCTGAAACAGCTGAGACTGAAGAGAGGTAAGCAGCTGCTTATATACTCTGGCTGTTGATTGGAAGATTAGATGGGCTCGCTCCTCCCTAAATTACGTTTAGGAACTTCACTTAACGAGTTTGTTTGCCCATATAATCTTTAGGGTATTAGGTTAGCTAATTTGGCTTGCTGTCCACTGAGGAGGGGCTCGATGAAGCATCTTCAACTCGAGCTCTGATACACCCCCCAAAAAGTGCAGAATAAATTTGGGACAGCAAGTTGGATTTAGAATGGTTGAAAATGCTTAAGGATTTAATGTATATGGGATACCCAGATGCTTAATGCTTGTTACCCCCCCAAAAGGAGCGAAAGATTAAAGAGACATGAAGAATAGAGTTGAGGTGTCGAGTGGCACTAGTGTTTCCTATGCCGGAACACAAGGAGGTTGTGATTAATTGGCCTGGAGTCATGAATGAATACTGCTGCGGCAGTGATATTTAATGAGGCTCCTGAGGGAGCTGGGCTGGAACGCGTCGCCCTACTATGTCCACCATGTGGAGCTATGAGCAGGCTTCTGCTGCGGCAATGTTATTTAAGGAACTCTGTCGGGAGCTTGCGTTTATTGCTGCTGTGTGAGTTTGACTAGGATGCATCTCGCCGCTGCACTGCTGCGGCAGTGACTTCTAAAATTACTCCTGCGGGAGTGTTTTTTGGGACTGGAGGTTTGAGTACGTGGTTGGAGAACGTCCCGCCGCAACGTCTGCAACATGGGGGCCCATGAATTCAGAAGTACATGGGGCCCCCAGCTGCCAACAGAGGGGAAGGAGGTCCTCGTCCCTAAAGGGAAAACGGGCCACTGATATCCAGAGCGAACCTGCCTGCCGCAGAAAAAGGGAGCCTACGGTATATAGATAAAACGCAGAGCTACCGTCCTTCCAAGGTGGTTTGGATCACATAAGGACATGAGGGCCCGCTGCAATCCTTATGGGACATACGATCCTTGGTACCTCCAGTCCGCTTGTTCAGATAGGAGGGCCCACACTGCGATCCGAACGGGAGAGCCTCCATGGTTAAGAACATGAAGAATCACACTGCGATTCAGAAAGGGAGAGCCCCCACGGCGCCTGAACGGAAGCTCACACTGCGATTCGACCAGGAGAGCTCCCGCTGCGTTTCGAAGGAGAGAGCCCCCGATAAAATAAACGGGAAGCTCACTCTGCAAGTCGAACGGGAGAGCCCACACTGCAAGTCGAACGGGAGAGCCTGCACAGTATCTGGATGGGGGAGCCCACACAGCAATTCGAATGGGAAAGCCCACTCCAGGAGTGGTAGCTAACACACATCCGAAAAGGGAGAGCTCTCACTGCATCCAGATGAATATGAGCCCTGCGGGGCTTGGTAAGCGGGGAGATGCAAAAATAGTAGGGAGAAGCGGTCCAGACTCAGAAAGATGCTAGTGTTTGTGATGTAGAACTGATCGAACATATGTTGTTTTAAAGGCGGGGCATCGACCGATCATTTTAATTTGGTGTTCGGATAGGCCCCTCTGGGCTGCTGTGATGGCTGCACCTTTGCAGAAAGATAAGAAAAATTGATGGTTACAAGGTTGTCTGGTGTTTGGCTGAGGGGGATTGGTTTTGTAAACCTTTGATGAGGAGGGATATCTGGGGACTTGAAGAGTCGGGGCACTGTTGGTCATGGATGAACTTGGAGAGCAATGTATGCCACTGAGGTAGATTTTGATTGTTCCTGAATTAAATTGGTATGATGGAGGTAAGAGATGAAGGATACTGAAAGGAGGGAAAACTCCTGGAAAGCTCTGTGGAAGTTTTTTGAAGGAACTCCAAGCTGTCCTGTAGGTTTGGAGTGTTCTGAGAGAAACGGCTTGCAGTATGGTATTTGTGGATGTGGTATGAAGAGGTCTTGAGGGAATGGACCAGACGAATGAGAGTTCTGAATCAGGAGGAATTGAAGTTGATTGGAGTCTGCTTCCAGAGCCAATGTTCTAAATTTGAAAAAGAAGATAAAACATCTGTGATTTTATTTTGGTGAACTGGGATATGTTCATCTATGATGATGAACTGGTAACAGGCGGAAATTCTAAGGGGCAATTAACATTTCGGAACCCCATAGATTGGCTGTTACTACTATGGGATACAGGTTTATGAAAATTATTGCTTGGTCTATGTTGTGGTGGTGGAGAATTCATCTAATTTGGTTACTCCAATTGGGCTTATGCGGAATAAGGTGGAGAATCAAAATGGGCCGATCATGAATCTGGAATCTAGTTCTTTTTGATGAGGCCTTCCACTATATCGGGTCCAGCTGTTGCAGATTATAAGTTATTGCAGATCAAGCTGGAGTAAGGTATACTTTCCAGACTGCGGCTGAAATGTTCTGTCAGGCCTGAAAAAGAACTGGTTGGAAATTGTCTGGATGGTGTCCATTTCACTAACTAACTGGGAAATAATGATTGAAGAAGAGAGAGGCTGCTCACTTAGCTGCAAAGCTTGAGGTAGATATAAAAATGACTGCTCCAAAGGAAGATCATCAAATGTCTGCACCTGATGGAATTAGGGAACAGTTCTGGGTTGAGAATGTTGGTTGTTCCATGGTGACTGCGTTGGGAGGAGCTGGAAGAGGGACTGCTGTTGCGAGAGAATGGGCTGGCAAGCGGCTCAGACCTGAAGAAGTGTTTGGTGTTGGAAAAAGATGGAAGCTGGGAGGAGGGCTTCATTACTGACTGGTGTCCAAGATGGCTGAAGTGAGAGAAAGGGGTTGGTGGGCAAAAAGAGTGTTGAGATAATTTGCGGAGACAACCTCACGCTAGGATCTGTGCCAAGAAGAATGTTAGAAGAAATTGGGGAACAGAAGGGAGGGGAGGAATGAGGTAAGTTGTAAACGGATAGAGGGTGAGGGACAACTAGCGGAGGCAGCCTCACGCTAGGATCGGCTTCCTGGGTGAGCGAGAAGTAACCATCTGCGAGGGCATCCTGGCGCATGGGTTTATCATGAAGAAGATGGAAAAAGAACTGAAAAAGCAGAAGGAATTAGTGATGTTACATATGAAACTGAAGCTTCAAATCTCATATCGAATACACAGCTCAATTATAATGAATGCATATGTTTTCAGAGGAGCGGTGATAAATGAAAGACGTCTCAACTATCTTTCCAGTCACATGAATGCCGTACGTTTCAGAATGTTGAACCCAGACCACTACTCTACAGGTTTACGGAATTTAAAGTCCATTTACTAATATATATATATATATATATATATAATATATATAATATATATATATATATTACATTACATTACATGATCTTACATTCTGCCATAAAGACAGTATAAAACCCTATCATAATTAGAGCATGATTTACTTGCATCAAACTCTGTGTGGTGGTGTGGCCAAGAACAAGCTGGACAGGAGTAGGCAAAATAAGAAGGGTTTATTTTTCCCAACAAAAAAATTAAATAAACTTAACAAGGAGGTTGAAAATCATTTCCAAAGTATATGCGGAAAAAAAAAAAAAAATCAATTAAGCAAAAGGGGAAAAAAATAAAACCCTCCCCTGTTAAACAAAATAACAAAAACTACTACAATCAACTGCCCATGATGTTACTGTGGCTGGACAACCCCTGACTAACTCTGCTCATCTTTTCATTGCTATAAATACCCATTTAGCACATACCAACCCAAATAAAAGGTAAATATCAAATAACAACTCTACCAAATAAACACAAACAAAATTACAAAATATACACTATCATACATAACATAATACAATCATTTACCTAAAAACAAGAAAAGAAAATACTCAAACCAACAAAAGATTAAATGACATAACAAAATAACATAACACAAAAGATCCCCTCTAACTCAGAACATGATGGTACAGTCCAACTTCCTCTGGCACAGGACAAAAGAGGGAATTGAAACACCGCCTCTCCCTTTGTCTGCTGCCACATGGAATGCGGCCGTCACTCCATGGACTCAGGTAATCTAGGACTCAGGTAAAATTAATCAGCAAAGAATATAAGAAGTGTGCACCCTTCTATACATTCAAGATTTTAATAAACTGTTAACTTATTAAACTTGTCGTGTGTTTTTCTTGTAATAAGGGGATTAAAATAAAAGTAACAAACCATATTGAATTAAACTAAATTAAACATCAAATCAAACACAATGGTAAGGCTAAACATGTGAGGTGGGCTACGCACCCGTCACAGTCTCCCCCACCTCTGGTTCCTCGCTCACGTGACGGGAGAGGAAATCAGCAGCAAGATTCTCTTTGCCTGGTCGATGGAGGACTGTAAACTGATAGGGTTGCAGAGACAAGTACCAGCGAGTTATCCTGGCATTAGAGTCTTTCATTTTATTCACCCATAGGAGGGCTCTATGGTCAGTCTCCAAAGTGAAATGCCTGCCCAAAAGATAGTATTTAAAAGAGTCCAAGGCCCACTTCACAGCCAAGCATTCCTTCTCAATAGTTGAATAACGCATTTCCCTAGGAAACAATTTACGGCTAATGTAGGCCACAGGGTGACGATTTCCCACTTCTCCCTGGAGTAATACTGCTCCAAGTCCAACTCCTGATGCATCAGTCTGTAAAACAAATGGTTGATCAAACCTGGGACTGTACAACACTGGGCTTTCCTGTAGAGCCCCTTGAATATCCTGGAAAGCTCTTTGGGCCGGCTCAGTCCACTGAATCTGGTTTGGGGCCTTCTTTTTAATCAGATCTGTTAGGGCAGCAGCTCTAGAAGAAAAATTGGGTACAAACCGACGATACCACCCAACTAATCCGAGAAAAGACCTCACCTGTTTCTTTGTCTTTGGTAGAGAACAGGACTCAATAGCTTGCACCTTCCCCACTTGAGGCCGAATGACCCCATTCCCCAGGACGTAACCAAGGTATTCAGTCTCTTTCTTTGCCAGGGCACATTTACCAGGGTTGATCGTCAGTCCTGCTTCTTGAATACGTCTTAAAACCACCTGCAAATGCCTCAGATGCTCTTCCCAAGTTGTACTAAATATCACAATGTCATCAAGGTATGCTGCAGTAAAATCAGACAAGCCATGCAATACCTGATCCATCAGTCTTTGAAAAGTGGGCGGAGCCCCATGCAGGCCAAAAGGCATATTCTTAAAATGATGTAGGCCCCAAGGAGTCCGAAAAGCTGTGAACTCTTTAGATCTAGAACTCAAAGGCACTTGCCAGTAACCTTTACATAGATCAACAGTGCTAAGATATTTTGCATTACCCAAGCGTTCAATCAGGTCCTCAATACGAGGCATTGGATAGGAGTCAAATTTTGAAACTGAATTCAAATATCGAAAGTCAATGCAAAATCTTGTAGTCCCATCCTTTTTAGGTACTAAGACCACAGGACTGCACCATTCACTTTTAGAAGGTTCAATCACCCCCAAGGAAATCATCAAATCCAATTCCTTCTTTAGAGCTGGAAGGAGTCTTTCAGGTATACGATAACTTAATCTCTTTGGCACGGCATCAGCTTTTAAAACAATGTCATGCTCTACCAGCTCCGTTCGACCAGGCTTCTCTTGGAACAGTTCAGGATGGCAAAGAGACTGAAGTTGCCGTTGCTGGGACTCTGTGAGATGATCCAAATTGAGCACTGCAGAATTCTGAATAGGAAAATACTGCTCTTCCACCTCTTCCTCATCTTTCACAGACCGAATCAGCAGACATTCCTTCCGAGGGGACCACTCTTTCAACAGGTTTACATGCAGCATTCTGCTTGAACGGGCTTGTCCTGGGGTTAAAATTTCATATGTTGTTGGTCCTACTTTCTTCTGTACCTTAAAAGGCCCTTGCCATTTGGCTAAAAGTTTACTGGATGCTGTGGGTAACATCACAAGCACTTTTTGACCTGGCACAAATGTACGAGTTCTGGCCGACTTATCATACCAAGACTTTTGTCTCTGTTGAGCTTCGGCCATATGCTCTTGAGCCAAATTTGTCATTTTCTGCAATCTCTCATGCATGGCAACTACGAAGGAAGCAACATCTTTTCCTTCCCCTATACCCTTCTGGCCGGCCCATGTCTCTTTTAACAGTGACAATGGTCCTCTCACATCATGGCCATACAACAATTCAAAAGGGGAAAAACCTGTTGAGGCCTGGGGGACTTCACGATATGCAAAGAGCAAATATGGCAACCACTGATGCCAGTCTGAGCCAGTCTCATTTATGAATTTTCTAAGCATATTTTTAAGGGTTTGATTAAATCTCTCAACTAATCCATCCGTTTGAGGATGGAACGGTGTAGACTTTAGGCCCTTAATGCTTAACAACTGATAAACTTGCTTTAAAAGTTTTGAAGTAAAATTGGTCCCACAATCTGTAAGAATCTCCCTAGGAAATCCTACTCTAGAGAACAGCTGAATCAAACAGGATGCTACTTGCTTAGCTCCAATCGTCCTCAATGGAAACACCTCTGGATACTTTGTAGCGTAATCACTCACCACTAACATAAACCTGTGGCCTGCTCTACTGTTCTCAACTGGACCGACAATATCCATAGCAAGTCGTTCAAATGGAACTCCAATAACTGGAAGAGGTTGCAGAGGAGCTTTAGCAGGTAGTCTATTGGAGGTCAACTGACACTCTGGGCACGTTCTACAGTATTTTATCACATCTCTTCTAATGCCAGGCCAATAAAAATGTTTCCTAATTCGGGCCAAAGATTTCTGCCTACCCAGGTGGCCTGCCCAGGGAATGGAATGACCCAGAGATAGGACCACATTCTGAACTGCCTCCTCCTGAAGGACAAACCTCTCACCTACTCTACCTGCCACTGACTTCTCACCTTCTCCCCGACTTGTCATAGTAGCTTGCTGGTACAACAAAGACACAACAGGATCTTCTCTCTGCATTTCAGCCATATTATTGGGAATCTTAAACCCAATCACTTCATCCAACTTACCACCCTGTTCTTTACCATCAACTTCAAAGTATCTATACTTATCTTGCCTTCTCTGCCTTCTAGATTTCCTTACCTTAATTGGTCCAGCCTCTAATTCAGAGTCAAAGAAAGGGAAACCTTTAAGAGTTTCAGATTCATCAGCAATCTGCTTAACTTGAGCCCGGGTCATCACCATACTAGAAGCAGAGTTAAAAGGCAACAAGTTTATCAATGAAGGAAAATCTTGACCTAGAATAACAGGATAAGGTAATTTTTCTACTACTCCAACCCTCAATAAATAGGGTAGCTCCTGTACTACTACCTGCACTTTAACTGTAGGGTAAGTCTGCTCCTCACCATGGACACATTTAATGATCACATTACCTTCAATCTTTTCTTCGGCCTCTGGGACCAAATGACTTTCCACTAATGTCTGCATGCTACCAGTGTCTATCAATGCAGTTACAGTTTCCCCATTCACTTCTACCGGAATGGTCAGGCCTTGAGGCAGAGGCAACAACTTTCCTACCCCTGTTTTTGGTACAGAACATATCTGGGACGTTTTAGCCATTAACTTCGGACACATTGGCTTTTTATGCCCTTCCTGTCCACAATAATAACAAATGGGCACCTGACTAGCCTGACGTAAAGGCCTAGAGGACTGATTTTCCCTTTTGGGCTTCTTACTAGAAGAGGAACATTTTGAGTCTCCTTGACTATAGGTTGATGGACACCTATCTTCCCTAATTCCCTTATGAGCAGCACCCCAAGAGTGTGAACGAGATCGGGCGGCTACAAAAACATCAGCCAAGGAAGCAGCCTGACATGCTGTGCTAGGGTTATGTTCTCTTACCCATACCTGCAATTCTGGTGAAAGCATCCTCAAATACTGCTCTAAAATAATCACTTCCCCCACAGCCTCTACAGTCTTCCCCTTGGGTTGCACCCATTTTTCATAAAGTTCTCGAAGTCGTACATAGAGTTCTTTTGGAGTCTCAGCAGGCTCAATCTCTATTGAGCGAAATCGTTGACGATAAGTTTCGGGATTAATGGCATACTTGCTTAAAATGGCAGATTTAACCTTTTCATAGTCTAAGGACTCCTCAATGTCCATGTGCACATAGGCACCCCTAGCCTTACCAGTCAATAAAGGAACTAACCTAAGGGCCCAATCACTTTTTGCCCATTTACAGGCCAGAGCCATTCTTTCAAAAGTGGTGAGAAAATGTTCAATGTCATCTGAATCTTGCAATTTCTGCAACTTGGGCTCAATCATACCTCGAGCTGGATCTGGAACCGGGGACACAGAGGCATTGGACAGATTATCAGGCATTTCAGCAGGTTGATCAGGTCTTGACAAACCTCCAGGTTCAGGGTTGGTACGAAAATCCACTTCCTCCCTTAGAAGGTTGAATTGATGTTGCATTGATTTCCAACGTTGCTCTTGTCGAGCTGCCTCCCGCTCCATCTTATCTTCTTGTCGTTGTTGAACCTCCATGTTTTTGCGAAACATATCTGCCAGGTCCTGCAGAGTCAGTTGTGCTGGGTCATCCGCCACCTGAGGAACTCCTCCAACTGCTGCAGGCTCATCCTCCAACAACTCCACCGAAGCTGCTTCATCTTGTTGTTTGAACTTTGCCACTTTCTTTGGAGCCATATTGCCACTACTCAACACTGTCCCTTACTGGCCAATCCCACCGCTGCCACCATTTGTGGTGGTGTGGCCAAGAACAAGCTGGACAGGAGTAGGCAAAATAAGAAGGGTTTATTTTTCCCAACAAAAAAATTAAATAAACTTAACAAGGAGGTTGAAAATCATTTCCAAAGTATATGCGAAAAAAAAAAAAAAAATCAATTAAGCAAAAGGGGAAAAAAATAAAACCCTCCCCTGTTAAACAAAATAACAAAAACTACTACAATCAACTGCCCATGATGTTACTGTGGCTGGACAACCCCTGACTAACTCTGCTCATCTTTTCATTGCTATAAATACCCATTTAGCACATACCAACCCAAATAAAAGGTAAATATCAAATAACAACTCTACCAAATAAACACAAACAAAATTACAAAATATACACTATCATACATAACATAATACAATCATTTACCTAAAAACAAGAAAAGAAAATACTCAAACCAACAAAAGATTAAATGACATAACAAAATAACATAACACAAAAGATCCCCTCTAACTCAGAACATGATGGTACAGTCCAACTTCCTCTGGCACAGGACAAAAGAGGGAATTGAAACACCGCCTCTCCCTTTGTCTGCTGCCACATGGAATGCGGCCGTCACTCCATGGACTCAGGTAATCTAGGACTCAGGTAAAATTAATCAGCAAAGAATATAAGAAGTGTGCACCCTTCTATACATTCAAGATTTTAATAAACTGTTAACTTATTAAACTTGTCGTGTGTTTTTCTTGTAATAAGGGGATTAAAATAAAAGTAACAAACCATATTGAATTAAACTAAATTAAACATCAAATCAAACACAATGGTAAGGCTAAACATGTGAGGTGGGCTACGCACCCGTCACACTCTGTTAGTGTTATTATTGTTATATTTAATTTTATTACAACACATTAGTATGGAAATTATATTATCAGAAATCTACACGTTTAACATTGCCAGGCTTTTATTTGCTTAATGGAATGACTGAGCTGTACATCTATATTCTTTGGCTGCACTGGCTGGTTTATGGCTGCTGTAAATTTATTTATTTATTTTTAAAAGCTTCAAGATTCAAGAGGCTTCATTTCATAATCCATAGAAGGAAGTAAAGTGCGGGAGACAGGAGTAAGTTTGGATAGTTCTTGCCTGAGGAGTGGAGCTGCATATGGGAAGAGCTGGAAAAGCGGGACTGTTTTTGCGGCCGCTGTTGTTGATCGGGCGGAAAAACGGCGGACGAGGAAGTGCGTGCGGCGGCAACGGACTGTGGATTTGCGTGCTGTAAATGTTTATGTTCAGGACATCAGGTCGGAAGAGAAACTTCTGAGTCTTGCTTTTATGATGCTGAAGTGTTTGTTGGCATGCTGGAACTGTTGTTAGAACTAAAGAAGATCGTAGAGTTTAGCTTTTGATTATCTGCGGGAGAAATTAATTCCAGAGCTGGAGAGGACTTGACGTAGGCTGTTGGCGGACCATTTGAAATGGGTAGAATCAGTGTATTAGAGGCGGTAGAATGAAGAGATGAAGTCTGTGAAGAAGACAGATGAGGCGCAGTTAAACGGGCGATCCTGAGCGTGGAGGAGAGAGTGGTTATCCGCAGCGTGGTCTGTATGAGCGCTCAGAAAGAGCATCCGTGTTTGGATCTGTGAGATCCGATCTTACGCGAGATGTGACTGTTGGTGTCTCGGGGAAAGTTCGTCGTCTGAAGGGGGATGGTGGAATTTCCGTGGTGTCGGACATTGTTCAGTACGGCACTACCGGATGCTGAAACAGCTGAGACTGAAGAGAGGTAAGCAGCTGCTTATATACTCTGGCTGTTGATTGGAAGATTAGATGGGCTCGCTCCTCCCTAAATTACGTTTAGGAACTTCACATAGTACACTCTTTTAAATATGAAATCTCAATGTGAATGAAGGATCCTTTTTTTTTTAATTTTCCAATTTAACATGCTAATTTACGTGGTTAGTTCACATAAAAATGAAAATTCAGTCATTAATTATTCACCCTTATGTCATTCCACACCCGTAAGACCTTCCTTCATCTTCAGAACACAAATTAAGATATTTTTGATAAAATCTGATGGCTCAGTGAGGCCTCCATTGCCAGCAAGACAATTAACACTTTCAATGCCCAGAAAGCTACTAAAGATGTATTTAAAACAGTTCATGTGACTACAGTGGTTAAACCTTAATGTTATAAAGTGACAAGAATACTTTTTATGCGCCAAAAAAACAAAATAACAACTTTATTCAACAATATCTAGTGATAGGCGATTTCAAAACACTGCTTCATGAAGCTTCGAAGCTTTACGAATCTTTTGTTTCGAATCAGTGGTTCGGAGCGTGTATCAAACTGGCAAAGTCACGCCCCCCAGTGGTGAACCATTGAAATTTCGAAACACTTATGATGTAACGAAGCCTCGTTTACTGAAATCACGTGACTTTGGATTGATTTTAAATTATTCCAAATTATTCCAAAGTGTGTTTAAGCACACTTAAGTGGCCTTTTATTTCATTCCATTTTATTTACATTAATATTATTTTCAGAAAGTACAAAAAAAAATATATATACACTGTTTTTCATGATTTGTTATTTGAACATTTTTTCTTTTGTCAAATCAGCTTAGATAATTAATGTGGTTCAGATAACATCATATTTTGAGTTTCTGTTAAACCAATCATCTTCATTGTATTAACTCAATTTTTTAATTCCAACGAACTCAAAATTTTAAGGCAACCAGGTAACTTACTTTTTAAGTTAAACCAACAATTCTTTTTTACAGTGTACCTGTAAGTTTTGAAGTACACTACAAGTGCACACTCAGAACAATTATATGCACTTCTTTTTCACAATGGTAAGGTCAGCGGTAGGTCATAACGGTCTATCTGCTGGGTTAATATGTGTCACTGATCCAGCAGGGTTAGTGAGCTTGTGAACTAACACTCTCTCTTGTCCGTCTGTTAGTGTTTTTCCTCCGGCATCTAGTATTAAAATACTAGACAATGAAACCACTTTTATGTCTCTATTTCTTCCTGTTTCTGTAGTCCACTGTGACGCACGTCAAATGCTCAAACATTCACTTATGCATGGATTCTCATTTAACACCCTGTTTGTCTCCAACGCACAACGTGAACATCTGTTATGTCTGTCACTTTTTATTTAAAGGGGATTGCTGGCAGAGCAAGTGTAAAACAGGGAGTCATTCAAGAGTAATATAAAGGTTAAAATTAATATGATGAAGGCTGTGGAAATACTAAATAACAATGGTTCTTTTTTTTTATGTTGTTTATGACATTTGCGATGATAAAATTATCGCTTGTAACCATGCATGCACTGGTATGCCTTAATACAATATAATTCATCTCTGCTGAACTGAGCAGAAGCCCAACCAAACATATTTACCAAAAGAATGTTCCTCCACGATTAACTTGCAAATACAATGGTTTGCAGAGGGATTGCAATGTGATGCACACACCTAGATCCAATCACAAATCGATAGGTTCAACATCATGTCTGACTGAGTGCATAATGTTTAGAAATTTTGTCTGACTTGTATTTAAATAGTATAGGCTTATGTTGAACTATTCTTGTACATACAGGCACAATATTAAGCAATATAAAGTACTGAATGAAAAGTGTACTTTTGTGATAAAGTACGCAAACACAGCATGAGCTTCGCTACAGGAAGCAGAAAGTGTCTGACTTCACGTCTCCATTTTCAACTCGTCCCCCAACTGCAAGCAGCATATCTTGCCAATCTATTAAATCCAGCCAAAGTCTACCACACCCATTTTCATATCATTCACACAGTCTAATATTCATTCAAAGAAAGCTCATTAATATGAACGATTTATGAAGACGAACCAATGTGTATAGTATCTAATTGTTTTTTGTCTTTTTTAAGCCTCTTTATATAGCCCAGATGTGTACCTGCTAGATAAGCATAATACAATAAATCTACATGTAAATGTAATATATTGCATGCTGTGAAATCTGCAGCTATTCATGGAAAAACCTGATCACAAGTTGTCACCTTCTGCTCGTCACCTAACACTCCTCAGCAGTGCATCTCACCTCCATGTCTACTTCACACACTGCTGTCTTTTTATATCCCACAGCCGCTGGTGAATAAGAGTCAGACAACTCTGGAAAAGATGTCCTCTGAATTCACTGAGTACAGTAAAATGATTTTGAGATTTATTTTTTGTCCATTTGTTTTGTCTTTTGTTTTTAATGGGCTTGCTTGACTAAACCCACATTTACATGTTAATATTTAAATTGGAAAATAATTGTATACATATAGTTCAACTCTTGGAATAGTTTTAGTATCTTAATATGCCCCTAATATGCTATTTTAAAGTTTACTAATTTTGTTTTGGAGGTCTCCTAAAATAAATGTATATCGGAGGTCAAAAAACACTATAATCTTCTTGTAATATATGTGTCAGGACTTCCTGTATATAAGCACACGGCACCACGTGTAGTGGTCTTTAATCCAAGGGAAACAGAACAATTAAACATCAACATGGAACAAAGAACAAACAAAACAGGAAGTATATATACCCAGGTTAACAGAGGGAACTAAACAGGAACAGCTGAACCGAATGATAAACTAATGTGTAGAAACTAACAAAAATTCTGGTGGAGCCGAAGGGGTGTAGAGTAGAGGCACAGATGGAGACCCAGAAGTTCATGGAGGAAACTGAGTGACAACCAACTGAGGCTGATCCGGAGGGATGAGGGAGCCTGGAGGAGTCCCAGGGCAGACGGGCCATGGTGGAGACAAGGAAATGCAAAGCTGTGGAGGAGCCGAAGGGCTGACAGACCGAGGGGGAAATATGGGCCTGGAGGCCTGAAGTGCAGACAGGCACTCAGCCTCATGTCGAGCTGGTGGAGGGGAAGCCAGAGGTGGAGCTGAAGGGGTGCACAGAGCTTGCAGCAGGGGATGAGCTGAGGAGCTGGACGACACCAGTGGAGCCGGCAGATCCAGGGGACTGGATGGAACCAGCGAAGGAGAAGTGATCAGGAAGTCGGGTGGGACCATCAGAGGAGGAAAGTCCCCAGATGGGACAAGAGCATCCAGACAGCTAGATGGGACCAGTGGGAGAAGAGTTGGTTCAAGGTTGGGGACTCGGGAGGGTGGGGACTTAGGAGGGAACTGGATCTGGAACTAGATCTGTAGCCAACAGGTCTATCAGGAGGGAAGTTTATCAACACAGAGTGGCCAGTTGTGGCCTAATGGTTAGAGAGTCTGACTGGTCGGACTCAATACCGACAGGAAAATGTAGGTAGGGGGAGTGAATGAACAGCGCTCTCTTCCACCCTCAATTCCCCCTTGAGCAAGGCGTCTAATCCCAAATTACCCTTTCAAATATGCAAATTACCCTGACACCAGAGTGGTCATACTGTGGCCACCTCTGATAACACCAGCCAATCACAAATCTGGGTCATAAAGGCTATAATTTGCAAATACATCTTTCTCAGAAATGATTAAAAGGTTCTCTTTGAGACAAAGAAAGCTGCTAAGGCCTAACTCTCTCACTAACAAGATCTCTCTGAAGTTCTAAAGAGAGAAAGGAAGTTCTGCAAGAAGGGAATTTTGCAATCAAAAAGGACCTATCAGTGTGCGCCATCTACAGTTTCATGACCAGTGTTGGGGGTAATGCATTGCAAGAAACGTGAGTTATGTAATCAGATAACTTCTTTCAAGTAACTAGTAAAGTAATGCATTACAGTTACTTTTTCAAATATGTAATGCAAGTTACTTTGTTTTCCCATTTATTGACTGACAGACCTCCTGTCCCCATGTTGAGAGAAATCGGTAGTAAGTGCAGAGTCTACCAGAAAGACTCAGAGGGCAAGTGAATGTTTACATGGTATTTATTCCATAAAATATTGACAGATGGTAGTGAGCTACAATGATTCAAGTCTAGATGTATAGAAAAGTTCCTTGGCGTAGGCCCCGTCCTTAATCCAAATTAAGGCAGGTTGGAGATAGGTCTGTAATTTGGATATACTGAAGGGTCCAGAGAGGGATTTTTAAGGATAGGAGTCACCGTGGCTGATTTAAAACAGGCTGGGACAGTCCCAGTCATTAGACAATTATTAATTGTTTAGGTCTTTGTTTAATTTGTATTGGTTTGTATTGTATTGGTTGTATTGGAATATAAATTAAACTGTACTTGTGTTCAAACTACTCACATTCAGTGGACTTTATTACAGTTCACGACAGAACTACATATTTATTTGACGTCAGGTTTCTCTGCATGCTTGTGTACACATCATGTGAAGATGACCCAATTAACCACATATGGTATCGTCATAACATGAGTTATCTAAAATCCAGAGCAACACAAATACTTTATATATAATGGTGCTACGCACTAGCAACATGCATTGCATACAGTGTCTGGCCTAAGTTGTTGAACCTATATTCTTTTAAATTTAAATATATATATTAAATAAGATAAGGTGTTGCTCTGACCTCTATTTATTGCAGGTAGTTTTTGATGGATGAGAAGTACATAGCATCCTCCTCAGGGAAGCAAATCCCAGGGTAATGTTTTCTTGGCAATGTAAGAGTGCTCAATTAGAGGATATTAAATGGTGAGAGCTCTTGCCTCATGAAAAGGTCAGCAGTTAGACCTTGGAAAAATGTCAGCCTTGTGTAAGTAGTGCAGGCCAGAGGATCCTTGGCCTGAACAAGCGATGAGTTCATGAAAGATCTTTCTCATTTGTTCACCTGTCTACTAGAGAATGAATGGATGTTATAAATGATAGCTATATGAATTCAGAGGGACATAAGAGGAGTGATTGACAATTTAAATGTGTTAATGGTGAAGCCAGGGCCTCAGAATGTCTAGAAAGAAATGTCAAGAACCAGGCTTGGATTATGGATGCTTCTCATAAATGCAGTTTTCTTATAGTTGAACACATTTGTGGGTCTAAAGGCGATTAAAGTAGTGTAAATAGTAGCAATGAGTAGCACAAAATTTGACCTGATTTAACTGCATGACAATACAAAAATAAATCCCGGAGGACACAATGAATGTTCTGTTGCACCCTGTATTACACCGTAATATTGAGGTCAGGCTCAACAAATCCTTCAGAAATGGCAAATGGTGAGGGATTAAGGCTATTGTTGATGCAGTTGGAGCACTAGCACTTTTCATGCCATATCAGCAGAATAGCTCAATGTGTTTGATATATTCCAAATACAACGACATCTGACCTTTGCAATCTATTAAACACAAGGCTGTTCAGCTCAGTAAATGTGACTTTGAATTTGAAGACATGCTCTCACTCGTTGCATTATCTGTGGCACATTTTAAGACAAAGCCTTATGAAAAAGTACTGTGGCAGTATCATTTTGTACAGTGACAGTATCACAATGCAGGACACAACAAATTTCCAGCATTAACCCAGAGGAAAAATGTATTGCTCAGTAGCTGCTTTCCCTAAACTCAGGAGACTTAGTTGTGATTCTCATATATCTCTTATATTCAATTCAAATTTCAATTCAAATTTATTTGTATAGCGCTTTTCACGATACATATCATTTCAAAGCAGCTTTACAGAAAATGGATGTCAACATTACAATTTAAAGAATGTAGTTAGCAAATAATATACTTTAGGTAATTAATTACAATCACTGTTAGCAGTTTAACTGAAGGTAGAAGCAAAGAGCTCCTGGAAAATGAATTACATTAACAATAAATTAGGATATAGAGATTGTGCAATGTGAATGTTGATCCAGATGATTGCGTCTTCTGAAGTCCTCGCAGGAGCTGGCGCCGTCTCTTCACAGGTGATGGTCATCTGAGGTCTTCTTAAGAGGCTGGATCCAAACTGAAGCTGATGTACTCTCTAGTCACCTCAGGGCGGGTGTCCCGAGGTAAAACAGAAAAGCAAAAGGAGAATAATTAGCGTAGCTGCTGTTCATAACTTTAAGCAAAGATAGTCATGTGCAGTTGATCTGGTATGAGATGCATTATGTGAATGCTTGGCTAAAGAGATACGCCTTTAATCTAGATTTGAACTGGGTGAGCGAGTCTGAGCCCCTAACATTATCAGGAAGGCTATTCCAGAGTTTAGGAGCCAAATGTGAAAACGCTCTCCCTCCTTTAGTGGACTTAGCTATCCTAGGTACAACCAGAAGTCCAGAGTTTTGTGACCTTAGAGAGCGTGAAGGATTGTAGGGCGATAGAAGATCGGTTAAGTACACAGGAGCTAAACCATTTAGAGCCTTATAGGTCATTAGCAATACTTTATAATCGATACGGAACTTAATAGGTAACCAGTGTAGAGATGATAAGATTGGTGTTATATGATCATATTTTCTTGACCTGGTAAGAACTGTAGGGACTCGTTCGACAGACGTTACCAAATGGCTTTATCAGCCAGAGGCATGATTGAACAAAGCTTCATTTGGTCCAAAAGATCCATTTCCTGACAGGAAAAACCTAGCTTTTACAGGAGTGATGACGTGACTTCTTTTAACAAAGGACTCTGTCTAAAGGACTTCTTTGCTCATCAGCAATAAACTAATCAGAACCCATCACGTGGATCTGATCACATTAAATCTATTGATTCTCTCACAAAACCCTCTTGTATTATCGGACAGAACAGGAAAACACCCATCAACGGATTTAAAGACAAATCTGTCCTATCAATACCTCCCTTGTGTGACCGTCCATCGTGACCCGGTCACCCATGACTCCGGCAAAGTTAAACTATGCTTAGGACTCAATCTTGAATCTCAAAAGGGACAATTGTCGATTACTTAAAGTATTAACTATATCCAGAATAACATTTGCTATGATGTGATTACTAACATGTTGGAGTCAATGCTTTATATGTTTGTAGTCCTGTATGCATCTTCTTTCTCTTATAATCATTGTTTTAATTAGGTCAGTCTAGTAATATGTGTGGAAGAAGTGTGTCGTGTTTGAGCTCTAAATGCAGAATTTATAATTCTCTGTAATTCTGTGTGAATGAAACATTGAAATTCAGTATCAGGAAAATATTAAGAAACTTTATAAAGTTGTTAATAAAACAAGAGAATGTCCTGCAGATATCACGCGATGTGATCAATAGACAATAGACGAGGCGTGTCTAATCTCCGTAGCAACGTCTCATTGGAGGATCGCATCTGAAGGATGGAGCCAGAATTGCTCCTTTAAAACTATGCTGTCCGAACAAGCTGGCAGTCAAAGCAGTTGAGAAATATGAAATAAGGTCAGAGTCAGAAGCTGGAAGTCAGAAATCGGTCAGAAGTAGCCGAAGCACCGCTACTTTGACCACGGCGGAAAAGTCGCATGGGTCATTGAGAACTGATTGACCGGGGCTGATTTTCCATCTAACAGTCGTCGATTTCAACTACGAGCCACGCCGCTGATCAACAGCCGTCACATCCAGATTCCAAAACCCTCTGCGAAATATCTGACCAAAGTCTCCCAAGAAGAGAGCCGCTCAAGCCAGACGCTCAGATCAGAACAGCAACATCCTTCAAAGCTTCCGCGCAACCCACAGGGCTTTCCCGAGAAGACGTCACCTGAAAGACAGCCAATCCAGAACGCAGGACTCCGCTGTACACGAGTCACGGAACAACCCGATTACCTCAGCTGTCAGAGCAAACGCAGGTACAAGCAAACTTCTCTCTCTCTTGCTGGAAACTGGTGAAACTCCTTTAAACCTAAAGAATCAAGCCAAAGCTCTGCTTTTGTGATTTTCTTCCGGTTATAAGTTAAGTTAGCACTGAACTTGGGACTTTTCATAACTCATCAACTCCGCGAATGTGTGTGTGTGCATGTATGTATGTGTGTATGTGTGTGTGTGTTTAGCCTTAGTTTCCTGTAAACATTAGAAGTAGTCAATAAATCTTGTTTTGATTTTCACATATACGAGTTTCTTGTGCTGTGTGTATCAAATTACTGCCTTAAACTCAAAAGATCCTAAAAGTTACCTCTTGCTTATAATATAATAATTACAATAATAACAATAATCAAAATAAAATATTGTTACTGTTGGCCACAGAATAATATTTTATCCAGAATTGGTAAAATACTCTAACCTCAATTTTCGCTGGACGAATAATTGATGAAGTGTTAAATATTAATTCTGAATCATTTACAGTGAATCATTTACAGTTGATTCAATTCTTATTCCCTGTAACAATTAAATTGAGCTAATAAATAGGCTACGTCCTTACAGAACTCTAGCAGCTGCATTTTGTACTAATTGTAGCTTGTTTATTGAGGAAGCAGGACAACCAGCTAATAATGCATTACAGTAATCTAGTCGAGACGTCATGAAAGCATGAACTAACTTTTCTGCATCAGAAATAGATAACATATTCCGTATTTTAGCAATGTTTCTGAGGTGAAAGAAGGCTGTTTTTGTAACATATGAAATATGATTTTCAAAGGACAAGTTGCTGTCTAATATAACACCCAGGTCTTTAACTGTCGAGGATGGAGTAACAGTACATCCTTCTAAGTGCAGATTGTAGTCTGAGAGATTCTGTGTACAGGTTTTTGGTCCAATAAGTAATACTTATATATACTTATATAGCTTTAACAGTGTTTCAAATGTTTCTCCTAAAATTCCTTAGGAGAAATAAAAGTAAACACTTCAGTGCAAAGCATTGTATATGCAGCACATTTTCCAAACACACCAAAAAGGGATTAAAGAAATAATTCACCCAAAAATTAAAATCATCCCATAATTTATCCTCAAGCCATCCTGGGTGTACACAATCAGAGTTATATTAAATAATTTCCTGGTTCTTCTCAGCTTTGTAATGGCATTGAATAAATACATTGAATAAGTACAATACATGTACGTTTTCTTGTGAACTTAACATTATATTTATGGTTAACCATCTATATATTATTTTTGCACTTTGAATATACTAATATTTTCCTATATAGGAATTAATTTTTATTCTTGAAATATACCTTTAACTATACTTTAAGTAGACCTGAAGTAAATTCCTTATCCACACACAAAAAAAAATCACATACTCAGAATTAGGAACACACCTGTTTTCGGTAACACTTTAGTTTAGGTCCATTTCTCACTATTAACTAGTTGCTTATTAGCATGCATATTAGTAGGACATTGGCTGTTTATTAGTACTTATAAAACACATATTAATGCCTTATTCTGCTTGACCATATTCTACATCCCTTAATCCTACCCAATACCTAAACTTAACAACTACCTTACTAACTATTAGCAAGCAGTAATTAGGAGTTTATTGAGGCAAAAGTCATAGTTAATACTTAGTAGTGAGAATTGGACCCTAATCTAAAGTGTGACCCTGTTTTCTTTATAAATCAATATTTTCAAACAAATCTATTGCATTGGATGCCAAAAAAATGTAAGTTTATAAGACAGTATGTAAAATTAAATGGGAATTTAATTAGGCTACTTAATCAAAAGAGTAAACACAACTACAAGCCAAGTATACATAGAATACTTAATTATAATTTTAAGTCTCGATCAAAAAGTACAGGCCAAATGTACTTAGACTTTTCTGTCAGTATAAGCCAAGTATACTTAAATGTGTAATTTTAAGTATTTTGGATAAGTACATAAAAAATAGACTGAAAGTATATTTATTTTTTAGATTAAAAGAAATATACTAATAGCGCACTTGAATAAACTTCTTTTTTGTAAGGGTAGGAGAAACATTTGTGTGACTGACTATTACTTAATAAGTTAGTTGTGTGCCTCAACAAGTAAAGTCAAAACATAATGATATCTTTGCACATCGTTAGCTAATGATTAATTAAAGCAGACAACTGGAGGTTGAAATACATGGCTTATAACCATTGTGGTAAATAACACATTATTTTTACACTATTTGTTGTTGATAAGGAATTAATACATGACACATTTAAATAATAACAATTTATATATTAATCTATTAATCAGAGACTATTAGTTGCTGATGAGGTAATCATTAATGAATGGTTTAGTACTTAGTTCAAGGCACTGATGTTTGCCTGCAGAACAATCACTGGCTCTGCAGCCCTATACTTAAAATTACTACATCAGACTTATGTGCCAAAAGCGTCTGCTAAATGATAAAATGCATATGTAGTCCTTCATGAGTCATACATTAACTCAGGATTATCTGTTCATTATTTTAGCATGGGATTTGGCGTGTTTGTGACTCCTCCCCTGCATGGGCAGCAACCGAGAGCGACAACGTCTGCCCCTGTTTGGTATGAAAATCAGTCAGCAAGGATGGATCTAAGACGTTATCTCTAGGGACCCAAGATCTTTCATCAGGTCCAAAGCCTTCCCAGTCGATGAGATATGCTAGCTGGCTGCCTCATCGTCGAGAGTCCAAGATGCCATGGACAATATACACCGGCCCATCATTCAGCACGGAGCGAGGAGGAGGACCATCAGCCACGCCAGAATCTGCGGCAAGAGGAGAAGGAGAAGGTTGGTGAGGTTTGAGCAGAGATACATAGAAGGTGGGTGCAATACGATACTGTGGTGGTAAGTTTAGCCAGTAAGTGACAATTTGTTTCTGAATGGTGAAAGGACCAATGAATCTGGGACTCAACTTGCAGCAAGATACTGTAGTGATCTTATCATCCAGTTCCCATTGGATTGGGCTGACGATGAGGTTTGGAATATCAGGAAAATACACTTGAGACAGTGCGTCTGCTTTGATGTTCTTAGTACCAGGTCGATAGGAGACAGTGACTTTAAAGCAGATGAAAAAACGGAACCTAAAGAGCCTGGCAGATATTAAGAGTCCCGTAGATATTCCAAATTGTGGTGATCTGTAAATACTTCAACAGGATGTTTGGCTCCCTCCAACCAGTAATTCTACTCCTCTAGGGCTAACTTGATAGCTAGCAGTTCTCAGTTACCAATTTCACAATTCTGCTCCACCGGGATAGTTTCCTTGAGAAGAAACCACATGGACGGAGTTTAGATGGATCCCCCTGCCTCTGGGATAACACTGCTCCCACTCCGGTGGTGGATGCATCTACTTCTACTATAAAGGATAGCTCTGGGTTAGAATGGACGAGAGTGTGGGCAGTGGTCAAGGTCTTCTTCAGCTGTCAGAATGCAGTAGTGGCAGCTGGTGTCCAGAACAGAGACTTGGGCTTGTTGCGGAGCAGAGAGGTGAGTGGAGAGTTGATCTTACTGAAGTTGATGATGAACCAGCGATAAAAGTTTGTAAAGCCTAGGAATCTTTGTAGTTCTTTGATGGTAGATGGAGTGGGCCACTTGGTAACTGCTTGCACTTTCCCCTGGTCCATATTCACACCATCTTTATAGATAACATATCCCAGAAACTGAATGGAAGGCTGGTGGAACTCACATTTCTCTAGTTTGAGGTACATGTTATTCTCTTGTAGCTTTTGTGATGAAGATGGTCTGGAAGATGGTCGTCTCCCCTCTGTATCCAGATGAGGTTGTACGCGCTATGTAGGTCCAGCTTGGTGAAGATGGTAGCACTCCATAGCATTTCCAGAGTGGCAGGGGCCAGGGAAAGCGGTGCATAACATTGTGTTGGTTGAGTGCACAATAATTTATACAAGGCCTCAAGCCTCCGTCCTTCTTTACCACGAAGAAGCTGGAAGCAGCAGGGGACGCAGAAGGGTGGATGTATCCCTGTCGAAGCTTGTACAGTTCATGAACAGATGAACAGATGCTTCAATGACAGACTGCCCAAAAACCTCCTTGAAGTGGGTTGTAAAGGCATCAAGCAAATGAGTGACTGGACTGGCGGCATCCCACATATTCTTAGCCCATTTAAGAGCACCTCTGGACAGCAGAGAAATGACGTAGGCTATTTTTGCTTTGTCTATGGTGAACCACTTTAGCTGCATCTTAAAGATTAGAGATCACTGAAGCTGGAAGCCACTGTTATCCTCCGCTACGCCGGAGAATGTTGCTGGTTGGACCATGGGACTGGCATTCTGTCATGGATATAGATGACAGACACAGAGGATCAGTGAGTTTTAAAGCTTTATTCATCAGGCGATAAACAAAAGCAGCATCTCACTTAACCTAAATATATCATTATTTGTATCTTTCTCAAACATATAGTACTGAAGGTGATGAAGACATGGAAGATGACGGTAACGAAAGTTCAGGTAAGAAAGTAGGAGAGTCTTAACTCATGTTGTAGCGACGATACCAGACAACTGACTGAAGAACTCAGGGGAATATAAAGTGTCCTTGATTACTGTCAACAGATACAGGGAGTTAGAATTTGGGGAAATGTGATCGGAGGGGAACAGCTGAGGGATCTGGCATGTTTGTGACAAAATGATTTGGAACAAAATAAAGTTCATCCACGCTTAGGATCAGAAGAAAGGCAATGCATAGACTGTTGCTGCATCTGATATTGCATGCTGTCTGAATAGGTACTACATTCAAATTTGAACTTACTTCACAAACATTAAAAATATATGTCCTATATATTATGATTGTGGGTTGTATGAATGAAATTGACGTACAGTACTACATCTGCCATGTTGTTAGTGTCACGTGACCTACCAGCATCAGTTGCGTCATTTCACTGCCATTCACAAATCCTCTCCCGGGTTCACACACACAGTTGAGACAGGCCTTCCATCTTTGACAGCTATGACAAATACAATACTTAGCACAGCGGAATCGACATGGCAGGTTTTTCCCCCCACTGACCATTCATGCTGTTTTCTGACTGAAATCTAACCACAGATATGAAGCAGGGGTCTGATGGCTCTTCTTGCCTCTTGCCTTCAAGGGCAATTGGGCTAACTAATTGATTAATGGTTTATGGTGTGAAGGATAGCCAGGTATACTTCATTTTGGAGTGGTTAAATGTTAGTATATCAGCTAGTCTAGAGGTTTCGCTGTTGGTTATGGTTGGGGCCTCATTAGTGTTGCAGGCACTAAGTGGGCATCTTTCATGAATGGACTTCTCTATGAGGTTTGAGCACTTCTGCATATACAGGAAACTACAGTACATGGGTTGAAGAATAGTTATAGAGCGCCTACTGAAGCTTGCAAAGACATGAATATACCGGCATGCTCAGTTGTCTCCATCACTACTAATGGTGCACCCTCAATGACAGGAAAACACAAGGGTCTTGTTGCTGAAATGTGAAAAATCTCCCCTGACTTGTTGGCATTTCCCTGTTGTGCACCAGCAAGCACTCTGCAGCAAGTTAGCTAATGGATACCTACGTCAGAATGCCGACTCATTATTGGCCGGCTCCTGCATTAGCATCACTGGTGTCAAAAGTATTCACATTCACTACTCAAGTAGAAGTATAGATACTAGGGTTTAAAAATATATCTGTAGAAGTTGAAGTATCAACTTAAGCTTTTTGCTCAAGTAAAAGTGTAAAAGTACTGGTTTCAAAACTACTTAAAGTATAAAAGTAAAAGTAATGTAGGGGAAAAAATGCCATTAAGGACAAAAGCTTAGGCTGTGCCACAGGGGCCTATTGTGTACTCCACCTATGACTATAATGTTATAAGAAAATGTTAATGTTGAAAAATTTGGGATGCACTAGGCTACCCGTTTCAGCCGCATATATGCCCATTGAAAACGAACGCATTTTAATACAATGCAAATACATTAAAGGTGCCCTAGATTGTTTTTTTACAAGATGTAATATAAGTCCTAGGTGTCCCCTGAATGTGTCTGTGAAGTTTCAGCTCAAAATACCCCATAGATTTTTTTTAATTAATTTTTTTAACTGCCTATTTTGGGGCATCATTAACTATGCACTGATTTTTTCAGCACGGCCCCTTTAAGAGATGCGCTTCCTCTGCCACACGAGCTGTCGACTATATTACAGCGCATTTACAAAGTTCACACAGCTAATATAACCCTCAAATGGATCTTTACAAGATGTTCGTCATGCATGCTGTATGCATGCTTCGAATTATGTGAGTAAAGTATTTATTTAGATGGTTACGTTTGATTCTGTGTGAGTTTGAGGCTATATGCTCTGTGGCTAAAGCTAACATTACACACTGTTGGAGAGATTTATAAAGAATGAAGTTGTGTTTATGCATTATACAGACTGCAAGTGTTTAAAAATGAAAATAGCGACGGCTCTTGTCTCCGTAAATACAGTAAGAAATGATGGTAACTTTAACCACATTTAACAGTACATTAGCAACATGCTAATGAAACATTTAGAAAGACAATTTACAAATATCACTAAAAATATCATGATATCATGGATCGTGTCAGTTATTATTGCTCCATCTGCCATTTTTCGCTGTTGTTCTTGCTTGCTTACCTTGTCTGTGCACAGATCCAGCCGTTAATACTGCCTTTCCTTGTCTAATGCGTCGAATGGGCTGGCATTATGCAAATATTGGGGTCATACATATTAATGATCCCTACTGTTACGTAACAGTCGGTGTTATGTTGAGATCCGAGTGTTTTCCGGAAGTCTTTTAAACAAATGAGATTTACATAAGAAGGAGGAAACAATGGGGTTTGAAACTCAATGTATGTCTTTTCCATGTACTGAACTCTTGTTATTCAACTATGCCGAGGTAAATTCAAATTCTGATTCGAGGGCACCTTTAAAGCACCATGTATGTGTATTACTAAGCATTAACAATTGTTTCATGGAGTGGAAGATATGATGACTAGTATTGTAATGGTGCAAAAAGTCAAACTTCAGAGGCATTAATTTGGTGTACCCAGGGCAGGCTTAGTAACAATCAGGGCTTGACATTAACACCCACCAACCCGTCAAATGCGGGTAGATTTCAGCTGTTTCAGTTCACACCGCACCGACAAACGCCAACAAACTCGTCTGTTGGATAGGTGTTGGCGTTGGTCAGAGTCTGTTTTTACCAGACTGAACATGTTTAATTGGCATTTGTTTTGGTCGTCTGAGCATCCAACAAACGGCAATAAACTCTGATGTAATCCGTGCCATTCAGCAAGAGCACTGCTCTTCACCGAAAGAGAGAGTAATAACACCATGAAAGCAACGCAGGTTTACCTTCAGTTTCGTTTTAAATTAATTCGTTTTGGCATGTTTAGCTACATGATTGTATATGACTATGGGTCACATAAATAAAAAAGTTTAAAAACCGGTGCATACGCTAATTTTTTCAAACACCTCTCTACTGAACTACCTAGCTTAAAGGTGCTCTAAGCGTTCCTGGGTGGAGTAACTTCCTGTTGACGTTGAAGTGTTGTCAAACAAAACAGAGGCTAGCTTCACCCTCCCTCCTCCTCCTCCTCCTCCTCCTCCTCCTCCTCCTCCTTAGAGCACCTTTAATTTGCGGAGGACGAAGAGAAAGCACCCGTTTGATAGCCTAAATGAGCCAGTAGTGGAGAAATAATAACTTTTAAGAAATTATCTTTTTTGAGTAACGACTCCGAACACTCGCTATGTCCTTCTTGCTGGAGTGTGACGTGATTTGTGACATGTGCAGGTGCGATGGATCGCGTACAAACCAATAGGGTGTCAGAATGGTATATGTTTATACTTCTCATCCAACCACAATCAAATTCACTCTATCCGGATGGCGCGATTTATCTGAATAGTTTTTTTTTTTTTTTTTTTCCAAGCCGGAATGAAAACAAGCCGAAATGAAATAGGAGTAACGAGGCTATTTTTAAAATGTAAGGAGTAGAAAGTACAGATAATTGCGTGAAAATGTAAGGAGTAGAAGTAAAAAGTTGGCTAAAAAATGATTACTCCAGTAAAGTATAGATACCCGAAATTTCTACTTAAGTAAGGTAACGAAGTATTTGTACTTTGTTACTGACACCTCTGATTAGCATCACATGCATGTGTCGTGCAGCTTATGTGTACAGCATTGGCCAAAATTGAGTTGGCGTTCTGACGTAGAACCTGGAAGCGCTGCAATGTGTTTACTACATCAACACCGGAGAAGACTGACAGGGAAGAGAAGAAATTGTTGAATAAAGTTGTTATTTTTGTTTTGTTTTTGTGGACAAAAAGCATTCTCGAAGCTCCATAACTTTAAGGTTGAACCACTGTAGTCACATGGACTATTTTAAAGATATCTTTACTACCTTTCTGGGCCTTCAAAGGTGCAATGACATTGCTGTATAGAATTATACTCTTTAATTATTATAATAAATATAATTGGCTAGGTATAATAACATTTAGAATATTATCTTCTAATATCAGAACATTAAATCTGGTTGGTTTGCATTGGTGATGACATATGTAAATGATATGCGGCCTTTTGAGACTTGCACTTGAACCATAGTGCACCCCAGTTGAAAAAATGTTGAGAACCACTGATGTAAGTAGTATATTATTTTACGGTGCAATAGAGAATTAGTCTTTTAGCACCTCTCACTGGACATTTCACTTCCAAGCTGCTGTGATATGTACAACAACCAATATAATAAAACAAATGCCATATTCATGTTTCTCTATTTTTGGATAAAACTAAATACATTTTTAGCGTCTCTCACTGGATATTTCACTTTGAAAGTGATATGAAAAGTGCAAGAAACAACATAATATCATTTTGCACAAATGTTGCCACATGCAACTAGATTTTCACTTAATGCATTTCTTCAGTTGCAAGCTGAATTATATATCCATTTTAAACAACTTATCCAATATTGGATTAAAATCTACATTTACAATACAGTATATCTCATTTTTAACACACCAAATGCAAATATATAGCAAATGGCTTTTAACATATCCAAAAATAACTGTTTGCAAAGAGCAATATTAAAGTAATAGTTCACCCAAAATGTAAAATGTTATTATTACTGAGAGGGACCCTACAAAAAAGGGTATGAATCAATCTGCAATCACAAGGAACATGACCTTATGAGTTCCCATCAGGAGCAGCCCAGCATATCTGGAGCAGGACTCATGCCGCCCCTTCTGCTGTCAGTATGTTATAGCCTCTATAACTACTGATGTGGGATGAATGGCAGCTCTTTGATAATAGAGAAAAGATTGAAATGCTGGCAGACACTTGGATGGATGCCTCAGGTTTTGGATATGGGATATATTGAATGGGAATCGTGTCTATTGTTTAGCAGAAAATGCATGCGAATTACTATGCTTTGCAATGAATGCAAGCTCTGTAAGTATTTGTCTCCAAAGATTGGTCAGCAAGAGATTTCAGCAGGAAGCTGCTTTCAAAGCTGTAAATGACATACACAGCGGCAAACATGCTAGCAGTGCCATTTACCGACAAAAGGAAAGACAAAGTGAAAATAAGAAGGAGAGGTGGCCATAATTACTTCAGAGCCTCAGCGAGTCTCTCGTAATGGGAGTTTGACTCATAAAGCTTGCATTAAGCCTCTCTGTGGAACAAAAGTACAGTTCTCATTTTTTTACTCATGTTCTCAACCCCTGTAAATTTGTGATTGTAACCTTTTGGTGAATATAGCTTATAACAATGGGCTTCAGTTATAAGTGAAGTGAGTTGCTTGCATGGACCATCTGTTGAACTGCAAATGTCTCATGAGCATGTAGTGCTCTTTTCTTGGCTTGACAGGATCACTCATCCGTTATAATGTAATTTATACAACAGTTCTAGCCCTCAAATTTGATTGGCTGAGCAGCGTTCCAGGAATGTTGGTGCATTCCAAACAGACTACCAGTCTGTCCAGTGGTGGTGACTCTTTATGCGGGTTACACAGAAACACCAGTAGGTGGCAAAAAGTGACTGTCTTTATGAGTGAGTCATTGAATCATTTACTCATCTGATTTGTTCAGATTTTTCGAAGTTATAAATAAAGTAATGATTACTTGAGTATGTTTTACAAAAAAATACCATTTCAGTCTGAAATTATATAATATTGTCAGGGGGTTGCTTGTATTATAATTCCAAAGGAAGATGTGTGACACAGGATGAACAAATAACAAAGACTTTTAAAAAACACGAAATTAACTCAGGCACTACAATCCACATAACGTTAAAACAAAACTGGTGGAAGGCAATTAACAAAACAGTGAACAGGTGAGAACTAATGAGAAACCATGACAACTAATGAATGACTAGAACAAGACTGAGAAACAAAACATGACCTTGATAAAGATTTCAGGCTATTTCTGAGTGAAAAATGTTTAAAAAGTAAATACTACACCATTTCTTCCCAGTGCATTTTCGTTGGCAGAGCAAAAATAGACAAAGTAATTGGAAATATTGAGTCTAAAATGTAATTGACTGAATATTATATTTTTGCTTATTACACTTTCTATGAATTGATATTGCTTGAATTTCTTCATTACAGCAAAGTATTACTGTAATACTTTTTTTTCTCAATTTTAATGATCAGTTTTGGAAAAATCTGCTGATTTCTAAGCTCATAATGGTATTAACATCAGCTATAATGATTAAAAATTCTCAAATTTGTTTATAATGGGAAAGGATGGATAAGAAAAACTCCCAGCCATAAATCTAAAATAGATATGCTCTTTTCATGAAAAAAAAAAAAAGAAAAAAATCTTTGTAGACCAAGGCAATATAAGACACACACAGAAAACTGTCACATGTAGATTTTCTGTCTTCATCCTTCTAAACTTTCACTCAGCAGACAGAAAAACAAACAAACAAACAAACAAACTCTTTTCAAGGCACATTTATTGAAAAGACAGAATTTAAACTTTCCACACTGATTTTTGAGGAAAAACCTCAGACTTCTTCAGAATGAATTTAAAAATGGTAATGTGTTAAGTGTGAGTTTAATGTATAGCACACTACACTTATATTGGTTGCTATAACCATAACCAAATTAGTGCATGTATATTGAATGTCTGCTGAAGTCTTGGCACTTCTGTGGGTAGAGATTCCATGTGAACTTCAACATATGGTATGAAACTTCTATGACTATGAAATGAGTGTATTTGACTGATCTGTAGAAGAAACGTCAGTAGAATGAAGAATACACATACTTGTTTCAAAAGATTTAATTGTTACACTTCATTAGTTTGCTCTAATTCAGCTGTAATCCTCACTCCATGTTTCCAGAGCAGAAATACATTTTTAAGTACAATTTGGTGTTCATTTAGCAGCAGTTTTGTGAGCCAAAGATCTGGCCCAAGCCATTTGATCCCATTTCCAATTAAGCACATTGAAAAGGTTTAATCTGTGAAGCTTTGGAGTTTGTTATTAAAACCCCCATTTTCCCCTGGAAGGGCTAATGTGAACCATTTTAGCAGAGTGAAGACACTTTTTAACAAGAGGAAGAAATAGACTTTCCAGCCAAATCAGCACGACTTCTGCAGGTACTGCATATCGTAAATATATTACAATGACAGTTGGGACACCATATTTAGATCAAGTTTATTTATGGTGTATTTGATAATAAACACCATTGCATCACATTTTAGTTGAAATCAATCAATCAATTAATCAATGAAACAGCCATTTCCTCTGATGTTGGGGTCTGTAATGAAATTTGTCTTTTTTTTTAATTCATAGCATGAATCACTATAATTCAAATGGTGATTAAACGGTTCGTCACATATTCTTCCCCATGTTTTTCTTCCCTATTACAAAGGCATTCTTTATGTGTGGAATTCAAAGAGTACTGTATGTGTGCTGATCTGTCAGTGATGAGATTTTCTCTTCCAGTCATAAAAAATAATAATAATAAAAAAATACATGTTTGTCTCGATTTTTCTTTCCTCTCCAGCTGTGACTTTTGCTCTTCTTCAAAGGGTTGTTTTTTTCCATGCTTTTTGATGAATGAGCATTGACAAGGTTCTGCTTGGTGATTAGATTTACACAGAGATTGTAACTGCAGGGAATGACGGGTCTCAAAACTGCTATTGCTTCATTTACAAGCTGTTGTGTCTTTGAAGCGAGGTAAATAGCCTGTCATCTATCATGATTTGAATGGTAAAATGATTAAATTCCTGTAGACTAAAATGGCCCAAAGGAATTTATCAGCAGCCATGGTTAAAAACTATTTATTAATGAAAGGAATATAACACACAAATTTTTTGGGGGGGGAAATGCAGTATTGTTGACCTTAAGTATTAATTAACCATTGCTTTGGCCAACCGAATTTGTAATAACTAGCCCCAATAAAAATGCGAAAACCTGCCCCGATGTGTGTTTATTTGTTTACCTAATTAAAAAAAATCACAAAAATATGCTGATTTGAGGATGTTTATTTTAATTTAAGACATTAGAAATATACACAGAACAATTGTGCTTTAGTGTAATTAGAATCATTTTCTACACTGTTTTTTTTTTCTGAGTCACGTCTTATTTTATTTCAAGCTTACAACAAGGTTGCCTCCTTGATAAACAAAAAAGCTCACTAACTTTTGATTAAATTTTATTCTGTGCAAAGTTATTCACTGTGGTGAAAGTAAAATAATTGACAAAGTTTGAAATGTTTTATTTCTCTTTCTTTAGTTATTAAACAAGCAACCTATGATATGACCTATAACATTGTCAGAGCTTGTTTGAGGCAAAGATGAAAAAAATAATGTTGAGCTGGATCTAGGTGCAGCAGTATTTCTTTAATAGCAAAATCAAAATAACAAACATACTCAGGCTTTTCAGCAATCTCAAAAACCATGAACAGATCAACTACAATACACTGACAATAACAAAGAACAACTGAAAATGAGGGCTATAAATACACAGGGAAACACTAAGGACTAAACAAGAAAATTAGCAAGACACAGGTGTAACACATGAGGGCAAACCAAAAACCATGGCAACTAATGAAAAGGGACAAAGGAAACATGAACTAACACAGGAAACTGAACAGGAAACGTGCAAATCAAACAAGAACACAGCAAAAACTCAAACCCAGATCAGACGTGACAAACATATAACATAACAGTTATTTGAAAAGTTCTGTAGCAACAATAAATGATGAGGGCATTGTAAAAGTTTCCAAGTCACTGTGACCTTTATATTACAACAAAGAAAAAATTGTTTGGTTGTTTTAATAGAAATCATCCTCTGGGACATAAAAGTGTACTCTTTCTATTTCTCACAGTGATGACAGGCACAGACTTACAACTGGAAACGATCTGTTTTTTTTTTGTTTTTTTTTTAATAAATGAAAACTAAAATAATTTCAAATCACATGAGACAATATTTTATTCACAATAAAACATAGATAACATAAAAAATGTTCAAACAAAGGAATTTTACACTTTTATCCACTAAATGAGCTCATTTTAAATTTGATGCCTGCTACAGGTGTCAAAAAAGTTGGCACGGGGGCAACAAATGGCTGAAAAAGCAAGACATTTTGAAAAGATTCAGCTGGGAGAACATCTAGCAACTAATTAAGTCAATGGATATCAGGTCTTTAACTTGATTAGCTATAAAAGGTATGTCTTAGAGTCTCTCAGAGGTAAAGATGGGCAGAGCTGTGAAAGAGTGCATAAAAAATGTGGAATACTTTAAAAACAATGTTCCTCAATGTCAAATTGCAAAGGCTTTGCAAATCTCATCATCTACAGTGCATAACATCATTAAAAGATTCAGAGAAACTGGAGAAATCTCTGTGCGTAAGGGACAAGGCCAAAGACATTTCTTGGATGCCCGTGGTCTTCAAACGACACTGCATCACTCATTGACATGATTGTGTCAATGACAGGAATACTTCCAGAAACCACTGTTGCTAAACACTATCCACAGTGCCATCTGCAGATGCCAACTAACGCTTTATCATGCAAAAAGGAAGTGAACATGGTCCAGAAGCGCCGTCATGTCCCGTGGGCCAAGGCTCATTTAAAATAGACTGTTTCAAAGTGGAAAAGTGTTCTATGGTCAGACGAGTCCAAATTTGACATTCTTGTTGGAAATCACAGACGCCATGTCCTCCGGGCTAAAGAGGAGGGAGACCTTCCAGCGTGTTATCAGCGCTCAGTTCAAAAGCCAGCATGGTACGGGGGTGCATAAGTGCATACGGTATGGGCAGCTTGCATGTTTTGGATGCACTATGAATGCTGAAAGGTATATAAAGGTTTTAGAGCAACATATTTGTTGCAACATATATCTATTTCAGGGAAGGCCTTGTGTATTTCAGCAGGACAATGCAAAACCACATACTGCAGCTATTACAACAGCATGGCTTTGTCATAGAAGAGTCCGGGTGCTGAATAGACCCTTCGCAAAGACCGACCCCCCTTAGTTACTGTTGCTTTGTCCGACAAGCCGTGGTGCTGTCACACCACACGCAGTGAAAAATACATCGCAGAGCGAAGAGGATACTGACAACATGTCGACAGTCAAGACAGAACAGGTTACTTATGATATTAAACAAAGTCCCAGCTTTCCAATTGTGTAGTTTTTTTTTAAAGAATTTCAAACGATAAAAAACATTTTGTGGCTCTTTAATGTGTCGTGACAGATTGCTGTAGTGCATCAGCTCAAACGGCTCGTAAACCGATCATCTCTTTCTACTAGTTCATTTATAGAATCAAATAAACATGAATGAACATGAGAAGGAATGTTGTTTCAAATGCGGAAAGGCGTCAGTAAACACCATTTTTCAAGTTTAAGTCCACCGAGGTTAATCTTCTAATTCCTGACTGCTTTGTCGGACAAAATGGCAGATTCGGCGTTCTGATTGGTTAGATCGCTTGTCAATCAAACTCCCGGCGAAGGATCAATTGGCCTGTCTGCAGTCCAGATCTTTCACCTATAGACAACATTTGGAGCATCATTAAACAAAATTTACGTCAAAGATGAACTTTTCAGCAGCTGGAAACATATATCAAGCAAGAATGGGACCAAATTCCAACACCATAACTCCAGAAACTCATAACTTCGATGCCCAGACGTCTTCAAACTGTTTTGAAAAGAAGAGGAGATGCTACACCATAGTGAACATGCCCCCGTCCCAACTATTTTGAGACCTGTAGCAGGCATCAAATTTGAAATGAGCTCATTTTGTGCATAAAGTTGTAAAAAGTTTCAGTTTAAACATTTATGTTATCTCTGTTCTATTGTGAATAAAATATGTGATTTGAAAGTCTTTTAGTTTTCATTTTATTCAAATTTAAAAAGCATTTCCAGAATTCGGGTTGTAGTTTTGGCTTGAAATCAGCAGCTGAAGTATCAGTGTGCATGCATTATTTTGTATAATGACTGTGAACTGTGGAGCGTGAGCGTATGAAGTTGTTTGGCATCAGAGTTGAGGGTTGAGATTGTTCTCCTTCACTCTGTGATCCAATTAGCAATGTCTGTAAACAGTGAGAGGTGCTGAGCCAATCACATGCTTATTCAACCCCCAAACCTGTGCTTGAAACCTGATTTAAAGGCACATTTAGTCCAATTAAATCATTTGGGTGTTGCAAAAATGACAGCAGCCTTAGAGTTTTCTGGGAAAGGACTCAAGAAGACGTCTTGTAGAATTACCCTACTCAACTGGATTTGTTTCTTTGGGGCTTAAGACATAACCACTCCTCATTAGTTGGGAATTTATAGAAGACATTTAAGTATATAATTTTTAAAAGACAAGATCAGTAAACAATTACTTTAAAAGGTTACTTGAAAACCAAACAAACTGATAGACAAATCTTCTTCTTCTTCCCTGTGGTATTCAACATTATGCCACAGATTCTGTTAATTAAACTTAATTTGTGTTGGACCCAGAATAGACCTTTAACGTCAAACTCAAGGTACCCACATTTTGAAGCACGCAAAAATCTTTTAGCTGATCTCAGTTTTGACTTTATAAGTCATTATAAACCTCCGAGACAAAGATTTGTGAAGGTATCGTTTGTCAACCTCTCAGCTCTCAAGAACCAGAAGGTCACAACCATGAAATCGCCAGAGATCGAACAACGTGGAGAAGGCCATCATTCTTCATTGATATTTCTTAACAGGATTTTTTGAAATTCAGAAAGCCATATCATCACATTTCAGCCAAGAAAGAAAGAAAGAAAGAAAGAAAGTCAGAACACTGGTTTGGACATAACACATCAAAATGATATCTCAGGTAACAATTGTCCTTGTCTGTAAAGGAATAGCTGAAAATTGAAAAATAAAAATTCTGTCATTATTTACTCACCCTTGTGTCTTTCCAAATCTGTATTTTTTGTTTTTCTCCATTGAGCACAAATGGAGACACTTTAATGAATCTTTATGCATCTTTCCATACAATGACCGTTAATAATAAGCGAAAATAATAGCTTACACATTTGCAATAAGATGAGTGAGTAATGACAGAATTTAAATTTTTGGGTGAAATACTCCTTTAACAAAAGTGAAATGCAAGTCTTTCAACATTTTTCACCTGCCAGTCTAGCAGTTCTATCAAACTACCATTAAAACATTTTTCCCCCTCATGACGGATCATCACTTATTACAGTTTAGTAGGCCCACATCAAATTATATGCACACTTAGTGAATGAGTTATTTTATGCTACTCCTGGAGACACCCACTGCTTCCCTTATATTGAGTCAAATAAAATCTCTCTGATCTCTCTGAAAAGATATTACGTTCATCTTTAACAGTTTAAACGTCTGCTAGATATAAGAAGACTTTCAGCTTTTTGCCACATAGACAAATTGACCTCTATTTTCCAGATGTCAGTCTGTCTTCCAGACTCATTACAAATCTGCCAGCCTCTTCACCCCCGTCTGTCATACCTCCATCAGTGATTTGTAAATTGACCACCCATCCAACAGTTTCATTCTCACTGACTGAGCACTGCACTATACTATATAGTTAACCTTTATATAAAAATACATTCATTTAAAAAGCATTTCTTAGTTAATGTTCATTTCAACATTTTCTAATGCAGCATTAAAATCAAAAGCTCTCTAGTTTTCCACATCAGATCTTGAGGTTAATGGGGGGAAATATAGGCTATTGAGAATTGCCCATTCACTTTTAGCAAATCAGAAGCTTGAAAATCACCTATCCCCATAAAAAACGTCCAGTAATTGGGAAACACCTTTTCCCAAGAACTATAGTTGAAAATATCAGCACTCCTGGAAGGCCTCTCAGCCAATCAGATGTCAGCCAATCAAATACCAGGTGAGCTGAACAGGCAACCAAATCCAAAACACAAACCCAAAAGAGTAATCGAGAATGCAAGGCAAAAAGATCCACAACAAGGCAAAAACAAACAAAGACAAAACAGAAGTTATAGCCAGGGCGAACAATACTTTGAAAAGTACAGAAGGACTGGAGTGGCCTAAACAGGAAGTCAGGGACATGTGATAGAAACAGAGGCAGAAGTTCAATATTCTGGAAAGGGCACCCTCTGGTGATTATGAGAAAGCATCTCAGATGAGGATCTTACAATATATTCAGTGATGCATTCAGTTTTTGTAATGCCGAGGTGGAATGTATTTACACAGGTACTTATACAACACATATTCCTCGGGACCAAAGGGGTAGCTGTTTGTAATGTCTGTTTAAAATGTATTGCATTGTTGAAAATAGCTACACTCTAAAAAAACACTGGGTTAATAACAACCCAATTTGGGTTGTTTTCAACCCAAGGGCTGGGCAAATATGACAGAACACATGTTGGATTAATTTTACCCAGCAAATTGGGTTGTTTATTTAACCCAGCAATGGGTTGATTCATTTTTATAATACTAGCATTTTTTTTTCCTTAGCTTTCTTCATACATGAATTAATGTTTACGGATTCACTTAAATCCTCTAAACTTTTTTTAAATACTCCACACAACCACTGGTTTGCACAATAATTACTTTATTTTCGATCATATTTAATAGTATAGCATATTTTACATCGTTTTAACATATTGCCTACATATAAGCTCGTTTAACAACACTCTAAAAAATGCTGGGTTGTTTCAACCCAAGTTTGGGTCAAAAATGGACAAACCCAACCATTGGGTTAAATTTTTAAATGCATTTTTTAACCCAACGGTTGGGTTTGTCCATATTTGACCCAAATTTGGGTTGAAACAACCCAGCATTTTTTAGAGTGAAATATTAGAAGTAAAAATTAAACATTTAGAAGAAATTCAAGTGTAATTGACCAGTCTCTGTTGTCCTGTTTTCACCGTAACGACACTGGATCTTGTGCCGGAGATGGCTCCCGTTCGACTGGGGAACTTCAGACCGCCGCCCTGCGTTTCACTCATAGCGGAAAAATGCTGTGACTGACTCCATATCCTGTCCATAAATAATCAGTGTACAATTCTGAGAACATATTTTAACATCCTAAGTCTTTATAATCTGTATCTTTTTGAATAAAATCATAACATTTTATGCAAGGCATCAGGCGTTTCCATTACGTGAAAAGACTGGTGCGACACTCGTTAAGGCAACTCACATCGCGCCCCTGTATGTTGCTTTGCATAAAATTAAATGAACAATAACAAATTTTTAGATAAAATAAAATGTACACAAACTAGGGCTGTCAAAATAACTCGTTAATTTCGATTAATTAATCTGTGAAAAAATAACGCGTTAAAAAAGATAACGCAGATTAATCCATTCCGTATTGACCTTTGAACCTGGAGCCGTTCTAGCCACCATTCGACTGTAAAATGAAGGAGGGAGATGACTGCTGCGCTCCCTTGTGCGCGCGAGCTCTCTCTGTCTGCAAAATAAGCACCGTCTTTGCACTCTCTCTACCTCACACATAATAATCTAAATCAACTGACACAATGCTAAAAGTTCGTAACACCGAATTCATGTTTCACGAGGCGCATTCGGAGAATGACAGGCGCCCTGCACGTGCAGCTGACATAAACCACACTTTCAGTAAACAAAAAGAAAATCCTATCCAGTGGTGAAGTGTTTTCTGTGTTGACAAATTTTTGCGATGTCCTAATAACAGTCACGATTCGCACGCAACGCGTCAACGTCCGCTAATGTCCGATTCGCCACCTAATGACTCATTTGAACAGATTCATTTTAATGAATCATGACAACAACTGATCTGTCCACATGGTCTATAATGAATCATTTACTCGAACAACTCTGAAATGAGAACATAAGTGTGCTTACCCCATTTAGCAAGAGTGGTTAGTAAAATTAGCCTTAATAATCCACAATATTTTCAGGTTATTTAAATGACAATGTGTAGTAAATTAGGCCTACCTATAAAATCAGTTAGTTTAGACTGGAGTGAGGTGAAACCAGAACAAAGCAAGTTGTTGTTAGCTATGTGCATTCAATTGTATATGGTAGAAAATTATATTATTAGTTAATATAACTTCTAAATGCTACTTTTTAATACTTTTCAGGTTTAGCAAAAAAGCATCTTCTCTTACAAAGCTATAAAATCACTTTTTTTTACTTTTTTTTTTTGCAAAGAGGGCAAGAAAGAATTACAGTGAAAGTGACGGGTACTTTATTGTCAGTATCATAAAAAATTATGTATGCGATTAATTTAGATTAATTAATCACAGAGTATGTAATTAATTAGATTAGAATTTTTAATCGATTGACAGCCCTAACACAAACATTTATTTTACCAAAGACTTGCACCAATTTGACGGAGCTGCACTGCTCTCTCCTGAAGAGGTCGCAAAAAAAGCCTGCGATAAATAACTCAACCCCTGGGTTGTTGCGTCTGACCCAGGAGCTGGGTAACACAAAAACCACAAAAAAACAACAACAAAAAAAAAAAAATCAAAAAAGTCTCAACCCAGGACTTGGGTAGAAAAAAAAATAGATTTTTTTTTAGAGTGTAAGCATAATAATGAATGTTTAATTGACTCAATTTTTTTTGTTATTACTGAAAAAAGAAAATAAAAAGTTATTACCATGTTTAATACTGACATATTTACACAAAACATTGGAGTGTAGTAATCTGAGTATGTCATATGATAGGCTAATCAGTTAGCAGCATGTTAAATTAGCAAGATAAACAACTAATAGTATGCTAATCTAATATCCTAACCCTATACTTGCAATTAGACTTTTTGTTATTGGCTGTGTAAAAAGAATCGAGAACAAATTCTCGACCATGTTATACACGTCCTCCCACTGTGTACATATGCCACATTTCATGGTCCAATTTCAGAATCACCCAATCGTCCCAAGCAGAAAATTGTAACTACACATACAAAGCGAGAAGAACTTCGGAAAACCCATTCAATACCACATTAATGGATCAAGGCTTTTGCATCTTAGCAGAGAAGAAAGTGAAGAGAGAAGAAAATAGCAATGTGTGACATTAAGTGTCCTGTCTCTTCAAAAATAATGCCCTTAGTTGTCAGAGTAAAAAATACTTTCACTTCATCTGCATGGCAAATTCATAATCCACATTAATTTAATGCCTCTGTGTGCTGACCCCTCTCTGTCTTATACTAGTAATTAGCCTGCCAATCATGAGGACTTTCTTCAAGACAGTTATGTATAATGCTACCAGATCTGAAATGAGAAAGAACAGAGACTATCATTATTAGCATGGCATAATCCAAGATGAATAAGTGCCGTCATTGATTCCCGTCACTTTGACAGATCCGAGCCCCCTGCTGGGACAGATGGAGCTGTGGGAAAGAAGAGACGGAATGCCGTTGAGCTTTAGCAGGAGATTGCCGAACAACATCATTGCAAAATGCAGGCTTCCCTCATGGCTTTTGGAAAATTAATGCCTTGAGTAACATACTTATTTACTTTTTGTTATACTCCAGCATAGTGTATATTTGATGACACAGAGAGGTCCAGAACATTCCCGCAACTACAAAATGATGCAAAAATACCATGTTGTTCTAAACCCAAAAGAGATGTTTTGAGCATGTTCATGACATTGATATTTCAGCTGTTGAAAGGACAAGTCACCCAAAAATGAAAATAGCCTTCATTTTCTCACCCTCATGTTGTTCTAAACCAGTATGACTTCCTTAATTCTGTAGAACATAAAAGACAATATTTTGAGAAATGTCTTTTTTTGTCATCAATACAATGGAAGTCAATGGTCACTAAAACTGTTTAGTTACAAACATTCTTCAAAATATCTTGTGTTCCACAGAACAAAGAAAGTCATTTTTGAACAACATGAGGGGAAGTAAATGACAATTTTTTCATATTTTAGTGAACTATTACGTTAAACTTCTAAAAAGAACCAGAAAAGTTTTTTTTTTTTTTTTTGATAAATAGATGAGAACCTTGAAAACATTCCACCATTCCTCAATATATCTTCTTTTGTGTTACACAGAAGCAAGAAATCCATACAGGTTTAACACAACATGAGGATGAGGAAAACAATGACCGTATTCATACATTTTTGGGTCATGGTATTTTTGGTAAATAAAATACTAAGGACTTGCTAATAAGATAAAGTGCCAAGTGAAATCACTATTTTTTACTTTGAGATCGTTCTGAGGTTAAATACAGATTTAAAATCATAACAAGAAATAGTTTAATAGCTATGATACTGTTTTTGAAATCAAATCTTTGCATATCTATGACAGGAAACACTGGAATCTAACAATGCTTTGGAAAAAACTGTTAATCTTAAAAATAAAGCATATACATAAAACAGTTATTGAATAACCATGTGTCCTATTCTGTGTCCTAAACTCCTAAAACATTGGTGTCTCATATTTTAGAGCAGTCAATGCAATTTGGGAAAGAAATCAGTTTAACAAATTAATATTATTCAACATATCCTAGCTTTACAGTTACATTTATTTTGTAATTAAATGTTACTCCGTTACATGTTACTAGTTACTCCTCAAAAAGCACATGCTGAACTTTGAACTCTGGCTCTTGGACAGACTTAAATGATTAGTTTATCCAAAAATGAAACTTCTGACATTAATTATTATTTTTGATAAAAATCCAATGGCTCAGTGAGGCCTCCATTGAGAGCAAATCCACCGAACCTCTCAAGATCCATTAATGTACTAAAAACATATTTAAATAAGTTCATGTGAGTACAGTGGTTCAATATTAATATTATAAAGCATCAAGAATACTTTTTGTGCACCAAAAAAACAGGTTTTTCAACAATATCTAGTGATTGCCAATTTCAAAACACTGCTTCATGAAATTTCGGAGCTTTACGAATCGAATCAGTGGTTCGGAGTCACGTGATTTCATCAGTTTAGCAGTTTGATAGGAGATCCAAATCACTAATTCGAAACAAAAGATTTGTAAAACTCAGAAGCAATGTTTTGAAATCGGCCATCATGAGATATTGTTGAAAAGTCGTTATTTTGTTTTTTTGGTGCACAAAAGTATTCTCATCGCTTTATAATATTAAGGTTGAAACACTGTACTCACATGAACTGTTTTAAATATGTTTTTAGTACCTTTATGGATCTTGAGAGGTTCGGTGGCTTTGCTCTCAATGCAGGCTTCACTGAGCCATCGGATTTCATCAAAAATATCTTAATTTGTGTTCCGAAGATAAACAAAGGTCTTACGGGTGTAGAACGACCTGAGGGTGAGTAATAAATGACATTATTTTCATTTTTAGGTGAACTAACCTTTTAAGTTTGCCAACATTATGGTACGAATCTGTCATATTATTCAGTGATGCGTGATGATGCACAAATGACAAAGCCATGTGCTCCAACAGATACGAAATAGCAGAAGCAAACACGTATGATACTCTTAAAGCAGTGAGCACCTGTTTTGAAGATGTTTGGTCTGCAAAAGCCAGGCATAATGTGATCACTATGGTGATGTTAATCCACCCACTCTTCCACATGTGTGTGCGCACCGACTTACAAACACGGCACTTACAGCGCGCTCCATTTCAGCTACACGACTGTGATTACAATACAGTGTAAATGTAAATCTAAAAGCCCAATTTGTGTAGGAGGACAGAGTATTGCTCTCCTCTGTTTGTATTCATGGAAAGCTTTGATGCAGAAGGGATTTTTTCCCTGAGCCTCTCAACAATAGGAAACAAAGTGACTTTGAATTTGCATCAGAGTACGCTGCTAGGCAACTGAGAGTGGAGGCCAACCAACTACAATTCCCCTAATTTACACTTGTCATGCTTAAGAGAATCAAGTTCCATGTATTTCCCAAAGTAATTTGCGGCGGGTGTGCAGATAGGTGACTTATGATATCTGACATTTAACTAATGCTGTGTCATCTTTTCCCTTGCTGCTGCACTAGTTCATTTCATATGCGGTTTTGCATCTTGTGACACCTTCTCCCTAGGAGGTAAACACGGGTAAGTAAGATTTGAGATGTTGTTCACACACACACACACACACACACAAATACAGATATGTGCACACATCTTTCGACTCTTGGCTTGTGAACAGGAACACCCTGTTTTTTTAACAAACACTTGACAGCTAGCATGACAGTATAGATGTGCTTGTCAAGTTCTCCTCAAAGAATCTGTTCACACCCCAAAATATATCTGACGTGTTGAAGAGGAACATAAAAATCAGTTTCCCATTCTGATTTCTAAAACCATTGAATATCATAATAGTACCCGTATTGTGCTATTTTAAATGTTCCTAATTTTGTTTTGGTGGTTCGACTACAATATGTTTACATGCATTCAAGGTGAAAAACACTTTGCATACATTGCAGCATCGCCTCTTTTCTCACAGTGTCTGAAACGGTTCATTCAAGGGTTCGGTCTATCTAAACCCCTCCTTTCTGAGAGCCTGCTCTGCTCTGATTGGTCTGTTGTGATTGGTCTACCACTTACAGCGAGTGTCAAAAACTAAACGTCCATTACCATATCTGAATTTCAGCTCCGGATCTTTCTCAGCACTTGAAACACATACAAACAGTAACATGGGCGTCGGTTTTACCGTATCAATTCGAGCCTAATGGTGCGTTCACACCGGACGCGAATGAAGCGGTAAGCGTGAGTGATTTACATGTTAAGTCAATGCAAAGACGCGAATTGACATCCTGCGGCGCAACTCGCGCGAATGACGCGAATCGCGCAAGTTGAAAAATCTGAACTTTGGCGAATTTCCGCGCCGCGTTAACCAATCAGGGGCTTGCTCTAGTAGTGACATGACGTAGCGAGCTGAGGCAGAAATTCGAAACAACAATGGAGGACAAAATCATCGTCGCTATACATCTTCATACATTTATAGAAACAGAAATAAAAAGGATCGTGTTTGAAATAAAGTGAGTGAGGAGGTCGGACAATCTGATAAGTTGTGAAAAACGGTCCTTACTCAATTTGAGCTATATATATATATACATATTAAGACTACAAGCCAACTTAATTGAGCTTATTCGCTGTAATTTTCAATTATTTCCCCACTGACAAGTTGTGTTTGTTCAGAGGAAGTGTGCAGAAAGCAGTGGGAGAGTCTGGGTCACATAAAGGAGCGGGAGAGCCTCTCTCATGATGCGAATTCGCGTCTGTTGTGAAGGGATTTTCACGCGCGAATGAAGCGAATGTCACGCACGAATGAAGCGAGTAAACTCAAGCGTCCAACTACGCGCGGATAGCGCGATTTATTCGCGCAAGTCGCGTCTGGTGTGAACGCAGCATAAGTCTTCATCCTTGGGAAGTGCATGCAAAGCAATTTTGCTTTTGCAATGCAGAAAACAGCATAGACTGTAAAAAAAAAAAATATGGACAGTGCACCATCACTCTCTTCCATTGTAGAGGAGTGAAGCCGCCAATGTCCAAATATGGCGCTGACATCTTGGAACCCAAGTCTGCGCAGTAGTGAGTGTGAAGTGGAGCCGCGGTATCAAGGCCCCGCCCACACTCCTGCAGAATCGGTTAGTACAGTTTACTGCAGAACAACTTATTTTGTCGGTGTGAAATAAACAGTTATGGAAATGTAGAAATTAAAGCTGAAAACCCCCCAAAAAGTCAGATGGTGCCTCAGTGACTACTTCGCTCAGAGAAGCTGTCAGTCTCAGCTGTCAATCATGACGTCTCATTTCCATTTTATAGCATCAAATAACTAACTAAAAACGAACACTTGAACTTTTATTAGTGTGATAAAAACTACCTAAACTTACAGAAACCATCTTTGGAAAAAATAATTTGAAGTGTAATTTCATTGTTTAGTTTGTCTTGTGTCCCATTAGATTACATGGAGAGGGTGGGATTTATGAGCTATACTGCATCCATCCACCTGGGGGGCGATCAAAAGTTTTGGCTTCACTTTTCAGGACTTGTGCAGCACACTTGGTCGACAACATGAACCAAACTCTTCCAGGCCTCAGCTACAACTACAATGTTTCAGGGTGGGTCATGAGCAGCCAGTGAAGATTATGGGCATACAGACATACAGCTTTATTTATTTATTTATAAATATTCTAGATGAGAATCTTGAACTCTATGAGGCAAAAACATTCCAATATTCCTCAAATATCTTCTTTTGTGTTACACAGAAGCAAGAAATCCATACAGGTTTAGAACGACATGAGGGTGAGTAAACAATGACAGTATTCGTACATTTTTGGGTTATGGTATTTTTGGTCAATAAAATTGCAAATGCAAATTTGGGTAACACTTTAGAATACTGATCCTTCATTAATAAATAACTACACAGGAACAAATGAGTAATGCATTATTAACACTAGTGTCTAGTCACACCTTCAACTGAGCACTATTGCTTAATTCATTAATCAGAGTTTCTTGTTAGTTAATAATTGTTACTAGAGTGTTAATCATGCGAAATTCATTTGTTCCTGAGTAGTTATTCATTAATGAAGGATCAGTATTCTAAAGTGTTACCCAAATTTGATACAAACCGATGTAGGTTTGTGCAGGAGGCAAGCCTGGAATTGCTGGCAACTTGTTTCAGGCAGTTCAGAATCAGTTCATTTGTTTAGTATACAATATCTCAGTTTATCGTGAACTTTGATCTTTGAATCTTTTTTTGCATACCATTTACATTCACAAACAGCTCTATAACACACAACATGAAAGGTAAAATTCAAAAACCCTTAACGATGCACTTTAGGGCCATACATTGCCAATGGATTTTGTTGTAATACACCCAATTTAACTGTGGTTTCAAACCTGTATGCATTTCTTTCTGTGGAACACAAAATAAGATATTTTGAAGAAAGTTGGCAACCAAACAACACTGTAGACCATTTACTTCAATTGCATGGGAAAAAAGAGACATTTTTCAAAATGTCTTCTACAAAAGAAAGTAAGTAGAGTAAGTAAACTCAACTAATGGAATGTTTTTTTTTAGTATGGGGATATCTGTTAGACTGACCACTGGCAGATGGGGGAGTGTTCACAAAAGCGGTTTGATTATTTTTGCATCTGGAATCTTTTTTTTTCTTTTTTTTTTTTAAAGCCAGTATAATACATACACATTCTGTTTCTGCTGAAAGACTCTTATTTTGAAAGATAGTTCTGTTCCATTTGCTTCTGTTTGCTTTTCCTGTGTTTTCTTCATTTGTTTGTATTTGTTTCTGTAGTTACTAATTATTATGTAATGTACTATGTAAATTATGTTTTCATAGTCCCTGAATCATGACTATGTTCACCTGTTTCTTTTTAGTTCCTTGTTATCCCGTGTATATATTTCCCTGGGTTTCATTCTAGTTTGTTGTTTAGTTTGTTGTGTATTTTAGCTGTTTTGGTTGTAGTGTTTCAGCTTTTTCTGAGTGGCTCGTTTTTCACAGGCTTGCCAAAACAACATTTTCTTGGTTGGTAGAGGCACTGGGGACCGATTATAGCACTTAAACACGGAAAAAGTCAGATTTTTATGATATGCCCCGTTTAAAAGAGAGGAAAAAAATGCTCAGCCTCTATGGTCTTGGTAATTCATCTGTTTCATGGTCATATTGCATATATTAATACAATATTTAGTGTAGTGTTTGTTCCATGTGTTTGATGGGTAAATGATACTTCTACAGCATCAGTTTTCATATTCATATTTAGTATCATATTTCATATTCATGTGAATAATTTTGCATATTGTTGGACCTATTGTATGCACATGGTAATTTCAACAAATATTAATGTTTACTTTCGTATGGTAAACAAGTTTAGTACTGTGTTGGGCCGCCACTTATCAATATCTAATGTTCCATATGAATATGGTAAACAAACAGTACTATTGTATATATCAAAATATCATGTTATTACCATCTGATCAGTGAACCATGGTGCCAGTGCAGTTCTTTTTTTCCGTAACTGCAGACTCTCTAATCTCTCACGGATAAATAACAATCTTGTGTATCTTAATTTTGCAAATCTATCCATTAGCTGTTTAGCATCTTTTGCCTAATGGATGTATCAGTTCTGCTTTATTCCACTCACATGGGTTTCACTGCTTCACTTGATAACAAGTTTGTTTGTGCTAGAGTCAGAGTTCTCACCCCAAGATCTCGCCCATTTGGCGCAGGTTGCCATGGTGACCTCTAACCTGTTATTGTTCAGCCCGGAGTCAAAACCAGCTACAAATCAAGAAAATGTAAGATCCACCATAACACATCCGTTTAATATATTGTGAACATTTTTGCAGATTGTAAACTGATTGTTTTTCTAGCATGCTGTACATACAAATGAGCACTTCACGAGTTCATGTGCCCATATAATCTTAGCATAAGTGGTAAACAGATTTGGCTTGCTGTCTGCTAAAGAGGGGCTCGGAAAGGATATTCTACTCGAGCTCCGATTGCCCCCCTATAACAGGCAAAAAAAATAATAGTACAAAAAGGAGGAGAAAGGGAGGAGGAGGGATGCCGAAAGAACTAACAACAGGAAGAGGTAAGATGCTGGTTTTATACCTTGGTATTAATTGGAAGATTAGATGGGCGTACACCTCCTGAAATTACGTTTATTAACTTCACTTATTTTAATGGATAAATCTTTATTCACATATTAATTTTCCACCATAGACTACTCTAATTATTTAAAAGGACATGATGGCTATGAATATTTTTTGGTGTACCTGTACCATCCAGCAAGATTCTAATGGAAAGCTGCTGTCCTTATCTTCTCCTGCATGCAACACATGCGCACACTCACGTGTAGTGAGAGACAGTGTAAAAAGAGGAATCTATGCTGCTGATCTTGAAAAAGATGTCAATCTTCTCTCATCTGAATAGGTGGATAGTTATTAAAGCCCTGAGCAGAGCCTAGATTAAGGTCAACCCTCTCGTCTATTGTTATAAAGGCTGACAAGATTCCTCTCATGGCTGCCGGGCAAAGAAAACAAATTCCTGATAATCTCTGCAGACTGGATTGACATGTTTTCAGTAAGCGCTTTTATCACAGAACGGATCTATCTGCACAAGAATAGGAAAAACATTAAAGGGTTAGTTCACCCAAAAATGAAAATTCTGTCATTTATTACTTACCCTCATGCCGTTCCACACCCGTAAAACCTTTGTTAATCTTCGGAACACAAATTAAGATATTTTAGTTGAAATCCGATGGCTCCGTGAGGCCTTCATAGGGAGCAATGACATTTCCTCTCTCAAGATCCATAAAGGTACTAAAAACATATTTAAATCAGTTCATGTGAGTACAGTGGTTCAATATTAATATTATAAAGCGATGAGAATATTTTTGGTGCACCAAAAAAACCAAAATAACGACTTATTTAGTGATGGCCGATTTCAAAACACTGCTTCAGGAAGATTCGGAGCACAAATGAATCAGTGTATCGAATCTGCTGTTCGGAGCGCCAAAGTCAGCCGTTGGCGGTTTGACACGTGATCTGAATCATGATTCGATACACTGATTCATTATGCTCCGATGCTTCCTGAAGCAGTGTTTTGAAATCGGCCATCACTATATAAGTCGTTCTTTTGTTTTGTTTTTTGGCGCACCAAAAATATTCTCGTCGCTTTAGAATATTAATATTGAACCACTGTACTCACATGAACTGATTTAAATATGTTATTAGTACATTAAAGGATCTTGAGAGAGAAAATGTCATTGCTGCCTATGCAGGCCTCACTGAGCCATCGGATTTCAACTAAAATATCTTAATTTGTGTTCTGAAGATCAATTAAGTTCTTATGGGTGTGGAACGGCATGAGGGTGAGTAATTAATGACAGAATTTTCATTTTTTGGTGAACTAATCCTTTAATTCTAAATGTTTTTCTGATATGAGACTTTATTTTGAAAGATGTGAGTGAACGCTGTTGACTCTTCTGTCAGTCGCAGTTTAAAAGTACCTGAGAAGTATGCATTGTCCTGATTCAGTATCTGCTGCCAGATAAGATGACATTGTCAGGCTATATGTCAGTGTTCTAACGTTAAGTCTCTCACCTCAGAAAATAAACATTCCTGTCCTTTCAGACGTTATACGATTGTGTGCTCTTCTATATATGTGGTGGCTCACACCAACTTACTAATGTTATTGTGATAACAAATACTAGTTTTGGACTGCTATAATAGCCTTACCTTATAATGTTTTATTCATCAGTGTTAGTGATAATCTTACAACTAATGCGTATATTAAGAAAAGTGTGATGGTGTGTGTTGACCGTTTTTGAGAAATACATTTGCTTGGTTTAAATTCCAAAAAAATGTGGGTCACAGCTTAAAGGGTTAGTTCACCCAAAAAATGTCATTCTGTCACTCACCCTCATGTCATTCCAAACCCGTAAGAATTAATTCATCTTCAGGACACAAATTAAGATATTTTTGATAAAATCTGATGGCTTAGTAAGGCCTGCATTGACAGCAAGTTAATTTAAACTTTCAAACGCCCAGAAAGCTACTAAAGACATACAGTATTTAAAACAGTTCAAGTGACTACAGTTGTTCAACCTTAATGTTATGAAGTGACCATAATACTTTTTGTGCACCACAAAAAAAACTAAAAAACTAAAAAAATAAATTGCAAAAATGGTTACATTGATCTTATAATGTTACAAATTTATAATGCCATGTCAATAATCATTTTAAAATGTCAGGTAATGCATATTTATTTGTTCCCACAATGCCCTGATGCTGCAAAAAGAAACTCTTTGTTACAGAAATAGGGTGGAGGATTATTTATAGTAGATTTATATCTGAAGACATCTCTCTTCCTCACAAAACTAATAATGGTGCTTCCCAGAAACCTGCTCCCGAACTGTTCCAGAGAGACCTGTTTACTGAGAAAACCTAATCATTTTTTTATGATTGAGTGAGCTTACTCATAAAAATTCTGTCTCTCCCAACTATCTAAATGATGAATCATATGCCTTTGGTGAACCAACCTCTTAATATTTCAGCAAGAAAAAAATAAATAAATAAAATAAAATAAAATGAATCTGCATGTTCACCTGACTTCATATACATTTAATGAAGGTAGTGTATAATGAATTCTTGTAATTCAGGTCAGTGTTTGATGGAAGGTCATTGTGAACCTGTGATGGACCCTCTAGGAGAGCAGCAGCCAGGTTCTCAACATGAAAGCGAGATGAGAAGATGGGGCTGGAAACGGTAGACTGAGGACTCCTGAGTGGCAGAGTCTAACAGAAACAATTTGCTTGTCTTTTTGACAGAGCTTTGCTGCGATTAATAATTTAGGTGCGATGTTAATGTTTACACACAGCGATAGAAGGCCCCTCAGTTCATGTCTGTCTGGATTTAATTTACAAGACTATTTCCTAGTGCATGTATTTTGATAAACTACATTTTTACATGTTCTAAAACCAGCTGCCGCAATTCTAGGACGATGTGGGTGGTTGCCAAGGTGGCGCTATGGGGCTGCTAAGGTGTTGATGAGTGTATTTAGTATATGTTGCTATGAGATTCTGGATAGTTGCTAGGAAATTTTGGGTGGTTGTTTTCAAATCCCCAACCCTAAGTATATGTTACACTGCTAATTAAAGTATTTAGACATTTTGTGCTACGTCTGAAATACGTTATTCCTTTAAGAAGTTAGCACATTATACTTCACAGAAGATCAGCTAAGATTACATTATTGTGCCCTAAACTTTTATAGGTGTAGCATTAAAGTCCCCCTGCAGTCCATAATTGTATCCCTTAAAACTCATCTTTGATAATCAAAATGACATATTTAAACATTGCTTTTCCCCCTGTGAAAATGTCTTCATGCCTTAAATGTAGAGTAGGCAATTTCTTTTTGAAACACTATTTGTTATACTGGTTGAACCCTGATAGCAATCATTAAAGGTGCCCAAGAATTCTTTTTCACAAGATGTAATATAAGTCCTAGGTGTCCCCTGAATGTGTCTGTGAAGTTTCAGCTCAAAATACCCCATAGATTTTTTTAAATTAATTTTTTTAACTGCCTATTTTGGGGCATCATTAACTATGCACTGATTTTTTCAGCGCGCCACCCCTTTAATTCACGTGCTCCCTGCCACATGAGCTCTCGATTATATTACAGCACATTTACAAAGTTCACACAGCTAATATAACCCTCAAATGGATCTTTACAAGATGTTCGTCATGCATACTGTATGCATGCTTCGAATTATGTGAGTAAAGTATTTATTTTGATGTTTGTATTTGATTCTCTATGAGTTTGAGGCTTTGCTAAGTGGCTAACGGCTAATGCTACACTGTTGGAGAGATTTATAAAGAATGAAGTTGTGTTTATGAATTATACAGACTGCAAGTGTTTAAAAATGAAAATAGCGACGGCTCTTGTCTCCGTGAATTCAGTAAGAAAAGATGGTAACTTTAACCTCATTTAACAGTACATTAGCAACATGCTAACGAAACATTTAGAAAGACAATTTACAAATATCACTAAAAATATCATGCTATCATGGATCATGTCAGTTATTATTGCTCCATCTGCCATTTTCGCTGTTGTTCTTGCTTACCTAGTCTGTTGATTCACCTGTGCAGATCCAGACGTTACTGGCTGCCCTTGTCTAATGCCTTTCATAATGTTGGGAACATGGGCTGGCATATGCAAATATTGGGGCGTACACCCCGACTGTTACGTAACAGTCGGTGTTATGTTGAGATCCGTGTGTTTTCCGGAAGTCTTTTAAACAAATAAGATTTACATAAGAAAGAGAAAGCAATGGAGTTTGAAACTCAATGTATGTCTTTTCCATGTACTGAACTCTTGTTATTCAACTATGCCAAGGTAAATTCAAATTTTGAATCTAGGGCACCTTTAATAGAAATGATCTAAATATTAAAACATGTACATATATATTCTGTGGAAGTGTCATGACAAAAAAATGTTCATCCAATCATTGAAATCGGACTGAATACAATGATACAATGTCCTACCTGCCTGACCTACAGTCAACATATGTATTTCCATATACCTCCGTGCATCTATGGGACCTATAAGGCTATACAGAGTTGTAGACAGACGTCAGTCACTGAGTGCCACAAACAAACAGCAATACAATTCCTCCTGAACCAAAACAATGAGCTTATGCTGTGTTCATGCCATATAACCGTAATTACAAGATGGAAACCTATTCTACCCGGAGCTGTTCACATCCTCAGATTTATGCATTTATATGTCAACACTATCAACGCCAAAATGAATCTGCAGCAGTCAGGTGGTACAAGTTAGACCTCTGTAAATTGCTTACGTTCATTATTACTGTAATGTTATGTGCTTTGAGACATGAGGTAATTTAATGCTGTCGCTTTGCAGACTCTGCTGTGTGCGTGGGATCTCATGCTTTCAAAGCTAGCTTGCTATTGCTAGCTTCTCTGAAATTGCCTACCCTACCTTCAAAATAGCTTGAATGTAATTCTACACCCTTGCTTCATTTAGTATACGCTGAGCCAAGAATATGCAAGTTAGTCCCCGCCTTCTCTCAATCACACCAACTCGGACTACCTGATTCACTCAGTTAACTCTAGTAAATGCTACACAATGGTAAGTGGAAATATTGGTTTAATTCAGCCATATATGTTTGAACCAGAAACTGATTCGGTAGAAGAAGAGGACGAACAAATTATACAGAGTAATCTACAAGTATCGAATGCGGTTTATATATCGCTCTCTTTTAATATAATTAGCCTTTGGCTTGACTACATTATCAAACAGCTAATAATGTGTTTCTAAAGTTACACAAACCATGATCTTGTTCGCCATCTCAGAGTCAGACAGCTGCCTTCTAAAAATCAGCATTGGACATCATAGAAAGTCAGTGGAGAAGGGCATATGGTTCATCATAACATGTAATATACATCATATACATAATTCCCCCGCTATATTGTACCCTGTCCCTTTTTAAAGGTGTTCTTGTGTTCACTGTGGAAAAGCCCCAGCTTGCACAATGACGGAATTGGTTACGTTTGTCATGGTAGGAAACAGGGGCATTTCAAACCAGTCTTTGGTACACTTTTAAGGAGAAAATACTGTTGACTGATGAATTTGCACATGGTTTGTCTTAAAGTTCCACTATGTAACTTTTGGCACTCTAGTGGTTAATAACTAAAACTACATGCGTCTTTGTAGTCAGAGCTACATTTCGCAGCTACTGTGGTTCACAGCGTTGTTTGTATATTTTTGTACCTGCATATTATCAAAATGCAAAATGGACAAAATGCTACCTGACCAATGTGTCCCATATTGTCTAACAACTAACAGCATTTTCCACAGCAAAGAATCCCATTAATCCTAGCCAAAATTTAATCAGAACTGTATCATAATAAAAGGATTTATTCAATTAAAATGCAAATGGGTCTTTGTTTCTGCATGGTCTGGCTGATCAGGAAAGGGCTTAGGCATAATGTGTTTGTGTTGGAAATAACACTGTGCTATTCAAACGGATGGAACAATATAGTTGATATCATTTCATGCAAGAGTACCAAGATAAATATTGATATGAAATCTGTAATTTAACCCCTTATATACACAACTGTTTCCTTGTTTGTAGAGGGAGGTGTTGGTTTCACTTATAAGCTGCCTTTGCTGAAAAGTACACAATAGGTTCCACGACAACCATGAAAGCCTGAGGATGTCGAGATCAATAACCTTTGAATACTAATGTGGATCTTGGTTCTTAAACACTGTGTTTTAAAAGTGGTTTATTGAGTATGATAGCTGTGTGTACATGGCTGGATAGCTTGTGGGGTGAAGGGGACACCGGCACAATTGAAGCAAAGACTAATGGACTTGATCTCTGGACTTCACAGAGATGTTTTCTGCATGTATGTGTGTTTGTTTGGTTGCGTTAATATGGAAATTCATCCCTTGGGAGAGAGTTTGTCATATGGTATATTGCTTATTCAGTAATAGAAAAGGGTTTGAAAATGTGGTGAAAAACCTGTTTCACTCTGTTTAGGGTTAGAGCATTTAGGAATCAACATATTTGCTAGACTTATGACATACATAGGTGCACTGATACCTTACTGGCTGCCTTCATGGTATTGTTCTGCTTCTGAATGCAGTGTCATTTGATGTGAATAAAAGGTAGGATGTTATGACAAAGACCAAATGAAAAGCAAAAGGAGAGCAACATCTGCTGGATATGGTGGGAACGGCAATGAATGAAAAAAAAAAAAAAATCTTTTGGAAGTGTTCTTCCACCATGCTATTAAAGTCAGTGATGTCTAATTTTATTTAAACCTTAATGTTCTTTCAAATATATTCTTTTGTGTTCTGCTTTAATAAAGGAATTTTTTTGGTGAACAATCCCTTTAAATCGGTCATTGTAAAATATCTCAGTTAAAGTCGGCATGAAACGGAAGATGTGATAATCTTTTCGGCACTATTGTGATTTATATCTGAGTAAAACAGCTTTTAGAATGATGGGGAAAAAAGAAGAAAAAAAGAAAAGGGGCGGGATTTGATTTTGTCCTTGGAATTGATAGAATCATAGTAGGTTAGAGGTTGAAGATAAATTACAACCAATGAAGATATCCTTCTTTAAATTGTTAGGAAAAAAAAAAATATGCCAATGAGGTAAGAAAAATAAAAATAAATTCAGAAGGCAGTTTTGTTTTTTTAGTATATATAGTGCACTGTGTCAGAAAAAAATGAAAGAAAACAAAAGGAAAAAAAGTGAAAGAAATTTGGTTCCTTCTACCTTTTTCTGTGAATGATTATTTTACATGTAAATTTAGCCAAAATCACACCACGGTGTCATCTTATGACAATGACGATGTACTAAAAATGGAAAAGTTTTTCACTTACAGATGACAACGTTGTCAAAATGACCCCTGTTCACATGGATCTGTGAAAATGATTAAAAACGCTGCATTATGCTGCCAGGCCAGTAGTTGGCGATGTCAATTTGTAAAGAAAAACTCAGCGTCTATAAACTTTTTTTTTTATATATATATCCTAAGCATTTGTAAACATGTATTCATTACTTCAATGAGCTGAATGTTTCTGCCTTAAATTAACACATTTTTTTAAATTAATGGATTGTTAGCTGTGTGATTTGTAAGTGTACATTTCTGAAATTACATAACTTGGACACAGTCACCTCTGATAACAAATCACTCTAAATTGTAATGTTGGCTTGCATTTTCTGTAAAGCTGCTTTGAAACGATATGTATTGTGAAAAGTGCTATACAAATAAATGTGAATTTAACACGTAATACGCATGTGCATGACGTCACTGTTTTCACAAATTCACATTTAAATGAAGATATGTGGATAATGGTATCATTTTCAAAAACTTGCACTTTGAAACCGTTTTTAAAAGTTTGTGTTTTCAGTCCCCCACAACAGTGTTGTCGTGTAAATGAACAGCCAAAATTGTGTTGTGTAAACAGCCCTCGATTGAAAGGATTTTATTACAGCACAACAGCTTGGAAGTGACAGCTGGTTAACACTCTGGGCCATGTTTCAGTTTACTATTTCATATTCATTATGTTTACTGAAAAAAGAAACAAAAATATATAGATATGAAGTTTTATTTATACATTTTTCATATTCATTCTGTTTACTGACAACAGAAAAATATATAAATGTGAACTCAATTTGCACGCTATTTTCTATGCTGGGCACATCCAGTATGCGCACAAAAAATGCCTCCCATATAGTGCACGGAAACTGAATTGAGTTCCCTTTCGCGTCTTCTTGCGCAAATACACACAAAATTATGTAGCATCTGGAGAGCATCAAGATCATCAAACCAACTTTGAATTCAAAAGGCTTTTAGCCTCTTGAACTTCTCATGTAAATCTCACGTCAGGCTCTGGCCTGGCCGACGTTTATTACCCACTCGACAGCTTTGTTGCCATGTGTCGATGATCAACAGGCATCCACGGACCTCTCCCTTTCTCTTTACAGAGATCTTAATCAACTCAGATCAAATTACCCAAACCGGGCCTGAATTCTTTGGTGGCCATACGACCTAATACACAGACACACACACACACAAGACTTTCTTTACATTTAGCCTCAAAATATGACTATGCCAAAATGTACCTCCTTTGTATCCGGTGTGTATGCATGTCTCCCTATTATATAAGCTTAGTTACAATTGTAGTTGTGTTAGTTTTACCCTAAACGGGGAAAGTGGGGGAAATGTATCTCGGCTTTAATGTCTTCCACACATATACTTCTTGAATTCAAAATGACCGACTGTCTCTCCAACTATCTGAACTATTCAGTTTTTAGAGTCTCTTGGAAGAAATCGTACTCATAAACTGTCATAAACTATGCAAATTAGGTCATAAAATGAGACAAAGAAAACTTTTCCCGCCTCAAAATCCAGGCTGGACATTGGCCTGTTCATCCAAGGAGGTGTTTTGGCTTGTTTGTCCTTAAAAGACAACAACACGGCTGTTCTTTTGTCTCATGCATGTCTCACGGCAACCACGCTCCCATCACGCGCTCTTTGAGACGACCATTTTCGGCGAAACCTACTTTCAAGTTACCTCCGTTCAAACTTCCCACGGAGACACGGAAGAAGCCAACGAACTTCATCCACAGACGCACTGAATCTCCACACGTACCTATCTGAAACTCAGTATTCAAACTCATGCAAGTTTCTTTCGATATTAGATGCGCTAAGTTTACATGACCCTAATAAGGTGATTTTGATTCTTTGCTGGCTCTCAAGGAACTGTTTGTAAGTTTTGCCATTCCTTTGTTTTCTCTCTTTTCCTGTCTTTACTTTCATTTTTGTATATATATGTATTCTTATTACAGTTAGTTGTATATGTATTCGTGGTTTCATATATTAAATCCATTAAATATTCACGCTTGATTTGTCTCTGTTATGCTCATGAAAAAACCAAGTCCCTTTAACTTTACTGATTTCGTTGCTATATGCTTTGTACTATTGGTGCTAGAAAAGAAAATTATTCCTCTTGGCCAAAAGAATAGTTTCCTTTTTAGAGTTGATAAAAAATCGACGGACTGAAGTTTTGGCTGACAAAACCTGCAGTTTCCTTTTGAAGTTAATTCTAAAACTAGAACTAATACTAGACCATTATATATATATGTGTGTATATGTGTGTATGTATGCAACCCCTCACCCAGGTCCTACTCGCCCCACAATGTGTGGGCCTCGAACCTGGGTCTCTGGCATGGGAGTTGGACACTCTAACAAGGACACTAAAGGCTGCAATCTCTAGCGTCAGTCGCTAGAGCATTTCTTGAGATTAGAGGAGTGAGGTTTACTTGCACAGCGACTACTAGCTGGCCTCCGTTACACTCACCCCCCTAAACCTCACTCCCATCCGGGTCACGGCACCAATGTAACCCCTCTACCCAGGTCCTACTCGCCCCGCTCTGCACAGGCCTCACACCTGGGTCTCCAGTGTGGGAGTCGGACGGTCTAACAAGGAGACTAAAGGCTGCAACCTCTAGCGTCAATTGCTAGAGCATTTCTTGAGATTAGAGGAGTGAGGTTTACTTGCACAGTGACTACTAGCTGGCCTCCGTTACATATGCATAATTAGTTATAATCCGTTGTAATTATTTGACCCTTTGCCGGGAGTTTGATTGACAAGCGATCTAACCAATCATAACGCTGAATCCGCCATTTTGTCCGACAAAGCTGTCAGGAGTTAGAAGATTTACCTCGGTGGACTTGAACTTGAAAAATGGTGTTTACTGACGTCTTTCCGCATTTTAAACAGCATTCCTTCTCATGTTCATCCATGTTTATTTGATGCTATAAATTAACTTGTAGGAAAGGAAGATCGGTTCACGAGCCGCTTGAGCTGAGGCGCTACAGCAATCTGTCTTGACGCATTAAAGAGCCACAAAACATTTTTATAAAAGATAAAAGATACACAATTTAAAAGCTGGGACTTAGTTTAATATCATAAGTAACCTGCTCTGTCTTGTCTGTCGATGTGTTGTCAGTGTCCTCTTTGCTCCACAATGTATTTTACACTGTGTGTGGCACGACAGCGCCATGGCTGTCGGACAAAGCAACCGTAACTAAGGGGGGCAGGTCTTTGTGTTACTGCTATTTTGCTTATTTGTTCTTATTGTATTACTGACTGCATATTTATCTTTAATAATGTTTACAATTTATATTAGTTAGTCTAGTTTATTAGTTAGTTGCTCTTTTTGTGTTCATGGTATTCAGCTGCAACAGACACAGGATAAATATGTTTGATATCTAAATGTTTTATTTATTAATTTATTTTTTACCATATTGAAATTGAAACTGAGAAATGATAAGAATCGGAATCGATGAGCAGAATCGGAATTGGAATCGTAATCACTAAAATTCAAATGATACCCAACCCTAGCATGTAATGACGTCTGTCATGTTTATTTTACTGGAGTACAAGGGGAATATTGCATCTCCCCGGTGGCAACATCCACTCATAGATATGCCTTGGGTCGCTTCTGTTTTATCATCTGTCAGACATCAAGCCTGAAGACAATGATAGCATAGCTCTTCTCATCAAGCTGCATGATTTGGGGTATCATGTTCGTGAATCACAAGAGTTATGTGCCAGAAATTGAAGTATGAGTAATATTAACAATGATGATTCCCTTAGCAAACACCCATAATAACAGGAGTATTCCTCTGAAAATAAACTCCCTAAAGCTATTCTGTTCTTTGATGAATGGTGCTATGTTCCTGCACTAGAGGGAGCTATTTTCAAACTTTATTGAGTACACACACAACCATTTTCTCTATAGAAGCTGGGATGAAATCCCAACAATTCAAATTCTGTAGGATTAACCAACAGCTTTTAAAAGCCCATTTATTTGTATACAGGTATTTAAACTCAATGGACCTTATCTAAAGCTCATTTGTGATCATACAATGTGCATTTCAAACGATCTGGGGCATCTGCCAGGATATGAAGAGCACAGAGGCAAGTCATTGAAGGTCAAAAAATCTATTTTCAAAGGATTTTAAAGGCCCTCCCCTTTCAAAGGATTGAAGGCTCATAAGCAGGCCTGTCAGCACACCATATAGCCGACCCTACGATGATGTGCTCGAGAACTATTTACACGATCAGGTGTTTCCTCAGGCTGAAGGAAAACACAATGAAAATAATAGCAGTCTTGAATTTAAAGTCCCTTTATTGCCGTAAGAGAGATCCCTAATGGAGACGGGCAATGAGGTTAGGTGACAGCCACACAAAAGGACAAAACTGGTCCGTTTGAAATTGAGAAGAGCAGTTATGACTTCGGGAATAATGAGCGATTCTAATGAGAGACGTTTGGATGGCGATTCGTGAATGAGACTGCTCCGCTGGCAGTGGGTTTGGCAGATCCCTTCTTTTACGACACAGATGAGATCGACATCTTGGAGTGCTTCCATTTGATATTTGATCTAGGTGTACACATTGCTGTCACAGTGTTGATAGATATAATGAGAATATAATTAGGAATGATTGCTTGAATTCTCATGCTGAGAAGAAAATCGACACTTATTATATCTTATTAGATGGTCCTAGAGAGATAAACGTCAAATAATGTCAGCCATGTGCGTAATTGTCAGCATGGACCTAAAAACAAGCATTATTTTCTTTATGCATATATTTTTTTTCTAAACTAAACTATGACCTTGACATGTTTTTATTAGATTTACACATGTATCTTTGAACTCAGGTCTCACTTCTACCATGTTGAAGTCTAAAAGAATTTCCTTTTCCTGAAAACTTGTGGGTACTGCCTATCCCTCTGTGGTTGCGTCTCCGGATCCACATTACTGATAGACTCCAAACAAGAGGGCCCCTCCCAATTACATAAGAGTCCATCGCTTTCATCACAGACAATTGACTTAATTACAGCTCTGAGATGACCACAGTATTAATCATTTTGCCATATCTTTGATTTTCAAGCTTTGTTCCAATAACGGCACCAGGGCTACATAAACACACAATTTACACTGAGGTAAGAAGTATAAACAAAATTTACACCAAATGTGATTACAACTAAATGGGTCTTTTTTAAATTACACTTGTGGTTTGAAATAAGCCCATAAAGGACTGTTTCCACCTCAAGAACTTGCGGTTCCATTGTTGTTTACGCATTGACTTATTTACGCATGGCTGATGGGCAATAGGAAAGTGTTTGAGGCCTGTTCTGGAAAGGCTCTATTTAGCTTCTGAAGAAAGCACAGCACAGACCTAAATGAGGCAGTGCTGTGGTGAAACATGGAAAAGTATCAAAATTTAATGGTGACTGACAAACAAGGTTAAAGTTAGATGCCGATTAAAGAGCTCTAGGAGTGCAAGGCTATACAAGACAAGATTCGAGACGTTTGCTTACTAAACCATCACACAAGACTTCATGGTGCTTGTCTTAACACGGCACAAAAACGGTCTGTAATGAATACTGTGTTGGAAGAGACCTTAAGTGTGTCTCGGGTTCTTTATCCATTTGTAAACAAATAGATTAGATGTCTTTGTAACTGATTTTTCCTTTCTACAAACAGGACACAGTTCCATCTGTGAAGACAGAGCTGAAGGGGGATCAAATCCACTTAACATCTAAAAAAAATTCATCATAGATTAATCATAAAAAATAAGTTTCTGGTTTAACAAACATTTTTAGTCATAACATTTTCTTCAACTACTATGGAAGCTTGTTTCCACCACAGAATAAAAAATAAAAGATAATTGCAGATTTTTATATTGCGAGTTATATTGCGCAATTGCAAGTTATAATGTCCAGTTCTGAGGAACAAAGACTGCCTTTTTTATATCTCACAATTCTGACTTTATAACTCGCAATTTTGAGTTTATATCACGTAATTCTGAGAAAAAAAGTCTGAATTGTGAGAAAAAAAAGTGAGATAAAAAGTCGCAATACCTTTTTTTATTTAGTGGCAGTTTTTTTTTTTTTTTAAACATTTCCTGGAAATGACCAAACGGCAACCTCCCCTCATTTCTCTTGAAGCCAATATGGAAGTGAGTTAAACTGCAAATCATCGACTGGCCACTAGGGACAGGCTCCAAAAGAGAGCAGAATCTCATTGAGCCCCATGTTAAATTGCCCAACTTTACAGCAGAAAGAAACATTTTTACAGCCTGGTACAAATTGTGGTTTTGGGCTATATAGGTAATTTTGCCCTTGACAACTGTGAGGGGGGGTGGATTTTATTTTTATTACTCATCTGTTTAAATTATATTAAACTTTAAAGTTCTGCATAATTAAGGGCGCGGCCACTTGAGTGACAGGAATAATATTGCGATTACATAGCTGCTGTCACCACTAACCGGTTGTCTGCTCCACTGACGTCCTGCCTCTTTGCCCATTTTCTGTTATCCAGGAGTGACATGCGGTGACGCACTGCCAAGATAGCAACCGCTGGCTTTAGGTTTAAAAAATGCTCTTCAGAAACATACGGGTGACGTCACAGACACTACGTCCATATTTTCCACAGTGTATGGAAATGACAGATGTAGACATGGCTTTTTTTTAACATTTTTAATATAAAAATTCACAGCTAGTCAAGTCAGTTTTATCTGTAGAGGATCTTAATGTTTGTAATACCTTAATGCAATAGTATAGTTACATATGGCGATGATATAAACAATAAATCAGTTGATATATCAAATCAATATATATATATATATATATATATACACACACACACACACACAGTATACATATATATATATATATATATGACTTTATGTTAGAGTATTGTATGTGGATAAAGCTGCATTCATTTATTGTAGTTGGAAGCTGGGGTAAGTAATACAATATGTGTTAATATGGAAATCTGTAAGGTTTTTTTTTTTTTTTTTTTTTTTTTTTCAATTTATAACAAGCCTAATTATGTGTGTAGAACATTTTATGTATCCTAAATTTTATGTATCCTAAATACACACAATTAAATGTTTTCATACTTTTTAAATTATTTGACAAAAGCACAGCTTGATTGGAAATGACCCAAAATGAAATGATTGTCTCCTTGGAAATCAAGTACACTTTTTTAAAAAGTATGGTGGAAATAATACCAACTGGGGGCAAGCATAATCTTGCCCCCAGTTGGCATCATTTCCATATAAAAAAAACTGGTATAAATTAACTTTTTTTCCTTCTTTTCTTTTTGTAAGACACTCTGCTGAAGAACGTTCAGTTCAGTCATAAACAATACCTGTGAGCAGCTGGCTGCTGCTGATGCAGAGTAATGTGACACCAATGTGTCTTCTTGACAAAGCCTAAGCTGTAAAGCTGCACACCACAACAGGCTTGTCAATGTCATCATCAGACGAACTGTCCCCAGTAAATGCTGACTGACCGAAAACAATCTCTTAGTGCTCATTGTCTGGTCAAAACCGCTGAATAGAGGTGAAATATTAGTATTTAAGGATGTTTGCATGGGACTATACAAAACAATTAATATACATATAATATCTTCTCAGTCTATATAGCTTTTATATACCTGGAGAAAACGTTTTGTAGCATTTCTATCATCAGTTATTGTACTGGTTACAAATGATCTGAGCTACAATATCCACATGGATTTGTCTCACACCTGCATCAAATACAACATTAGTATTTGATCCTAAACTCTTAAGGTTATTTGGAAAACCTACACTGACAACAACAAATGTATATAAATGTAATTTGTACAGAAGACAGAAGGTTTGTTTGATAAGTATGATTCATGAACCAACCCATAAAGCTTTTCAGTTGTCTCAACAAATGTAGTTTCCCTTCAGAATAAGCAGGACCTGCCCAGTGGAACAAAAGGCTTACAATCGAATGATGACATAAAAGGGCATCCAATGTGATTACATATTTGTACAGGATAACTGTGGGATTTTACAATTTTTGGAATTAGATCAGCTTTGTACTAAAAGTACTTGCACTACATTAAAATACCAATGTTTTACCTCAGATATATACTGTACAGGGTTAGTATATGTATATGCAATGTTAGTATAGTTATCTATAACGTCCAAAACCTGTTAGAAATGTGAGCCCAGGCAGGTTGTGTGCAGTCACAAAATAACAATGTAGCACTCTTTGGTAACACTTTAGTATATGGAACACATATTCACTATTAACTATGACTCCTATTTACTGCTTATTAATAGTTATAAGTTAGTTGTTAAGTTTAGGTACTGGGTAAGATTATGGGATGTAGAATATGATCATGCAGAATAAGGCATTAATATGTGTTTAATAAATACTAACAAACAGCCAATAGTAACATGCATGCTAATAAGCAACTAGTTAAAAGACCCTAAAATAAAGTGTTACCCATTCTTTACATTGACAAACAAACTTTCTCATGACTTTGTCCAGACTAAATCCAGTGCCACAACATCACATTACTTTAACTAAATGGAGGCAACAGAGAACAACAGAGGATACTTAAGGGTCACCTAGGGTCAAGTTGTTGACTAGGCTCAAGTTTCAAGGTCAGTTGGACATGGATGGGACATGATACTGAGAAAATACTTAAAAAACAGCATTTGGGAAATTGACATGGCAGGCTTTTTTGTTTCTAGGATGTCATACTTGCTAGTAAAATACTAAACTGTTATTGTTTTTTTCCCCCTATTGTTAATTAAAGGGTACCTATAATACCCCTTTCACAAGATGTAATATAAGTCTCTGGTGTCTCCAGAATGTGTCTGTGAAGTTTCAGCTCAAAATACCCCACAGATCATTTATTATAGCTTGTCAAATTTGCCTCTATTTGGGTGTGAGCAAAAACATTCTGTTTGTGTGTGTCCCTTTAAATGCAAATGAGCTGCTGATCCTGGCCTGCTTTCCAGAAGAGGGTGGAGCTTTAACAGATCAACAACATCAAAGTTGGAGAATCTCACGCAGCCAAAATGAGGATTGTCAGTAACGGTGTTCAGCCTTACATTGTTCAAACCGGAGTCGACACTGATGGAGAGACTCAGGAAGAAGTTACAACTTTTAGAATGAAACTGGACGTTTCTGAATGGTTAGTGGATACATTTATGTAGTTGCTATTTCAATGTAATGATCTCAGAGCCAATTCATTACCACGCTTGCCTTACCTTGCCTTGCCATGCTGGAAAATGCACAATCATCACCAAATTGCTGGACGGTTTGATGCCATTCTTTATTCAGTGTTTTTGGGCAGAATTGTGAGAGAGCTCATTCCCTTGGATGAAAAGCAACCCCACACATGGATGGTCTCAGGATGCTTCACTGTTGGCCCGACACAGGACTCATAGCGTTCACCTTTTCTTCTCCAGACAGTCGATTTTCCAGATGTCCCAAACAGTCAGAAGGGAACTTCGCCAGAGAAAATAACTCTGCAACAGTCTTCTGCTGTCCAATACTTGTACTTCTTACAGAATTTCAGTCTGTCCTTGATGTTTTTCTTGGAGAGAAGTGGCTTCTTTGCAGCCCTTGCTGAACACTCTGGGACATCCTGAAGACTTCTTCACTGCGATTGAACCTCTCTCCTAATGTGAATCAATACCACAACAACTTGATTGAAGACGATGCAGGGCAACAACTTACTGCACGATGAAGCCTATAGAATGTAGTTTGAATGACCCTAAAATTAAAGAGTTTCTGTCTCATATTTATATCATATGATATAGTTCAGCTATACCAAACAAGCAACAAGTGGAATATATCACAAGTGCTGTTTTTTTTTCTGTCCCGAATAGCACGAGTGCAAATGTGATACTGATTTTATACATCAGTTCAATACATAAGAAGTTAATATTGTGTTATTTTAGACACTGCTTTGATCAATTTTGCCAATGAAAATATAAAGACAAAGCAGAACTATTTATCTCCGAGCAACACACAGCAGCATTTCATTTCTGAATCCATGTTTTGAACAAATGGGGTGAACCATTAGGCTTGTTAGACTTGAAGCAACACTGCACAGACCGATCGGTGTGTGACATCAAAGTACCGTGTGAGCGAGTCAAAAGCATACGGGAGCCGTCAGCTCTCTGATCGCTTTTATGGTACTTTGATGTCCTACACCGATCGGTCTGTGCAGCGCCGCTTCAAATCCAACAAGCCTAATGATTCAATGGACCATTCATAAAAAGAACAATTTACTTCACTCATGAATGAACTAGCTGTTTGAATGAAGGTTCGAATGAATGAATGACTCAATGACTTAAGACATTTACCGCCACCTACTGGTAGTTTTAGTTTCTTATTTGTATCTTTCATAAAATATATATATATATATATATATATATATATATATATATATATATTTTTTTTTTTTTCATTTGTAATAAAAAAAAATATTAAAAGTATAGTTCACCCAAAAATGAAAATTCAGTTATCGTTTACTCACCCTCATAGTCCAAAAGAGTATGTGTAATAAATTCTATGTTGAATCAAATAAAATATTTCTTGCTTTATTTCTACTTTTTGTAATGTCTTTTCCATTTCTACTTTTTGTAATGTCTTTTACACACAATAATGACTTTAAATTATCTTTTGGGAGTCATTTCTCAGCCAAATTTGATGTACGATTAATTTGTGAATTAGATTTATTAATTGCCACATCATGTAAATAATTCGATTTTTTGTCCAAAGGCCTTAATAATAATAATAAAAAAGATATGACATCCAAAGTATGTAAGGTAGTACAATTATATCTCTTTCATTGAATCCAAAAGGTTTTAATTATATTTTCCTACATATAAAGGTATTTTAAAGATTTTGAAGTGTCAAAAGGTCATTCGGTTTATCCGTCCAAAGGCCAATTCAGCCATTTCATTTGTAATTAAAATATTTAAAAATGTAATAAATGTTTTTTTTTTAATTCCAATGATTTTATAACATCATATATCAGCATAGTGCAAAATGGTATTAAAATTATGTTTAGAAGTTGTTGCTTTGTTATGAGAAAGAATGTCTGGAAAAAAAAATAATTTCATTGATGTCATTCGGAGTAACCAATATAAAGGGACCATTTTGGATCAAGTCATGTGGTCATGGGTAAACTCTGGTCCACACTCCAATACAGTAGGTGGCGATAATGCACCTTAACATTGGTGCCACCTGCCATAAAAACAAAGAAGAAGAAAAAGTCATGCAGTCAATATCATGTGACAGGATGTGACATCATTCAGCAAAGGACCACATGGTCATGAAGCAAAGTAACTAACTTTCTCTTAACTATTTGAAAAATTAATGTTTTTACTTGCTCATATGCATGTCCTGAAACATCAGGTCATTCGGTACAACTGCTATAAAACATGGAAAATGTTGTAATATTTTAAAATCTTGTAATAAATATAAAATGTTTGATTGTCCTTTTGCTAGCTAGCTAGATATCAGCCTGTTAGCATTGTTTGAAAATATCGTCATTCGGTATAACCAAAAGTGTCATTCGGTAAAACCGAAATTTTGTTTAAACCGAATGACTTTTTTGGTGACAAATTTTGTCCATCTTGTAAAAAATGACAAAAGCAGTGTTAATTGATTATACAAACCACATAATCTCATTATTAACACTTAATAAAACTTATTATATTAAATTAATTTATATATTAAAATTAATTATATCTCCATTATGCTTTTTTTTACACTTTTAAAAACCTTATTTGTCAATGACCCATATATATATATATATATATATATATATACATAATATATGTGTGTGTGTGTGTGTGTGTGTGTGTGTTTAAGATATTCACAATATAACATAGTGATAACACAATGTTCACATGATAGCTCTGCATTGCACTGTAATATACTGTATATTTAAACAGTGCATGCCTCACAATTTTCTGATATGCTTGACAATGGCAATTAGACAATTCACTAATTACAGGCTAATTTGTTGAAAATGCCAAAAAAGAAGGCAACACTTCCTGCTAATTACCTGGATTACTGCTAATAAGGTGCCCATGATACCTTGATGTGTTTATACATGTTTTGAATTTTCAATGAGAAGTAAATGCTACATATTTTTCAAATGTCCAAATCCCTCCTGATGATGTAAAACTCGGACAAGTCTTCTTGCGTTTGTCCGTTTTTAACCTGTCTTGACTGCTGTACAGTCTGACATGAATGACAACTGAGATCCTACAGTGTGACATGGTTTACAGCGGGGATCATGTTCGTACAGTCTGACAAGCAACAGTCGTAAAGGACTATTATAAATCGTGCAGTGTGCACCAAGCTTTAGTTAACTGAACTGATTAATAATACATGTGAGATTCTACTCAATAAGGTTAATCTTTTCAAGAATTTCCTCCTTTTAAGGCCTGTTCACACCAAGATTGATAACAATAAAGATAATGACAAAGATATAGTTCTAAAAATCATTCTAAATATAAAAAAGAAACAATATCGTTGGGGTCACTTTCAGAACATTTTTTTTTTTCCAACCGTTGAACAATAAATCACTGACAGCCAATCAGAATCTGTTCTAATTTAAGGTCTCCCGCATTTAAAATGACAGGCGACATTGCCAGCAACACCAACAGCAAAAACATATTGTACACACTTTGAAACCACATTGCGTGAGCTAGAATAAATAGTTCGTTTGTGTAGATACAAATATAATATCTTGCTGTGAATGGGCCTTAATGTTTTCATGATATCAAAAAGTTGTATGTCACCTTGATATTTCTGGCCCCGAATAAGAAATATTAGCAACCTTGCAGAATTTAGGCCTACACTAAATGTAATTCAGTTTTGTGTGCCTCAAGGGTTTGGCTGTTAACTTCCTTCGTTGTTATTTATCAAAAGCTTAAGTGCACTGATCCTAATGTCTATGCAATAGCTGTCATCAACACACCTGCTTCCGAGAGTTTAATGACAAACCTTTGCACTTCTCACCAAGATGATGGTGTTAACTCTTGCATTAACAAAGGGGCAAAACCCTCATTAAATCAACTTTAACATTCTTCTGCACGACACGATGAACAAGGTCACAAATTGATTTATATTTCCGTGTTCGTAGGTGCTAAGCAAGGGTCAAACTGTGCCGGGACCCTGATGCACCTGAGAGATGGGATAATTGTCGGGCTCCGGGCCAAACGTTCAGGCCTCTAATACCCACGAGGGTCCGCTGCGGCGCCACGCATTGCGAAACATCACTCCTCTGTTCGAGCGAGGAGTCATAGGGAGAGTAGTGCCCAGGGCACCATCAAGGTTAATCTGCTAAATACAGGGTGACAAAGCTGTACCGTAAAATGAGGGGGTTTGCGCAGGACTAAGAGGTGTTTTTTGGAAGAAAAGAAGGGGTTATTGTTGACAGCTTTGCTTGAGTTTTTTAGTGTTGCCATCCACCCTAAGGGATTATTCATATGGATAAAACTCAGTTACATCTGACAAAAAATAGCATTGCAGAGCTGAATGTTTTTACTGCAGGCCTACTGCGGTTTCAAATAGTTTTATAATTGGGATGAGTTTCGCCCAAGGCAAACATGCTTTTCAAAGCAGGTAAATATGAGGTTACTAGCTTAGACGAGAGTTCACTAATGCGTAGAGATGTCATCTCGCATCTTCTGTTCATATTCAAATTTCAAATTGCTCTGATTTCAAGATTACAGTTTAAGAGTTTATAAGTTTATAGCAGAAAAGAGTTTGTTTTCAGATGTTTAGAAAAGTTAGCGAAAAGTTTAGAAAAGAAGTAAAAGAAGACCAGAACAGTCTATTGTAAAGCAAAATTCTGAGTTCAATACAAGTTAAGTTCCACAACACAAAACCACAAAAATAATTTTGACTCATTCCTCCTTTTCTTTTAAAAACGCAGAATTTGAGTTTACTGTGAGGCACTTACAATGGAAGTGAATGAGGCCAATTTTTGTAGGATTTAAAATTCAGAAATGTGAAGCACCTAAAGTATGTTAACTTTCTATAGAAAACCTTAGGTGGGATTTTTTTTTTTTTTCACACTAATATCTTAACGCAGATATTTTTATGTCTTGTGGCCATTATGTCACTTTAGACTTCAGTGAAATCTGGGGTTTAGCCCACATGGCCATAATTTAATCAAATTTATTCAATCCATGATTTAAAAGATTTTTTTTTTACCACTTTGCCTGCGAAATAATTACATTAAGTACAACACTTATAACTTTACAAGACATGCCAAACACATTTAAATGTGCACTGCAGAGGATTAAAGCAAGGATTTCCAACTCAATCTCATGAGAAAATGTAACAATTTTACAAGGTGATTCATACAAATATGAATGATTTTTAGAAATGTCCACCCATAACCCCATCCCTTTACATAAACATCAGTGAGACGTAAGCAGATCATACAAAAACAATGAGAGCATGTGAATTTATATGAATTAGCAACCAATTCACTGAAACATAACATTGTTGTAAACTGCCATGAGATTGTGTGCAAGAAACTAATGGCAACAATAAAATCAAAGACATTAAAATACACTGTATTCAATGTTTTTAATTCAGATGATGCTTATAAATGATATATTTACAAAAAAGGTTTGCATGATAAAACCTCAGTGTCTCTGCGACTGTAATGTGTTCGTGGGAGCATGACAAATCATTTTCACACATGAATCGGCACATCTAAGTCCAGACCTTAAATTCATTGAAAGTCTGTGGGATGTGCTGGAGGAGACTTTACAGAGTGCTCACCTCTTGCATTGTCAATACAAGATCTTGACCAAAAATTGATGCATCTCTTGATGGAAATAAATGTCAAAAATGATTATTCATTCTCCCTCCCAAACATTCTTTCACAATCTGAGCCTGATGAATCTTGGCTTTGTCATTAATATGGTCAAGATGTGTCTTCCTACATGTTTAAGAAATGAAAAGCTACAAACTCCATCAATTAGGGTTAAAAGAACTGTTGCCAAACATATAACATGCTAGAAACATAATAATGACTGCAATGATCCAATCATAGTCCCTCTGTAGTCAATAATTTGATCCCTTAAAACTCATCTTTGATCACCAAAATTACATATTTTAACATTTTTTCCTGTGGAAAACAACAACAACAAAAACTCTATATGCCTTAAAATAGCCTTAATGTAACTCCACACCCTTGCCTCATTTATTTTACTCAGATCTATTAGCCCCACCTCCACTCACTCGCACAAGCTCAGAGATCCACTCGGTCAACTTACTGAGGTAAACGCTGCACGGTGGTATCGCCTTTCACAACATCGGACACATAACGTTAATTAATATGATTAGCCTTTTGCTTGACTACATTATCAAACAGCTGCTAATAATGTGTTGCTAATGTTACAAACCATGTTCCTGTTCATCTAAGAAGAGAGCTGACTTCTAAAAATCAGCATCCTTAGAAACACTTTGAACAACTCAGAACATCAGTGGAGAAAGACATATAGTTCATCATAACATCGTAATATACATCATACACCCGCTATATTGATAAATATATCCGATTTTTCATATCAACAGAAATACTGGGATAATCTGGCTTCTTTTGAGACTCCTCTGTGCGGTCAGTTAATGATATTCTAAAGCCCGTCGGCACGTTGACGTCATTGATTTTCACCACATGGGGACTTTAAGCATTTGCCTATTTAAATCCAAACATCTATTTATTTATTTATGTATTTATTTATTTATTTGTTGTTGTTGTTTGGCTGGGCAGTGATTATGCAGGAAATAACAATTAACTAAATAAGATACAGTTGATAATTACAAGTTACCATACAAACAAACATTTATATATTGTATGTATGTATGTATTTCACAATCAGAAACTACGAAAACCGAAACTAAACAGAGCAAGGAGTCAGGAACTGAGGGAAACAGAACAGCACATCAAAATAAGAGTCCATAGAACCAAACATAACCATTACAGATACAGAAAAGTTGTAACCCTTTCTCTTTTTTGCAAGAGAAAAAAATACTCCCATTCAAGAAGTTCATAATGTGTCTCAAGCGCAAAAAGCAGGCAAAAGTCAAGAGTGCCAACCGTCAATTTATGCAATTTTATTTAACAGACAATTTTCAGTAGGGCTCACTGATCAGAATTCATTACCATTTAAAGGCAGATTTGCAGTCTGCCTTGTTGATTTTGTACTCTCTAATGAACATTAAGCCTATGTATTCATTTAATTATTTTACAAAGTCTGTTTACACCACTGCTTGTACCTGTACTTTTGAAACAGTGGGTATTCTAATTTTTAAGGATTGCTCCCATTCACTTCCAGTGTAAGTGCCTCACTGTAACCCAGAGGGACAAGTTAAAATTCTTTTTATTTATTTATTTATTAATAATAAACATGATGCCACAAGTGACCTTAAAGGGTTAGTTCACCCAAAAATTTAAATTGTCATTAATTACTCACCCTGCCAAAGTCACGTGATTTCAGTAAACGAGGCTTCATTATTTCATAAGTGTTTCGCAATTTCAATGGTTCACCACTGGGGGGCATGACTTTAGCAGTTTGTAAAGCTTCGAAGCTTCATGAAGCAGTATTTTGCAATCGCCCATCACTAGATATTGTTGAATAAAGTCATTATTTAGTTTTTTGGCCGCACAAAAAGTATTCTTGTCGCTTCATAACATTAAAGTTGAACTACTGTAGTGACATGAACTGTTTTAAATATGTCTTTAGTACCTTTCTGGGCATTGAATGTGTTAATTATCTTGCTAGCAATGGAGGCCGCACCGAGCCATCGGATTTGATCAAAAATATCTTAATTTGTGTTCCGAAGATGAACAAAGGTCTTACGGGTTTGGAATGACATGAGGGTGAGTAATTAATGACATATTTTTCATTTTTGAGTGAACTAACCCTTTAACTTGTACCCACAATATTCCTTTAAAGAATAAATAAAATAACGTCTAGCTAAAATAAATTACATCTCTGATTTCTTTTGTTCACAGAGTCTTCTTTTATCAAAATGCATTGCATTTGTAGATATGATTTTACTTGACTTGAAAGATGAAAACATGGTAGAGGCTACATGGAGTATATTGGTCTGCTATCTTAAAAACTGAACATACAATACTTTTTAAGGGCTATATACTTAGCACAATGAAATCTTGATTGGCTCAGTTCAATTAGACTGAGACCAACCTTCTCCCATGTACTGGCTGATATAAGTTTGTGATTTTAATTGGCAAAAAAAAAAACATCTTCTGGTAACCTCTTTTTGCACTACTAATAACCCAGCCCTGATGCAGTGATTGTTGTCACGCTTATGTTCAAAAGCAATCTTGACTCGGATACCTACAATGCATCAGCATTATGAGTCAACCACATCAAACTGAGAAAAGGACTGGCATCACAATTACAGGCTACCTGAACAGTTTGCCCGAACAAACTGCTCATTACGCCCTTCCATACCTATATAATTAGAACAGTATCGCAACGGTATTTTCCATATGATAAAGCAGGATCAGAAGTGCATGGCCCTACTCTGTTTGCCCAATAGGAGCTGTTTTTAGATTCAACCATGAAGTTTATCTAGCCCTGATTTGGATATGCATGCTAGCAGCTTCATGGAGTCTTTATCACGACAGGCATCAAAAAGACAGCATGCCTCATTAAAAAGAAGTGATGTCATTAAATTTATTGGCAATTTCCTTTTTGACATTATCATAGCAGCACCAAAGAGAACTGTTACGCCGGCTCCAGCCCGACCCCTTTCGTTCCCGTCTCCCTCCCCGGATGCTGTGATCAAGGGTAATTACCTGCACAGACATAGCACTGAACAAAGCAAACAGGGAGTGGCCCCAAATAGGAGGTCTAGACTTGGTGTCTCTCTGTAGTTTTCTCTCTCTCTCATTCTATCAATCTATATCTATCAATCTGTTTGTCTATCTATCTGTATATATTTACTTAGATTGTTTGTTCCTAGCCACCGCATGTTGTGTGTTGACACAGAGAACGTGAGAGCCGGAAAAGCAAAACAAGAACATAATTACAGGAATATTGTTAATCTTTTGCAAACCATTAGACATTTGCTTTGCATACAGGAACTGATGGCATATTGTATACTTAAATGTGTTTATAGTTTTTGGGAATTTTGCAATATGTTGATTCATGATGCATTTAGAGTGTGCCAGGATGCATCTGAGAGCCTCCAATGAATTTGTGTTTTTATGCACACTTCACTGTTGCTGCTTTGTGTAGCCACAATACTTTTAGAGTTTTGCTTAAAACATTCATTAAATATCTGTAAAAATGTTATACTATTCAGCCCAGTTGGTGTTTAAAGGCAATAAGCAACAAGAGGCCACGTTATAACTTCTCTATAAATGGCCTCTCACTTTAAAAAAAAATTAAATAAAAAATGCAGTAGTAACACCAACAGACACCCATGTTCAATAAATCATTACATTTATTAATAACTGGAGTAAACAGTTACTGTCACAAAGTAATGGTTTCTGACATTATGAATTGTGTATGCTTATTGTCATATTGCATCTCTGAACACAATTTACTATCTTTAATCATTTCTTAATGTTCATCTGTGTTATACTTGTGCTGATTATCCAAATCAACTGAACATTTGTTATATCAGAACCATGCTTAAAATTGCTCTTCAAACATTCCCTTTTCATTTTCTCCTTGAGCAACAAACATTTCAGTTAACCAACTTAAACAACAAACTGTCAAGTAATACCGTATCTACTTTATGCAATGGCCTGTGTTAGTGTAATTATAGCTCAATATAAAGCGCCTTTGATTTTTAATTCTACGACTGAAGCCATCTGCCCTTTGGTGCCTTATTACAGTAAATGAAGCTGATTACACAAAGTTTTGTTGTTAGACTTTGGAATAATTTAGTTTCCTTTCCCATACTGTGCAAATAATGCTTGTATAATCTCTGTAGATTATGTCATATATTTGACCGAGCAGCATTAAATACATGCATAGCTGAAACTAATTAGTGGTATTTGCTAAGGCAAGCATGACTATTACTATTGCAAATATATTAGTGTTGGAGATCAGTATTAAACTTCATCATGTAGGCTAACCCTACAGTGTTTGTACTATGGACATGAATAATTCTTCTAATTGTGTGGTTCGTCAATGTGATCTTATGAGTATTGGTATATATCTTATGTAAAGTGTAGTTCAACATGTATATTTACTTTTGCATAGACAATTAAAACATACACTATTGACTTATTGGCAACATCTAAAATGGACATGATTTATGTATGAACAACTTTATAGATGTACAGATGTTTACATTTTTTATATTATGAATATTAAATTTATGTAATTAATCTGTTGATACTATAGTATATATGATCATTGAGATTTTATATGTTTTTAATCGCATTTGCGTAACAGTTCACTCATTTACTTAATTTGAAATTATATCATTTCATTCTGTTCTGTGTGACTTCTGGTGCTAACTCTTTTCATAGGATCATGTTAAACAAAATCATGTTAAGGATCATGTTAAACAAAACTGCTATTCAATAAATAACATTTCTGTAACCGTTTAACCATAACATACACCAAAAAGCGCAAAAGCAATTAATTTTATTTGTGCACTATAATCCAAATATTCAGAATCCAAATGATTGTTCTGAAATGATTTGGGTGAAACTTGACCCAAATGCAGTCTTTTATTCAACAATCTTTGTCTCCATCCCCAGTAGCAATTGTAATTGTCAAACCCTGCACTCATTACAAATTAAAAATGTGCTGCGCTATGACAATTGTTTTGTGTCAGTGATATCAAATGCTCATTGGCTCTTGCTGACATGTGTAAACTATGTAGTTAAATCCAAATAAAAGCAAAATGCAGGAATAACAGGATACTAGAGACTTTAAAGAACATTAAACATTGACGGTGACAAACTCGAACCCTAACAAGGAACAGGTGTGAGACTAAATAGAAACTATTGTAACAAGCAATGAACTAGAACAGTGAAAAAATAAACTAAACAGGATAAGACCATGAACCCCAATGTCCAGCCAAAGAGGGAGGGAGGGGGTTTCGGAGGTGGACGAGGATCCGTCAGACTTGACCCTGGAAGGGAAAACCAAGGTGGAGACGATGGAGGGAGGAGCCAGAGGATATCCCTGAGCAGAGACCACCAGCAGTGGAGCCAGGAGATTCGGAGACCCAGGCGGAGACACTGTGAAAGGGCGACATCGTAGGTCCTGGAGGCCATGGCAGAGCCACGGTGCAGCCGAGGTGGAGCCAAGGTGCCAATGGACTTAGACGGAGCCCAACGGAGCCAAAGGAGTGGAGGAATGAAGCGCAGCTGAAGGCCCGGAAATCTGTGCCACAGAGCAATGACTGACCAAGGCAGAGCCAGAGGGACAAGGGAACCTGGTGGAGCCATAAGGATAACAGTCCCAGGTGGATCCGAGAGAGGGAGGAGCCAAGGAGGAGCTGACTTATCGACAGGTCGAGGTGGAGCTACGGGCTTGGAGGGAACCATCAGAGGCAGGGCCGCAGAACTGGATGGCCTTAGCAGAAGAGGAGGGAGAGGAAGGCTGGGTGAGACCACCAGCGGCGATGAAACAGACTTGGTACTGGACGACGAAACGGATGTTGGCGAAGATTTTGAACTGGGCCAAACCAGCAGAGATGAGGTTGACTTGGGACTGGACTGAACCAGTGGCGACAGAAGACCAGAAAATATTTCCTCATCCAGCTCAAACAAATCTGTTGAGACCCAGCTCTTTGCATGCACCTCAGCAACGGTGGTGTGGGCAGGGATCCAATCCATGCCGGCAAACTCGACCAATATGCCCTCTGTTACGGACACTGTAGCCAGCTCATGCACCTGATCAGACTTTGCTTTGGGCTCAGGCTCTGAGTCTGCTGTGGGCTCAGGCTGCTCTGCTGTGGGCATTGCTGCAGGTTGACTTGGCTCCCACTACACAAACTCCACGAAACTCCCTCAAAGGACCGTCCATGGACAACTTGGCCTTTATCGTGGTGTTGAGTCAGACATAATAGAATATGCACAGGCAGTAATCCTGGTAAGTCCTTTTTTTTTTTTGTCTCACTCATTTTGTCACGTGAAGTTAAATCCAAAGAAGATCAAAATGCAAGAATAACAGGATACCAGAGACTTTAATGAACATGAGAATGAACACAGCAACTACACATTAAACATTGACAACGATGAACACTAAACAGAGGAAACTAAGGGCTTAAATACACAAAGAATGCAATCAACAGAACAAGGAACAGGTGCGAAATTAATTAGAAACTACGGTAACAAACAATGAACTAGAACTCAGGCAAAACAGTGACAGAAAATGAAACTAGACATGACTGAGACATGACAGGACATGATCGTGACACTTGCATGCTTCATCCCCAATTTTGAGATGCATCGTAGTGTATGTGTTTGAATGAGATATTCACGCCTTCACAGAGGGCATATGATTTGCAGCAATTAACAACTAAATTTCTACTCCATATCTCACACATTTTTCTCATTGCAGTTTTCTTATATATTTTTAAGAAATGGTCAGGGTTAGGTTTAGAGGTCAGAGTTGAATAAGTGGCTCAGAAATATCTGTTTGTATATTGAAATGTGATATTGAAAATTGTCATTGTACATTTTTCTGCCTGTTACATTTTGTGTTTCTGTCTTTTTATACTCTCTATAAAGGTGGTTATATTAAGGTTTGGGGGTAGGGTTAAGGGATCTAAAATATGTCTATAATGTAGCAAAAAGAAAATTTGTAAATATTTTACATTTCTACATCCACATTGTATGTTTCTGTATCTATCCAAACGTACAAAAAAGTATGTTTTTATAAATGTTACATACTAATATTTATGTATAAACAGGCTGGGTTTGTTGAGGAGAGGTTTGCTATTAAAAACGATAAAATGGTGGAGAAAAAAAAACTGAACCATGAATATAACATAAGTTTGAATAATATTTTGGAATATAATAATACTCATTTGTCTTGCTTAAGCTAATTTCATAACTATCACTTTGTCATGTAATTTTACACTTTTTGTATAAAAAGACACAACTTGTATTACAACTTGATTGGGAATGAAGCACAATTAACATATTCTATTCAATATGTTTCAAAATGATATTTACCTTGATTTCTTTGTTTTCTTAACATTTCCTATTTAGTTTTTGAAATAGTGAAATGGGTTATGTTTATTCAACTCTTTGTAAATCATAGTTTAACAGTGGACCCGGGACAAGGGCCAAACAATATAATCTGAATAACGTTTGAAGGCAATAAAGTAGTCAGTTTTAATGTGATTGTCATATAACAAAAAAAGTTTAAATTTCTTTTGTCTAACTGTTGGCTGTTTACTATTGGAAATTAATATAGCAACTTGGTATTTTATTACAGATTGTGGCACTGTGAGTATATCAGCATTTTACAACAGTTCATCCAACCAGAATTCACAGTATTGATATGACAATCTATGTTGTGGACTGCAGACCAACCTTAAAGTAATGAACTCTTTGTCTTAGCTTTTAAAGCCAAGTGGTATCAAGGGTTCTCAGAGTATCAACATTAATATTTCATGTATGACTTAAAGAGACAAAGTTCTACTGCCCTGTCTCTTCCCCTTTCTCTCTTGCTGTCTCTCTTTTCCTTTCTGTCGTTCCCCTTCCCCTTGTCTATCCATCTGGAGTTGATCAGCTCATTTCCTGACTAGTATTACAGTGAACAATTATCTTCAGATCGGGAGACAGCAGGACTTGAAAGACTCTGAGTAGCAGGGGGCCGAAGAGCAGATGAAAAAGGGGGCACATGTGTCCCATCACCTTAATGAAATCAACCTGACCGTCCCGGAGCGACTCCCTCTGCTAACACGACACACTGTCACCACTCACTTACCCCTCCACTTGCACCAAACCGCACAACAAACACACTCGAGCTGACCTGTCACATCTAATATACACCCAATTATACAACTCTCGGGCTGTCATGGCTAAGTGGCTACTTCTCTGATTCAATGACTGGACAATGACTGAACAAAAAATAACAAATCAGTCAATGTTTCCTTAGTTTTTTTTAACCTCCAACTCTGTAAGAGGTTTTCAAAATAATGCTACATGTTTACAAGAAATGCGAAGAAGAATGTAGATTGACAATTCATTGCTGTCAGACCTTGATTAAGTGGAAACTGTCCACCAAAACAAGCAGAGAATTGCTCATTTGCAGGCCTGCCAGTCAATTAGACGACAGGCAGCAAACCACTAAAGTTCTTTCTTTCTTTTTTTCTGAGGGCGCATGCCGGGGCACTGACATTTGAACTTGTGGGCGGAGGGTTCCTGACAGACCCCTGTGGCAGTCTGCTCCTATTGAGGGTCCATTCTAGTGAGGAGACTGGGGGGAGTCCCTCCCACTCTGACTTGCCCCACTGTGCCTGGCGTCTCTCTCTCATTAAATGTTGTTGGGGTCGGAGGCAAACGTCTGCTTGGGCTGGGGGGCAGGAAGGATCGCATTAATGAAGGGGACACCCGCTGTCCAGGTGTCGGGTGACATGGCGTGCCCTGTTTGTGTTTGGGTCTAGAGGGTTTATTGTGACCGCATTTGTGAATAACAGTCTTGGTCTGTTTCGTTGTTTTAGATTACATTCTAATTCCTTCAGTGTCCATATTTAGAAACCACACGTTATTGTGTAAAGTTCCTCGAGGTGAACCGACACCATTCAAATTAACAATGAGTCCAACTTAAGGTGATGGAAGAACTTGAGCGGATATCTCCAGGGGTAATTCTTCTTCACGCTTTGCTGTGGCAACTGATATTTTTTGTACCATTCCCTACATTTAAAAAACAATTACGCCAAGCTAGGGCCTCGACCTAAATTAAAAGCCTGTCTCAGTGTTGTAAAACCTCCTCATAAATCAAGGCTTCCGTGCATTGCTCAGTCACTGTCTGAGAGAAATGAGAGGTCGCGAAAGGGCCCCTTCATTTACTTGTGGGCGTTTACATGGAAACTTTAGTCATGAAGGTGGGTGAGTCATGAACCCTAATGGCTTCATCGGTTCAGGGATCTGGCATGGCGGCAACCTGTGATTACAAAGCATGGCACATCTCCAGGGATCCAATAAGAGAACCCAGAACCAGGAAGAGGCCAGCCATAACAGTGTTTGTTTGGTCCTTCTCTGTATGGATGTCTTGTACATAAAGCTTAACAGTTGAGTTTTTTTATTAAGGATTTGAAAGTTTAAGTCATTACTTTGCATTCATTTACAATCAATGTGGGGATACACTGATTACGACCATATGACCATGTATCTCAAAGCTGCTTTTCTTGAAAAAAACAAAACAAAAAAAACAAACAAACAAAAAAACAATCCATCTATCCATTTTCCAAATCGCTTGTCCTGCATAGTGTGTCAGGGATGCTGGAGTCTTTGCAAAATTAATATAATAAAATAATGTATACATTTCCATATATAATAACAAGCAGTATATTAGAAACATATTGCAAGATTTTTTTTGGATATCAAGTCAAATTATAAAATATTTATTTTTGCACTTTTCACAAAGCATATTGTGTTTTAAAGAATACTATTGCAGTAATAATGACTTATTAGTTCACTTCAGAATTAAAATATCCTGATAATTTACTCACCCCCATGTCATCCAAGATGTTTATGTCTTTCTGTCTCCAGTCAAAAAGAAATTAAGTTTTTTGAGGAAAACATTCCAAGATTTTTCTCCATATAGTGGACTTCACAGGTTAAAGGTCCAAATTGCAGTTTCAATGCACCTTAAAGGGTTCTACACAATCCCAGCCGAGAAATAAGGGTCTTATCTAGTGAAATTATCATCCATTTTCTAAAAAAAACAATAAAAATTATATACTTTTTAAAAACAAATGCTAGTCTTGCACTCTGCATTGCGTCAAGCATTACGTAATTGCGTTGGAAAGGTCACGCGTGATGTAGGTGGAAGTACCGCGGTAGACGGAAAACTAATTTTCTAATTTTCTCCTCCAACTTCAAAGTCATCTGACATCGTTGTTTTACCTTTTTTTGTAAAGGCCGTTTGACTCAGTCTTTGCACGTTCGCTTTGTAGACACTGGATCGGTACTTCCATCTACGTCACATGTGACCTTTCCAACATGATTACGTAATGCATGGTGCATTGCGGAGCTAGTGCAAGACTAGCATTTCAATTTAAAAAGTATATACATTTTTATTTTTTTATTTTTTAGAAAATTACCGATTGTTTTGCTAGATAAGACCCTTATTCCTCAGCTGGGATCGTGTAGAACCCCCTGAAGCTGCAATGAACTTGCAATTTGGACCTTCAACACGTTGTATTGAAGTATACTATATGGACAAAAATCCTGAAACGTTTTCCTCAAAAACCTTTATTTCTTTTCGGCTGAAGAAAGAAAGACATAAACATCTTGGATGGCATGGGAGTGAGTAAATTATCAGGAAATTATTATTTTAATTCTGAGGTGAACTAATCTTTTAAATTACATGTAAATCTACATTAAGAAATGATTCATTAATGTGTCTGTAAACTCCCAGTGAGCAAGCCGAAGGCAAGGAAAAAAACAACTAATTCAAATCCATTATACAGGTTCAAAACTTTACAAGAGGAAACATACCATCCTTTTAAAGCAACAGTTACATTTTCAGATCTTAAAAAAAAAAAAAAAAAATCATTTAGTCAGCAATTATTTGCGTCAACAAATGGTAGACTTTGACAACAGGGGACCTATCATGTATTGAGTGAATCATTTTTTATATTACATGATAATTTATTTGCCTCTAAGTAATACCTTCCTCCCTTGAGCTAATTGAAGCTGGCGCCATCCTCCTTTGGTGGGTAGCAATTTTCTCTCATTACAGCAAATGTTTGCTCATAAGAGAAGGCTCCGGAAGCCTAATAAGGTACTAATAAAAACAAAGTGATGACAGTTGCTGTCACCTGTGCCAAGTCTTGTCATGCAGTGTAATTAGTGAGACAAGGTTTGTGATCCCTTATTCACTGCATTATCTTAGTTCAAAGACAATACAAAAATTGCTCTCTTCAAAAAGGAGGAGATTCACATTGCACTTTCTTACTTTATGCCCTTTGACCCTTGTACTTGTCCTGGGAGTATTCGATTTTAACTATGTTTATGTTTAAAAACTAACCAATGGTGATGCACTGTAAAGTTGGCAAAATAGCATATTGCTTTTGAACAATGAAATGTTCACATTTGAACCAAAAGTTAGGTAGTTAACATTTTCCAATCTCTATCATGTTTAGTTGACAGAAATCCTTATTAAGTAAAGAAAGATCAAGAAATGATATGGCCAGGCGACAAGTTTGATTTGGTGGATCATAGCGTGTGTAAAGCTGCGCAAATAGATGTGTAAACAGATTGTTAGATTGAAGAAATGTAAATGCCTACACAAGCATTCCTGCGTTGCAAAGCTGAGCCCATAATTACAATGCTCAAGGTGTGTCCAAACATACCAGAAAAACTAGGAGCACTCTTTTTGACATTTTCTGTACTGTCTAGCAAAACTGCCTCCGTTTTATCTATAAAGGTCAAAGAGATCAGGCAGGAAGGAAAGAGGATGTGTTGGTCAATTTCAAAAAGGCTTATCCTAAAGGGTGATTTTCCTGCATCTCTTTTGAATGCAATATTTAAAGCATAACATCACTTTTTCTTCTCTCTCTCACGGTGAATATTTCTCATATGTCTCCTGTCAGCTCCCATGATACTCAACTGCAAACGTACGTCCTTCTCATCTATCACTACAGTTTAGCAGTCTCTCTCAGTCCATCTACGCAAAGAGTTGGATTGTGCTCGACAAGGTGCCTTAGGGCAGGGGCGTGACGGCTGAGTGTGTGCATGTGTGTGTGTTTGCGTGTGTGTGTATGTGTGTACAGGGAGGCGACTCCTCCTGAGTGGAGCCGCTAAACTGCCACAGTTTCTCCCCCGAGGAGAGGCGCCTTTCATCTCCCCGCTCACTGGCGCCTTCACAAACCTCAGATTGTCTGTGAAATCACCCTGCTTAATAAACGCACTGAGGCTCCTGGGAACGACAAGCTAGCAGAATCTCACCCTGCAGCATTAGTGCACATACAAACACACATAAAGACCAGTCCAACAAGCAGCTGATTGCTGCTCCTATTCATTACAAAAGAAGAAGGGTGATGTTTATTTTAAGTGTGATTGCCCAAATACCGTAAGTGTTATGGTTACAAACAATTCCCCCATCTAGGACGAGACCAAAAGCAATCTATCTCGGTTAAATGTCTTATTACTGTACAGCCTCAGTGTCCACAAGACATCCATTTCATGAGAGATCTCTCAAAGCGGTAATTTGTGATACTTTGAAAATAACTTGTGTTTGAAGAGTAAGCACCCTAATGCTTTCGTTAGCAGCTTACCGCTGTTGCCAGGAACAAATACTTTTTTTCCAAGGAGATTAGATGGCGTGCAAAGAAACTAGACAAATAGAACTTTTAAGCAAATAAACACTTCAATTTAAACCTTGGATAGTAATGATGCCTCAAGCACCGTTTCTTGTATTTGTCTGGGCTTCTGTTTGATTATTCTTTCACATTTTGCTGTTTGTAGATCTTAGAATATACTTCATCAGCATCTTGGTTTGTAAAGGATTGTGTTCTTATTTTTCAGTAGAACAAACATACTGTACTGGTACTACAGTAAGATATAATTGGGCATTCACACAAGACACTCTTGCATTCAAAAAAAGTTAACAGACCAACAATGGAAAAAAATGCTTGTGTCTTAAATACATACTTAAAAACTGATAAAACAAGAAATCAGCATGCAATCAGGTGACAAATAGACAGCCACGGCGATCCATGCTCCCATTCAGAAGGGGGCGCGCGGTAATGCAACACTGTTTGCTAACCGCCACAACAGGAAAAAGAGCAGAAGAACAGCACATGCGCGAAAGACTTGAGTGCTTGAAATCAAAGTCCACTAGATAGTGCGCACATGTCGAATGTGTCTTTTGGCACTAATGGACAAAGGAGAATACTGCTTGCTCACTCAACTGTTTGCATAGAAAAAATAAAGGGTTAGGTAACCCAAAAAATAAAAATTCTGTCCTTAATTACTCACCCTCATGTCGTTCCACACCCGTAAACCTTCGTTCATCTTCGGAACACAAATTAAGATATTTTAGATGAAATCCGGTGGCTCAGAGAGGCTTTCATTTTTGGATGAACTAACCCTTTAAGAATAGGAGGGTTTGGCTCATGCTTTGAATGTTTAAATATAGCTTAAAGGTGCAGTATGTAGGATTTCTGTCCGCTAGAGGTCCCTAGAGGCCTATTCAAAACAAAGGCGTAGCTTGATGATGCCAAGTTTGAGCGCGGAATCTTGGGACATGTAGTCTCCACCTGAACATACGATGCAAAAGAATTGGGACAGGACTAGGGATAACAAATCATGTTCACGGATGTGAACGTTACTGTAGTATGAAGCAGAACAGGACCGAGTGTTGTGGGAGCTGAACGAGGCCGCTGGAACGATTGCGCAACACACGCCTCACGAGCAGCGGAACTTTTATTATGTCACAGTCGCCGGCGCCGCTTCCGCTTTTCCGGTCATGAGTATGAGGTAACGCAGCTCTGTTTATCATATTAGATACATTTGAGAGTGTTGAAAATGATGTTATAACGTTACTCTGTGTGTTCGCTCAGTGGCTGCTGTGAGACACTGTTACACACTACAGTAAGATAGATCGATTTTAGAATATCATATTAAATGCTGGATGGCTTGTGTTGATAAATGGCATGCAATTAATTTTAAAACGTATTGTATGATGGAGAAAATGCTGTATTACTGTTACTAAAAATAAAGCTGCATCTGATTATGCTATTTTAGCTATTTGACAAAATAGAGTCATTAGAAAATTAGATTTAAACAATAAGACTAAACGTGTTGAGCTATATAACAATAATTAGTTTTCTGTCTGTAAATGTATCAAAACAGTTGTTCCCTTGTCTATTAAAACGTAATATATTAAAGCATCTTTGGTGTTTCCATGGTTTCTACAAAATAAAACCAGAAACCAAGGATAACGCGGGTATGACGCAATTGACAGGTGACTCCTCACACGTCCTTGGTTAAAATTGCAATTTTCTCACGATTTACAAATAGTTGGAAACATTTGGGATATTGTAAGTACTCAAGTGAACAAATTATATAACACTGGCCTAGTGGTTTTTGGATATTTTACTGCAAAAATCTTACATATTGCACCTTTAAGTGGAGCAAATGTAACTCTCCTAATGCACAAGTATTATTTTTCATTATTCTATTTATTTTGTACTTTTATAACACAAGATGCTTTTCAGTTTTGTAGCTGACTAAATACTGAAAAAAAGACCTATGCAAGAGTGCATTCTGTTTAGTGCTTAATACACTATATGAGGCTGTACTGTACCAACAAACTGTTATTTGCACTACCGTCTGTACAAAATAAAATAAAAGAAACCTAGCATTGTGAATTTGTTCCTTTGTTCGACAACACTTTAGTTTAGCATGCATATTACTAGGATATTTGCTGTTTATTACTTATAAAGCAGATGTTAATTCTGCATGACCATATTCTACATCCCATAATCCTACCCAATACCTAAACTTACCTACAACCACCTTGCTTGCTATTAATAAGTAGTAATTAGGGCTTTATTAAAGCAAAAAAAAAGTTCCTGTTGTACCGAAATAGTACCGAACCGTGACTTTTGTGTACCATTACACCCCTAATATATATATATATATATATATATATATCTCACAGTGGTGCCACAAGCCAAACTGTCTGAAGCTGCTGGATTACGAATTTCGGGAAACAAACTGTCATGTTGTTTGTTGAACTAACAGAACTACGAACTCTAATACATTTTAAAAATACAACATTTAAGTCACTATAAATATGTTAAATTCATAATAATTACTGCTCGTTGTTATCTTTCTTTACTATTTTATCCATGGCCTTACTCACCAAAATTGCAGAATCTTTCCATAAATCTGTCGCTGTCATTTTGTCAATCATAATGACTGACACTTACTTAGTCAACTCAGTAAGCCAATCCCTAATTCAGCAGCGTTCTCATTGGCTAAAAGTTTACCGTTGCCGTGTGCTGCTATAGCAACGAAGCGCGCGCCTCAATTTGGCAGCGCTCTGATTGGCTGAAAGTTCTGTTGTGGCCGCGTGCTTCAAGGCATCAAAGGCTTCATGCTTTTTGCATGAGACGTCAGAGTGAGTTTGAAGTTCGGGCGTCCAGAGGCTAGTCGCGAGGAGGATGTCCGCGTCCGCGAGCTTGAAGGAATCAGACGGAGATCGGGACATGGAGCAGCGCAAATCTCAAGTGTCAAGCCATCCGTTCAGCGTGGAGTCTCTTATATCCAGCCACAAACCCAGTAAGGACTTTGAAAAAAGGCGTGAGGATGTTTCCAGTCAGTTTGCAAAGCCAGAGATCAGGGATTCTTGTGGTTCGGCTGGAATACCAAAGCACTTTATACAGACCTCACCCGTCAAATCGGAGTCCCCTGAGCCGGATGACTGTACATCGTGGGTTATGAACTCTAGATACGCTCAAACTCGTAAGCAACTTAACTTTTTGAACTAACTGCTTATGCTTTTAACTTAAAAATAAATGAAGTCAATAAGTGTCATAAAATCTTGCAGCTAGGCTATTTTTGTTGCTCTCTTCTATGCAGACAAGTGTGTTTTAGGGTTTTTATAAATATTACATATTTAACTGTTGGTTATTTCTCATTAGGCATCTTGCAACTAAAGCAAAATCAAATTTTATAGAGACTGGAAAGATAAATTTAATAGAAACTAGAGATACATGAGGGCCCACTGCTCTGCAAGTTCACATTTTATTTAGAAAAACTCTTAGAATTAAGAACACAACAATATTATGAACTAAAATAAATGAACCACTTTTTTGTTGTTGTAATTATTAAGCAGAATAATAATGTGTAGTAACTCCACATTTTATGTATACTATATGTAACTCTATATACATAACAAAGCATGTTAATAATTGCATTGATTTTTTTTGCCAACCTTCCACTCCAAATACCTAAAAAAATATTAAAATTATCAAGTAAAAAAATAAAAATAAAACAAATAATTCACATAAAACACATACATTCCTATAGGTTTGTTTAAAATGTACTCTATGCATTATTTTAACTATGAAAACACTATTATTAAAGCATTCGTTTTACAAGGTACTTACATTTTTAGAGTTTAAAATCTATTTTTAGACCAACCTAGAATTATTAATTTTGCTACACTTCTGTTTAAACCTTTTTTTTCCTCAACACAGGCCAGGTAAGTCCCTGTCCTCTCCGCAAGCACAAGACCAACCGCAAACCCCGTACACCATTCACCACCTCACAGCTCTTGGCCTTGGAGCGAAAGTTCAGACAGAAACAGTACTTGTCCATCGCAGAACGAGCAGAATTCTCCAGCTCCCTCACCCTCACAGAGACCCAGGTGAAGATCTGGTTCCAGAACCGACGGGCCAAGGCCAAGCGTCTGCAAGAGGCGGAGCTGGAAAAGCTCAAACTGACTGCCAAACCTGCCCTGCACCCCAATTTCAGTCTGCCTCTTCCTCTTGGGACCCAACTTCATTCGGCGGTCTCACTCTATGGCCAGTCGTACCCCTACCAGAGGCCTTTACTGCCTGTTGCTCCAGTGGGGCTGTATGGAACACCTTTAGGGTACAGCATGTATCACCTCGCATGAGCGGAAGTGCTACGATATGGACTAGTACTGCTCTGTGGATGTACAAAAAGACAATGTTTACAATCACTGGGTGTCCAAGTTCGAAAAAAAATTATAATGTGCCTTCACTCACGTCTTAAAAGACCTGACATGAAAATCGGGACATTTTACCTCACTTTCCGCTGACTGAAAGATCAAATTTTACCCTGTGGATGGATCATTTTGTTGCCAAACCTTTTTTGTATATTTGTGTCATACATCTTTATGTAATATATTGTAAAACTAATTATTTTGTGTACAAAATATTGTCTTATGAGTTTAAATTCTACTACATTTGATTAGGATTTTTTGATCCTGTAAAAAAAAAAAAGTGCGGCAAGTTCATTACGCATTGTTTGTACTTATCTTGTCGTACAATAATTGATGGACAGTGATTTCACCAAAAGGTCATAGTGTTTGAAACAAATTAAATGGCTAGGTGAATGATTTTATATACGAGAAATGCATTGGTGTGTTTACATAAGATTTGAGCTTCAAGTTAACTTTTACATCAAAAGACATTTTTTCTACACTCTCTGTTCACTTGCAACCTAGAAATGAATTTGACCGTGAGTATGGTATTATGCCTTTGAAATTAGTAACTTGTAACTACAATGTGGAAGTTTATTTTTATGCCACATTTTTATATACATTTTATACTGTAGTTATAATTGACTGAAATCTGACATGTACAGTAAACGGCAATTGGCGAGCAATCACAATAGCATTTGTTTATTCAATTGATATTTTTGTTTCATGCTTCAGGTTGCGTAAGCAAGTTCTATTCATCTTTTTCACTTTATTTATTTTCCTAACGTTCACCTCCACCTTTTTAAAGTAGAAAAAAGTTATTTTTTACAGGGATATTTTTCCCCCCAGGAATGAGCCTTTCTAAACTACGATTCTCGCATAATGAATTATGTATGAATATGAATTATATTGTTATAAAATGTCAGTTACAATTGCAAGTAAAGCAATTTCCTGCAAGGAAAAAAAAATAGTTGCTAACACTTTATATTAATTTTCATGAACCAAACATTATGAGATGCTTAACAGATCAGCAGTTTGAACACAGGAAAATACAGCTAATGTATTACATTTCTAACTTTATGATCATTGATTAAATAATGATCTGATATATGATTGTGCTGTTATTGAAAGTTATTTTAAAATGTATTCGATTAGTCCTGTTTTACTTCTTTATTGCCTTGTTATGGCTTGTTCATTAAGTTGTGGCTCTATAAATGGGGATGTTAAAGGGCCCGTTTTACTGCTTCCGCGTGACTTTGATGCAATGAGGAAATCGTTTATGGTCAGCACTTTACTCACGAGCTTCCTTTAATCAAAACACGAACCCAGTCATGCTAATCAAACACAGAACCGCTAAAGTGTTCACGGATGTGTTTTATAATGTCAACTATGAGCCACTTACGAGAGTGCAGTGAATCTGGGCAATTTGCCTGATCCTGTTCTTGTGGTGTAAAAAAAAAAAAAAAAAAAAAAAAAGGTCAAGAGACTCTGAAGCTAAATTCACAAAGCTGTTCAGAACTTGTTTAAATACCTAAAGTACATCTGGGTAAATGCAGCCTGTTTAATTCTTTATCTTTGATGTAAAAATCGGAAAGATTAATTTTAAGATTTAACCCCAATGTTTTGTTTGAGGTCTGAGAGACTCCAAGGCCATATTAATAGCTCAAAAATATACCTAACATTGTAGTATCAGATTGATATTTTATGACTTCCCCTAATTCTTTTAGCTTATTGTAGCTATTTATTATAGAATACCATAAAGCATTCTTCAATATCTTGACTGTCATTTAGCACAGTAGTGATAGTGACTTAACATGTTTTTTTTGTTTTGTTTTTTTCTTCCAATAGGTTTTCTAACTGTTTGTTTTCAAATAATGTTTTTTTTTTTTTTTTTTTTTTTTTTTAATGAAAATTCTTAAAAAATAAAATGGGTATGGAGGATGTTATAAATTATTTTCTATATTTAAACTTTTTTTTTTTTAACAACATTTTTTCAAGTCAAAATAACTCAGAGAAACAAAGTTTGTGGAAAAAAGTTAATTTAGAATTTTACTTGTTTACATGTTCATCATTGCACTCTGTGAGTAATAGTGCCAGTCATCTTTTAAAATGTTTCTGATAAAATTAAAGATGGGGATTATTAAGGTCACGATTTCAGATTAAGTCTTAAAAGCTCTTGAAATACAGTATTTACCAGTGACAAAATAATTTGATGAAACCTAAAAAAGAGCCAAGCATAATTTATAAGTGCACAAAATGTCACCCTGTATGCGATTCGTAATATTCTATTCCCACATGATTATGACTATTGATTCCGTACAGTTGTTTAGGGGAACATACTGCCCTTTTTGATCTTGTTCAGTCAAAATGTTCCTTGATTTAGACCTCCTCTGCTGGTTACAGGAAGAACAACACCAGTGTAAGATACACATCAAAATGACTGGGCGTGTGTACTTCCTTATGGTATTCTTATGTATTATATCTTATTATGCAATCCCAGTCGACCTTTTAAAATAAACAAATAATTAAATGTTAGGAGAATGTAATTGTCATTATCCCATAACTAAACACTGAAATGAATCTGCAATCAGGGTCAATGATAAATGTTTATGGTTTTGAAAAACATTTTATGACTCTAATCATGTCATGTGGTGTACCCGTCAACATATTAAGAAGTGAGAATTTTCCTTACACCTTGAATTCAAGTAAATGCACGCACCTTAATCAAATTTTCACAAAGTTTTTAAATATATCGTTTTTGAGAGTCACACCACATGACATTTTACAACCTGAACTAACCTTTCCTTGTCATGAAAATTATTTCATATTTTATTTTACTACTTTTTACACTCACTGGACACTTTATTACCAGGTTGCACCCCCTTTGCCTTCAGAACTGCCTTATTTCTTCATGGCATAGATTCAACAAGATGCTGGAAACATTCCTCAGAGATTTTGGTCCATATTGTCATGATTGCATCACACAGTACATGTAGCTGCAGATTTATCGGCTGCATGTTCATGATGAGAATCTCCCGTTCTACCACATCCCAAAAGAGAGTGTGACGTCATGATTGACAGCTTCTCTGAGCGAAATAGTCACTAAAGCACCAACTGACTTTTTTTCTGGATCTTCAGGAGGACACTGGAGCTTTACTTTTAATTTCTACATTTCCAGAACTATTTATTACACACCGACATAATGGTGATAAAATGTTGTTTAGCAAAAATGAGTACCTCATAAAAGTTACAAAATAAAACAAAATAAAAGTGTAAGTGTAAGTTTAAGTTTAAGGTGATGTTTGATCAGCAGGTAAGTATGTTGAACCAAAACATTTAAAGAGAAGTAATTTCTTGACAATTAAAAGTGTTATATAGCTCACTGAATCATTCTCAGACTTAATGCTGACAACAATGGAACCACTTGGGAGAGAACTGTCAGGAGACTTATTTCTTAGCACAAAAGAGGACAGTGGTAAAAGAGGATTACCAAATTGTTGTTTTAAGTGTGAAAATATAGCAAAAGTAACACAGAAATTAAAAAACAATGGACTTGTGATAAGGCCCCTGAAATAATCAGGCCTTCATTTTAAGCTTTCATTTAGTGATGAGGGATTTTTTTGCTAGACAAAGAGCAGGAGAAATACCAGGCGAGTGTCTCAGAGCCAGCAAAAGCTATGAAAAGAGTGACTGTTTATCTCACATAGTAAGATGCAGCCTGCAGAAATGACATTCATGGTTGTTGTTCTCTGGAACTACCTACTGTAGCCAAAGCACAATAAAGTCAGTTAGCCATTTCCAAAGCCCATATTTACAAAATATAGTTTCTGGAAATCAATTCTCTGGTCTCATGAGACCAAATCAATCATTTTGGATCTAACAGCATCCAAAATGTTACGGTGTTGCTAGAGGAGGAGTACAGTGAGAAGTGCCTGGTTCCCACAGTAAAGTTCAGTGGTAGTAAAGCTCTTGTATGAGTGCTGAAGGTGTGAGGGAGTTGTGCTTTATCAATGCTGTCATGAATTCACACACCACTGTGTAAGTTAATACACAAACTTGAAACAGAAGATGTTACCCTTTCCTCATTCACTCTAAAAAATGCTGGGTTAAAAACAACCCAAGTTGGGTTAAAAATGGACAAACCCAGCGATTGGGTTGAATCTTTAACCCAACCTGCTGGGTAGTTTTATTTAACTCAACTGATGTTTAAAAATCACTTTATTGATCACTTAAAATGAACCCAAAATAGGTTGGAAAATAACATTTATTAATATGTTTAATTAATAATAATTAAATAATAAACATTTATTAAATTGCTTATTAATAAATGTTCATCTTTTGATTATTATTGTTGCCTCTAGTAATTATGTGTCTGATTTTTAATTTCCAACATATTTTGCGCTCATTTTAAGCCAGCCATATAGTCATTTTTAAACAATAGTTGAGTTAAATAAAACTACCCAGCACATTGGGCAAACATTTAACCCAACCGCTGGGTCAAAACAACCCAATCACTGGGTTTGTCCATATTTAACCCAACTTGGGTTGTTTTTAACCCAGCATTTTTTAGAGTGTTCCCTGCATTGCTGGGCATTTTTTCAACATAACAATCAATGAGGATATGCATTCTCCCAAGGTGAAAAACCTTCTGTGGACATGTATTGCACTCAATCTTAACACTCTTGAGTGCCTGTGGGGGATTCTGCAGAGACGAGTTGAGCAACACTCCCCATTAAAGATCAGGGCATTTAAGGAGCTCATCATCCAGGAGTTAAACAGGACAGATGTGACAATTTGTCATGAACTTGTACACTCTGTGCCAAGAGGGGTCAGAGCAGTATATTCAAAATTATGGAGGGCATACTAAGTACTAGAATATTATACATTTGTTGAACTAAATCTAGGGTGTACTCATTTCTGCAATCCTAAATTTAAACAAAATTGGATAATTTACTTATTTTATGGCTATTAATGACATATATTTCTCAGTTTTTGTTATGTATATGTTTAATACATTTTAGTTTTGCCATCTTTCCATGAATTGTATTAGTGATCATAAAGAAAATACATCTTTTGTATTTGTTCAGAGGGGGTGTACTCATTTATGCTGTGCACTGTACATCTTGAGACTAAACAATGTCAGTGACATATTTTAAGATACCTCGGTACAAGTTACTTTCAGTTAAAACAGCTCAAACATGCATTTTAATCTAGGACTAGCTTAAGTCTTGTCTGTGAAACCGGGGGATAGAGTTGTTCTGCAGTATTAACCGATTCTGCGGGAATGTGGGCCTTGATATTGTGGCTCCACTTCGCAATCACTACTGCACAGACTCGGTAGGTCCAAGTTCACTATGCGCAGACTGGAGACTCAAGATGTCAGTGGTGGCTGCTTCACTTACTACAATGGAAGAGAGTAAAGGTGCGTCATCCATCTTTTATTACAATCTATTTTGTGACATGGTGCTTTCTCCTGCTGGAAGTAGCCATCAGAAATGAGTATACCGTGGTCATAAAGGGATGGACATGGTCAACAACAATACTCAGATAGGCTGTTGCGTTTAAAGGTGGGGTAAGCAATATTTCAAAAACACCATTACACATTGTTGATATTTGAAATAAACCCAAACAAACACACCCATCTCTTCATTGCTCTGCTTCAAAAAACCCTCCCTCCAATCCTAAGCAACCTGCTCTGAGTTGACCCCGCTCACTGATGCCAAACACTGCATTTTCTAGTGGTTGCCTGACGCGCAAAAAAAAAAAAAAAAGAAAAGTAAATGCTCAAATGGTACTAAGGGGCTAAGGGGTCTGGTGATAATTAAAAAAAAAAAAAAAAAAAAAAAAAAAAACTGCCCAAACACACACTTACAGTCCACTATGGATACCTAGTTTTTTACAATTACATGTGCAATAGCAGCATATTTTTACCATAGTTACAGGAATTTGCCAAAATGGGTTATGTGTAGGCTTAAAAATTGTCAGACAAAATGGCAGATAGCAACAGCGGAGCCATTTGATTGGCTGTTTGGGGTGTCAGTCATTTATCTATCATTAGGTCAATTTCTTTTCTGTCCCCAACACACATCTGGGAATCCTGAATGAAAACAAAAATTAAGGGTATATCTTGGCTAGCTTGTCAATTGCTTGTCTATTCCTGCAACTAGACTTCCTTAGTCAAACAGCTTGCTAAAGGAAAAAGTGCATTGAAAATTAGCCCTTTAAAAAAGGATAAACTGCTATTGGTTTTCCAATTATTCATATTTAAGTATGATTGAATGTTTTCACAGCAACATTATAAAAAAAAAAAAAAAAATACAGCATCATGGTAACAGACGCGATACTAAATTAATGCAATAATCATACATTTAACAATGTAACTTAAACCATAATGTAAATAAATTATAAAAAAAAAACAATAAAGAAATATATTATTTCATATTAAAGGGTTAGTTCACCCAAAAATAATAAAAAAAATTTCTGTCATTAATTACTCACCCTCATGCCATTCCAAACCCGTAAGACCTTTGTTCATCTTCGTAATACAAATTAAGATATTTTTGATGAAGCTTTACGAATCTTTTTTTGAATCAGTGGTTTGGAGCGTCAAACTGCCAAAGTCACGTGATTTCAGTAAATGAGGCCTCGTCACGTCATAAGTGTTTCGAAATTTCAATGGTTCACCACTGGGGGGCGTGACTTTGGCAGTTTGATACATGCTATGAAACACTGATTCAAAACAAAAGATTCATAAAGCGTTGAAGCTTCATGAAGCAGTGTTTTGAAATCGGCCATCACTAGATATTGTTGAATAAAGTCTTTATTTTGTTTTTTGTCTTTATTTTGTTCTTGTTTTCTTGTATTCTTGTCACTTCATAACATTAAAGTTGAACCACTGTAGTCACATGAACTGTTTTAAATACATCTTTAGTAACTTTCTGGGTTTGGAAGTGTTAATTATCTTGCCGTCAATGCAGGCCTCACTGAGCCATCGGATTTTAACAAAAATATCTTAATTTGTGTTCTGAAGATGAACAAAAGTCTTATGGGTGTGGAACGACATGAGGGTGAGTAATTAATTCTGATTATTTTTAACAAACGTACTAGTCACGTCAGTGCTGACTTGCGCGTTTGTACCGTACATTTTACCAGTGACTGTTTTGAGAACAAGTCGCAATATAATACTAGCTTTGCCCAAAAACTTTTGCTCAGATCAGGAATCAACTGTTCTGGAAAGACCCCACAAACTGTGAGTAACGAATTTCATTTTTAAATAAACTAGTAATGACAGTTAAATTCATAATGAATAATCCCAGTATTTTTACTAAAGAACACTGTCTTTATAATTGCTGAAACTGTTTATCTGGACACTTGCCAAAACTCCAGTTATAGTGGCACTCTTACGCTACACAATGAATCTCGTACTGTATTTAAATCGTGTTTGCATTGTTAGTTATGGTGAAAGCATTTCGTGAGAGTGCAGAAATTGCACTGCAATGACAAGATCACTGCATTCATGTGATCAACATCTGCTCAATGTTAATCACTGAATCTAAATATAATGCAATAATCAACACTTTTCACAATTAGTAAACACGCCATATTGGTTATTCCCAAACTATATTGCTATACTGAGATGAGTGAAATCGACTGAAATATGTAATAAATACTGAAATAAAATGTGTTAGCACAATATTAAACTGCACATTAACATTTAGGCTGTATAATATAACAAATAAAAGCATAAAATGTCATAGAGGTACTATGAATGTTTCTTTGGCCTTCATAACAGATTATGAAGTGTTTACTGTGAAATAGCCACTATGTGAAGTGCCTCATCAATGAAGCTTTTGTTCACAATGAATGATGAAAATTCAACTTTGCATCACAGAAATAAATTATATTTTAAAGTATATTAAAATAGAAAACCATTAATTTAAATTGTAATAATATTACACAATATTGATGTTTTTTTTCCTGTATTTTTGATCAAATAAATATAATTCTAAACAAAAAGTGTCTTACAAAATTTAAATCAATATATTATTTTATGTGAATGAATTGACAGGATGCTTTTCACATCATTTTGAAGCAAATATTCTAGGCTTCACTCGCCAATACCCAGAAGTCTTGTGGACAGATATTTAGTATGTGTTTTGAGGCCTTATTTCAGTGACTTAAATTTTAGTTTTTTTCAATAACCATACGTTATTCTCTCAAAAATACAAACATGTACATACATGTTGCTCACATATTATAGCCTAGTTCGTGCTGAATACAGTGTAATGATACTTTTGCCATTAATATGTTTATAAGCAACTGAAAAAAGCACAAATGTCAAGGCATGTCAAAACTACTCCAGGGCGCCAAAAACCCTCAGACCCCTAAGGGTTAATCTCGGCAGATGAAAGAGTAAAAATGTGGTAAAAGTATTCAAGAGGATTCCACATTTAATAATTATTTTAATTGCAAAGATGTCAGCCAATCACAGCAGTGGGCGTTTACACTGAAGTCTCAAAGCAGACATGCCCCTTCAAACAGAACGTTCAAATCAGAACATTCAAATCAGGGTAGAAAATAGCAATTTATTTCTAAATTATGACAATTATTTGATGTAAAAATCATATTAACATTATAAGTGCACCTCGTGAAACATTATAAAATAAAATAAAAATATTTTAAAATATTTTTAAAAAATTTCATGACCACTTTAAAGAGAAACTGTGTGTTCTGTTTATATTCTGGGTTCATCTGCTTGCGTGTAGTATGCATCATAAGGTGTATGGATGACGTGACGGTTAATTTTTTTGTCCAAAGGCCTTAATAATAATAAAAAGCAAAGATATGACATCCAAACTATGTAAGGTAGAAAAACTAGATCTCTTTTATTGAATCCAAAAGGTTTTAATTATATTTTGCAACATATAATGGTATTTTAAAGATTTTCAAGTGTCAAAAGGTCATTCGGTTTAACCGTCCAAAGACCAATACAGCCATTTCATTTGTGATTAAAATATCTTAAAATGTAAAAAATGTATATCTTTTTTTATTCTGGCATGATTTTATAACATTATATATCAGCATAGTGCAAAATGGTATGAAAATTATGTGTAGCAGTCATTGCTTTGTTATGAAAAAGATTGTCTGGAAAAAAATTTCATTGATGTCATTCAGAGTAACCAATATAAAGGGACCATTTTGGATCAAGTCATGCGGTCAATATCATGTGACAGGATGTGACATCATTTAGACCTGCAAACCATACTATACCTGCAAAGAACCACATGGTCATGAAGCAAAGTAACTAAATCTCTCTTAACTATTTGAAAAATTAATGTTTTCACTTGCTTATATACACCTCCTGAAACATCAGGTCATTTGGTACAACTGCTATAAAACATGGAAAATGTTGTAATATTTTAAAACTTGTACTAAATATAAAATGTTTGATTGTCCTTTTGTTAGCTAGCTAGCAAACCACATAATCTCATTGTTAACACTTAATAAAACTTTAAAATTAATTATATCTCCATTATGTTATTTTACACTTTTAAAAACCTTATTCGTCAATGACCCGTATATTGAATTTGGTCTTTCTTCATTAGTACTTTGTACAAACCTGGTAAAAATGACTGGGAAAGCCTTGTTTTGCCCTCCAGGTGGGCGTTCCTAAGTGTGTGATGTAATTTGAAAACTATGAATTACAGTTTTTCACTGTATAGAGTAAGGAAACTTACTAGCCAATTAGCAGGTTTTTACTGTAGCATTTTTACAGTCTTTTACCTGAGACCACCAGCTGTTCTTGGAAAAGGAAGCAGCATGCTTGCCGGAACTTTGGGTAAGATGTCTTCCGTTGTCATGTCCCCAAACAGCCACTGAACTTGTTGTGATCCCCCAGCTGCCCGCGGCACTTCAAATCAATGCAGCTGCCACTGAACGTGTCTGCCTCTTGCGGGAAGGGCACTGGGGGAGACAGTAGCAGACATCTATTCAGCTTACATAACATGAATGCGCAGACCAGCTCGGTGAGTGAACAATGCAGCATCTTACACTGGGTGAGGTATGCAGAATGACACACATGTTTTATATGCTATAAAGATGGAATATCCTCAGCTAACAAAAACAGAAATGGCTAATTCCTTTATGACTCCTGGCTGGAGGAAATTTCATCTGCACTGCTTGTCTTTGAAGTGAAACTAGAGCGGATATGCCAGTGTAAGCCAATTTCGAGTCAGTGCTCTTGAGGAATTGTAAATTCATCAGAAAAATTAGTCTACATGACACTGTGTTTTGGGAATGACAGATTTAGCTGCTACATACACTATAGCTTTTCTTGCGGAAGATGACTTAATCAGATTTCTTGCACTGTGCATGTCAGTATGAGTCATCAAGGGGAAAAAGCTTTGGGCAACAGGGCCTGTGAGGTCTGTGATGCTGTTTAAGTTCAAGTTGGCCAACAGATGGCAGTATACCAGCAATATTGAGCAGCTGTCAAAAGACTATTTAAAACAAATCCTGTTGTTTATCAGACTCAGACATGAGCTAAGTTAGCAATAGCATGATTACCATGTTATCTGTGATATCTGCACACATTTTCATATCTATATAAAAAGCATATACAGAATGTATTATGTGTGCTGTAGGCAAATTGTCTGTATGCATGGAAAAGTGAGTTGACCTATTTAAATGTGCTGTATATAACACAAAACACTGTACGGAATATTATATCCCACAATGCAATGTGCTTGACCTGAACTTTTATTTCCAGTGCGAGGAATATAATATCAGCTGTATTTTTATTTATTTATTTATTTTTTCTGGAATTGATTAAACCATTAATAAAATCTGCATCTTTCTTTCTTTTCTTTTTTTTTTTTTTTAAATTATTGTACAAAAAATAACTTTTTCAAAAGCTTATTGTTCCCTGCATACTGTTTCACATTTTACAAGGCAAGGCAAGACAGCCCAGGTGAATAGGGTAAAAAAGAAAATATCACCATACTTCATTGATTATACATTAAAGGGATAGTTCACCCAAAAATTATTATTAAAATCATTTACTCATCCTCAAGTTGTTCCAAACCTGTATAAATTTCTTTGTTCTGCTGAACACAAAGGAAGATATTTGGAAGAATGTTTGTAACCAAGTAGATCTTGCCCCGCATTGACTACCATAGTAAGAAAAAAGAAAAAAAATAATATGGCAGTCAATGGGGGGTGAGATCTGCTTGGTTTAGTTTTCAGGTACAGAAATAAAGTAAACAAAATAACACTGCATATTCTTTACTGTATAAATTAATTACATACTAATCATAATTAAAGTAACAAAAGTTATTTTGTCAATAGTGAGCTTTTTTTTTTTTTTTTTTTTTTCTCTCGGGAGGTCTGCTTACCATTCATCTCTTGCCCCCCATTGACTGCCATAGTATTATTTATTCTTCCTTTGTGTACAGCATAACAAAAAAAATTCATACAGGTTTGGAACAACTTGAGGGGGAGTAAATGATGACAGAATTTTCATTTTTGGGTGAACTATCCCTTTAAAGCCGCCTTTCCACTATCTCCGACAAGCGACAGATCGGAAGTCATTCATTTCCAATGGAGAGTAGTAGGGTAGCTGCTTGGAGTTCAAAATATCTACGGAAAATCTACTATGTTTTTATTTATAGACATATTGTGGGTCATTTGTTTTGCGTGGAAATATTCATATATGCATTAAATTCATTAAAATCATTCATTTTACCATGGTGAATAAGCCAAGGGTAACGGTTGCTTCACGACCAATTTCAAATATCCGCGCGACTGCCGCTAGGGGGCGAAATGCGACATTCGTATCTCAATTACAAACATTTTAAATATGCAAATAATGTATTGTTTATTCAAATACATTTTCGTATATTTCAAGAGCTAGACATTGAACATTGGATAAAGCCAGGTTCAAAATTGTTTAATTTTGTTAATGTATTAGAGTCAAATGTTAGAGTGGATTTTGGCTATTTGTCATTCCATAAATTAGAAAATACAGCCAGAAAAAAAAAACGTTTTAGGAATAAAATGTTGAATAAAATCAAGCAAATGATATAGGAACTGTATAAGTTCCTCAAAAAAAAAAAAAAAAAAAAAACTCTTCAAAATATAGCTAGGAATAAAACTGGAAAGTTTGGTTTATGTTAGTGCTACTGAAGTGGAGATTTTTCTGGCTCAGTGCATGAGGGAAAAAAAAACATTTTGAGAAAACATCCTTTAGATATGTATTGTAACTGAAACCTACAGATGCAAATAAAGTGCAATATAATGAACAATTAAAGTGTATTTTGGGATTTTCTTTCCTAGTCTGAAACAACGCATTATGAAAAGCCAAAACTGGCTAGTGCATGACAACTGTGTTTTTGCTTGTGGTTTCTTGCCTTCAGAAATGGCAAGCAATGCTGAATCATTAGCTATAGCCAACAAGTAGCCACGGTGAGAACATTTAAAAATGTATTTTTAGCACTGCTGCATAGTTACAGTCTAGTCTGCAAAATGCAACCGATACCATGAAAAAAAAAAAGAAAAAAAAAATCCATCCGGCTCATGGGCGCATGCTATTGTCCTCGTGTTGCTCACGTGCAACAGTGCTTGTGTCCATTTTAACTGAACTCTTAAAACAGCCCAGAGCTCTGCAGGATCAATCTGCCATATGTGCCACTCAGACCTGACTCAAAACACTGCCAAACCGATGCCATTCTGTTGCAGTGTGACTTGAGCACACAAGGTCAGCTGAGGCACAGTACCACACTGCAGTCAGCAGAGAGCAGTATCACTAATAACAACATCTTACTCAGATCATCTCTCATCCCTGATCATTTCCATGTTTACTACTATCAGGCACAAACAAAGGTACACATAGTCTATGGTCATGTTTTAGGGGACCCATTGGCTAGTCTGTATGGCTGCTGCAAACAGTGACATTTGAATGAATATATATTTGTACTAAGACATGGATTTTTTTGAGCATCAATAGTTATTTATCAGCATAATTTGGATGTAATGGCAACAGTGTTTTCAAGCAAGTGACTTTCAAGCAAGTTATATGATTCGCTTTGGTAAGAAATCACCTGCAACAGAATGATTACTTGGGTTTGAGCAAAAACACGCTTTTTTTGTGTGTCCCTTTAAATGCAAATGAGCTGCTGCTCCTGGTTGCTTTCCAAAAGAAGGCAGAGCTTTAAAGGTGCCATCGAATGTTTTTTTACAAGATGTAATATAAGTCTAAGGTGTCCCCTGAATGTGTCTGTGAAGTTTCAGCTCAAAATACCCCCTAGATTTTTTTTTTATTAATTTTTTTAACTGCCTATTTTGGGGCATAATTAGAAATGCGGCGATTCAGGCTGCGGCCCCTTTAATTGCTCACGCTCTCTGCCCCCTCCCGAGCTCTTGACTCTATCATTGCATAAACAAAGTTCACACAGCTAATATAACCCTCAAAATGGATCTTTACAAAGTCCATCATGCATGCTGCATGTATACGTCGGATTATGTGAGTATTGTATTTATTTGGATGTTTACATTTAATTCTGAATGAGTTTGAGGCTATGCTCCGTGGCTAACGGCTAATGCTACACTGTTGGAGAGATTTATAAAGAATGAAGTTGTGTTTATGAATTATTCAGACTGCAAGTGTTTAATAATGAAAATAATGACGGCTCTTGTCTCCGTGAATACAGTAAGAAACGATGGTAACTTTAACCACATTTAACAGTACATTAGCAACATGCTAACGAAACATTTAGAAAGACAGTTTACAAATATCACTAAAAATATCATGATATCATGGATCATGTCAGTTATTATCACTCCATCTGCCATTTTTCGCTATTGTTCTTGCTTGCTTACCTAGTCTGATGATTCAGCTGTGTACAGATCCAGACATTAATACTGTCTTGAACATGAGCTGGCATATGCAAATATTGGGGGCGTACATATTAATGATCCCGGCTGTTACGTAACAGTCGGTGTTATGCTGAGATTCGCCTGTTCTTCTGAGGTCTTTTAAACAAATGAGATTTATATTAGAAGGAGGAAACAATTGAGTTTGAGACTCACTGTATGTCATTTCCATGTACTGAACTCTTGTTATTTAACTATGCCAAGATAAATTCAATTTTTAATTTTAGGGCACCTTTAACAGTTCGTGCTTCAGTTGATCAGCAACAACAAAGCTGGAGAAAGCAAATAAATTATGGACACCTGCAAAACAAGAAAGAACCAACAAAATATTAATAACTGATCATGCAGAGTCAATGTATGTTTTTTCCTGCAAGCTTTTTGCATAGTAAAATAAATCCTGTAACCCCTTTTTTTGCCAAATAATTTTGTTAGATACATACTTTAACCAAGTTTAGTGTTTTGTTCATTTTCATATTTCTCAGAGTTAGTAATGATTATAATCATTATACTGAACTCCTGATGCATGAATGTTGTGAACATACATTGTTCCAACACAAACAGACAAACAACAGCTTTTTATAGAAATGACTTGCTCAGAATTATTATATCATGTCTATGTGGGTTGAAAAGAGGTAAGGGACTTGTTTTCTGCTGCAGTGTGATGTGGATTACAGATAGATTTAGAAAACCGTGAAGTTCATGTCCTCCAGAAGACAGTATCAACACTGAGCACCTTTGACATCCTCCAAAAAAAGATATTGCATCTTGTTTTTGATGATCTTCAGTCATATGTAGACCATGTGCCTGTCACCGATTTCCCATCACATCTCCTGACATTCAATATAATCAAAGGCCAAGGTTAAACTGGGATCCACATGGGGTCAATCCTCTGCTCATAAGCAAGTGCTGTTTAATCCAGCTTTTCCGTTATTTGCTGTTGCGATGCTTCATGTTGTAGTATTCCACATTAGTATGTAGGTCCCAAGTAGTATTCCGTCACCAGTAGCAGATTGTCCAATGAATGATGGCATATTTCTTTGTATTATACTTTGCTCTCACTAACATCACATGTAGTGGAGGGTGAACCAACTCCAGGGTAAGGCTAGATGTGCTTCCTCCTTAAACACATATAAATTGAAAGTCATGAAATAGTATAGCCTACCATATTCATTTCCGCAAACCGGTTCTTTCGGGCAGTTTGTTTCAATGAACCGATTTAAATAAACGATTCATTGGTTCCTTACTAGGGCTGGGCAAAAAATATTGATTTCTCGAATTTAATCAATTCTCATTTTTACGAATTGATATTGATTCTTAAATCCTAAGAATCAATTAGTCTAGTATGTTTTCAGTTGATGAATGAACAGAACATGTAGCGTGCCTCTTACCAATAAATCACAATTATCTTTGTGCTTTGTTACTTTTGATATGAAGCAAAGTCTCAAATTTCAAATGACGTCCACCTTATGAGATTCAAAAAAATACCATTTTGGCGCTTTTTTAATGTGGCATGACAGATCGCTTTAGCGCCTCAGTTAAAGAGAAGCGGCAGCACGAAGCGCATGTGAACATCCTCTCCTCCGCTTTAATACCAGTTACAGCGCGAAATAAACATGAATAAACATCTGAAGGTATGTTAAAAGATACAGTACAACTTACCGAAATCTGTATCATGTCTCATGTAATCGCTCAATACGTTTTCAACCTTGGAAAGACATCAATAAAACAGCTTGTAAACAAAGTCACGTAACATCACATTTACCTCAGAAAAACATATTCAGTGAACGTAAACTCATTAGTCAGCTAGAAAATAGTCAGCATTCTGATAAATATATGCAGTTACATATTCATTATAATTTTTAATGTTCTTCAATATTTAATGAATGTTTGAATAAATCAGTTATGACAGCCACAATTTAAATGTTTATATTTAAAAAAACAAAAAAAAACAAATTGGAGTAGAAATATGATTATGTAATTCTAAACTTTATTTCTTATAAAAAACATTGAGTGTAATTTAAGTCGAGTGTAATAAACTCTCATGTGTAGTTTACAGCATTAGTTGAGAGATTTTTTTCCTCTAGAAAATTTGCCATGTACTCTATCTGATACTACATCCAAAATAATCGCTATCGAATTGAATCGAATTCGAATCAAATCGAATCGCAAGCATGTGAATAAAAATCGTATCAAATTGTGAAAATTGTGTCAATACCCAGCCCTGTTCCTTACGTTATCACGCAACTTAAATAAGTTGATAGAGATAAGCTAATATCTACACTTGGTTTGTTATAATTTAACTTATAATGAGAGGATTTGCGAGCGTGCAGAACTCAGCACTGGACAAAAACTTGAGCGGTGAGTGGATTCTAACTTAAACACTTCTGATTGGCCATTGTGTTCAAGATATCAACAGAGTATGTGATTGACTACATTGCTCAACGCTGAAAAACACATTGTAAATAGAAACCTTTGACGCACTCAAGAGCGCAAACACCAAATCTGTTTTGCCAATAAGGCCCTATGCTACTATTACAGAGAAAACTGATCCTAGACCAGCAGTTATGGGCAACTCTTTCCTCTAAAAGCAATCAGAAGCAGCAGCAGTTAGTGGTTTGAGTGAGAAAACTCAATGCTAGTCTCAAGTTCATAGCCAAGGGAAGACTAAGCCTTGCTCAGCCTCACACACACTCCACCTATGCACATGTAGTAATTTAATAAAGCACATTTACCCAACAGAGGACATAACTTAATTATAGAATATACCCGCTTTTCCATCCTATCTGAAATTCACATGTCCATTAGGGATGATTTGTTTGCATGCGTTTATACATGCCAAAAAAAAAAAAAAAAAAAAAGTTATTTTAAGTTATTTTTATGTCAATTATTGCATAGGCATTACTGCATGTGTGTCTTTTTTTATTTTAGAGTTTTTTTCTATTCTGCCATTCCTATTCTCAGTAGTAATTCTGATGAGATTACAATTACAATATACAATTCTGTATTTTTATTTCTGTATTTCTGTGATTTTACTATACAACAAAAACACCATCAAATATAAATACTGAAATAATGTATTTAATAATTAAATAATATTAATGAGAATGAGGGTGATGGCTTCATTAAAATATATACAATATATAAAAATAAGCTTCATTTTAGGTGGGTTGGGTGGAAAGACCTGAACATTTGACAGATGTTCACTGCTATCTGAAAGAACTTAATTATAATAATTTGTGGAAACTGAACTTGCTTTTGGTAGATTTAATCTGCCCAGTTTTACTCTCTCTAGGCTGTTGAAATGTATTCCCATATCGTTTTCTGCTTAAATCGTATCACATCAAGAACATAGCTCGAGGCAAACCTGCTACTTATTTTGGAGGGATTCCATAATTAATAACTTACGACTCACATCTCAATGCCTTTGTGGAAATGCCATTCCTGGCGAAGCTTGGGATTAAGGACACAAAGCATGGAGCGATAAATAAAGATCATATTAAGTCAGGGAACGAGAACATGTTCCAGATATTTGTTATTGTGCTACTGTTTTGGTAAGATAAGCACAAAATATCCGACTTACAATTGGAGTCATGCTGTGAAATATGGTCTGAATTCTAATTCACCCATCAAATCCGTCTGACTTCATTTTCCCACTATTTCCTCCTATTTATATCACTTTATCACTCATTTTGTCCCTAATTGGCCCTTTTTCTTCACCTCCATACTCATCCACTCAGGCATGAAAGCTGCAAACAGTAATATTTTCAAAAAAATCAATAGAAAATCTATTACTTATGAGTTGTGATGGCTCCCTCAGCTGTGTGAAGAGAAATCAAGCATCTAGGCCACCCAGTCTGAATGTAATATGTTAGGAAACTGTCAGGATTTTATCTTTGAGAATGACATTTCTTTCGTCATTAAGTTTTTAACACGCAAGCGACTAACAGGAAAGATGTCTAACCCCTTCTCAAGTGTTGAAACAGTAACGCAGAGTGGAAGTGAATGTATTATTGGGGAATTAAGGACTCCTGCTCACATTACAAAGAATGATTCTACCCTTTTTTTATAGCAATGTCAGACAGATGCCATAACTCCAGACAGATTGAACACTAAGTTTCAAATGCCATTTTGGCAAACTGACTCTAACAAGAATAAGTTGCAGCATTAACGATTGAAGCTCACAATCTCTGTCAGCTCACTGGAAAGAGAAATATTCATTTAATGAGATTTCATTTCTCAGTTTCCTCTTGACAGAAATGAGATTCTCTTTTTTGTGTCTCTTCTACAATTAAAGTTACAACAATATCACAAATTGTGTTCATATTTGCTAAAATCAGAGTTTGACAAATGCATTTTACAGTGTGTTTTGATGTATATCTGCTTTTTTATTATTTCTCATGAACACTATCGGAGTTATATTAATAAGTATCCTGACGCGTCCAAGTTTTATAATGGCAGTGAATGGGACCAAAGAGTATGAAGCTGAAGAAAGTGCATCCATCCATCCATCCATCCATCCATCCATCCTAAATGTACTCCATATGGCTCCAGGGGGTTAATATTAACAAGTTATGAAGTAAAATATCTAGCTTCCGCACGTTGTAGCACGTTTATGATGGATGGATGTAGTTTATTGAGCTTCATACTTGTTGGTCCCGTTCACTGCCATTATAAAGCTTCGACGCGTCATGATATTTATTAATATTTCTCTGATTGTGTTTATCAGAAAGAAGAAAGTCATGTACACCTAGGATGTCACTTGATGGTGAATAAATCATGGGGTAATTTTCATTTTAAAGTGAACTAATCCTTTAATAGAAATTGAAGAAGTGAGGCAAGCTTTCACTCAAAAATTAAAATTCTGTCATAACTTTCATGTTGTTCCTAACCCATATGACTTTCTTTCTTCCACGGAACACAAAAGTAGACATTTTGACCTGGTTACTGTTTTTCCATGCATTAAAATAACTTTCAAGCTTCAAAACGCATGGAAAATCATAAAACGTACATCAAAATCTATAAAAGTAGAATGAAAGAATGTCAGATGGGGTTTGAACAACATGATGGTGAAAAAAGGAAAAAGAAAATTTCATTTTTAGGGTGAACAGTTCCTTTAAGTCCTCTGAGCTATAAAAAAGTAACCCCTAAGGATTCTAATTTTCCTTGGGAAACCACTGCAGCATTCATCCGAAGTTCTGATCTTGAACTGTTTTTCCTCAATTGAATGAATATAATTACCTGCATGAGGAGACGTGCACTTGTTTAATTCCCTTATTTTTAGCTGTGTGATAAATAAAGGCTTTGAGACCCAGATAATATTCCAAGGCTCAGCTGAACACAAGAGGTTTTCACCAGAGGTGTCAAGTAACGAAGTACAAATACTTCGTTACCTTACTTAAGTAGAAATTTCGGGTATCTATACTTTACTGGAGTAATTATTTTTCAGACGACTTTTTACTTCTACTCCTTACATTTTCACGCAATTATCTGTACTTTCTACTCCTTACATTTTAAAAATAGCCTCGTTACTCCTATTTCATTTCGGCTTGTTTTCATTCCGGCTTGGAAAAAAAAAACTATCCAGATAAATCGCGCCATCTGGATAGAGTGAATTTGATTGTGGTTGGATGAGAATAAACATATACAATTCTGACACCCTATTGGGTTGTACGCGATCCAGCGCACCTGCACGTCACAAAATCACACTCCAGCAAGGACGACAGTGCTGGGGGTCGTTACTCGAAAAAGATTATTTCTTAAAAGTTATTATTTCTCCACTACTGGCTCATTTAGGCTATCAAACGGGTGCTTTCTCTTCGTCCTCTGCAAATTAAGCTAGGTAGTTCGGTAGAGAGACGTTTGAATAAATTAGCGTATACACCGGTTTTTAAACTTTTTTTTAGCGCGACCCTTTTTATTTATGTGACCCATAGTCATATACAACCATGTAGCTAAACAAGCCAAAACGAATTAGTATAAAACGAAACTGAAGGTAAACCTGCGTTGCTCTCATGGTGGTTACCTCTCTCTTTCGGTGAAGTGGAGCAGTGCCCTTGCTGAATGGCACGGATTGCACTACGCACTATTGTTCCTTTTATGTTTTTTTTTTTAAACTGTATTTTATTTTTTATAACGAACAAGCTGCGATGTCACGTTTCTAGTGCTTTGTTGTGCGCGCGTGAGGCGCGGGCGCGATCAAACAGCTGTCTTTGCAGGGGACTTGCCTCATCGTCATGGCAACGGTTCGTGGCCATGTCAGATTACGTCAGGCCCTGCGTTCCATTCGGAGGGGCTCATCCCTATGCCCTAATCCCTTCAAAGTGTTTACCCTCCAGAGTGAGAGCTTCGAAGGGATGTAGGGTGTAGAGGTCAAAAATACTCCTTTTTTGGAACGCACTTCTGCGTCATCTTAACGAGACAATCAAGGAGGATAAATTGCGCAAGTTGCGCCCTTTGTTTAACGTTAGTTTATTTTTTATTTTTTGGTTTATCGCACCATAATGTATATTGTGTCTATGTATTTGAAACATTTGAATGGACTGATGAAGGGAGCTGTAAAGTATTTTTGTTGAAGTACAATGTCGTTTTGACTATAATAATGTAATAAATCTAACTCTTATAAATATTACAGTAGTATAGAAAAATACTATACATATATTTATAGGTAAAATCGAACTCCGAGCCTCCTGTACCCATTCTGTGAAGACAAACAACTTCACTGTGCAAAGGATCATGGGGGTCCGAAGTGTCCATCAGTTATACCCTTCGAAATCCTTCATTCCGAAGGGCCCTTTAAAGTGGCCAGTTTTGAACACTTCGGTTTGGAACGACCCTTCAATATGGCGGCCATGATTGTTTTCACTCCGAAGTGCCCTTCGGAGGGCGATATATCCCATTTGGAACGCACCGAGAGTTTGTTGCCGTTTGTTGGATGCTCAGACGACCAAACAAACGCTGATTAAACATGTTCAGTCTGGTAAAAACAGACTCCAACCAACGCCAACACCTATCCAACAAGCTCCAACAGACGATTTTGTTGGCGTTTGTCGGTGCGGTGTGAACTGAAACAGCTGAAAACTTTGGCGGGTTGGCGGGTGTTAATGTCAAGCCCTGATTGTTACTAAGCCTGCCCTGGGTACACCAAAACTACCCACATTTTTCTTGTCCGCTGCCCTCACAGATTCCTGCAGTTAAGCTTGGATGTACATTTACATTCCAATAAAGGTTATTGATGACATTTTGAGGAGGTGGAGTGCACAATAGACCCCTGTGACACGGCCTAAGCTTTTGTCCTTAATGGCATTTTTTCCCTTACATTACTTTTACTTTTATACTTTAAGTAGTTTTGAAACCAGTACTTTTACACTTTTACTTGAGTAAAAAGCTTGAGTTGATACTTCAACTTCTACAGAAGTATTTTTAAACCCTAGTATCTATACTTCTACTTGAGTATTGAATGTGAATACTTTTGACACCAGTGGTTTTCACCTTAAACACCCAAATCGATCCAAACAAAATACTCAGAGGGTCTGTACTCTACAGCAGCTTCCTCATTAACCCTGTAACACTCTTCCTCAACAACTACCGACTAATGGACCACCAAAAACACACACACACCCAGCACCACAAGCAGGTTGACACAGACACCGGGCATGTTTAGGAGGGGCTGGTATCTCCCAGAGCAGTGTTTTCTGTGTTGTTTGTAATTAAGGTGATCCTCCGCTTCCTGTCGCGACTTTATTTTTAACTCGCCGTTATCTTTTGTCGGTGGCATGAATAATTGCCACCGCTGATGGGGAGCCAACTGGGAATTGATCCGGGAACCCAATCTGTTTCCATTATTCTGCTCTACTTCTGCCAGCGGCCTCCTGCCACGGCATACCATTACCAGTGCTGAGCCTCAGCCTCTGAGCCCTGGGAGGCCAGTGAAATATTTACAGGAATACCTCTAGCAACCCCTTTACATCTCTTTGCTGACAGTTTGCGGCACAGCTAGCAACCTCACCCTCCGCTGCAGAACTAGGCCTGGGATGTGGCATTAGTAAATGGCTGGATGTTTTGAGGTGATCCCTTTAAACGATATGGAAGGTAACTACTGTACTGCAGGCATTGCACAAAAATCTTTGTGCAAATTATTTTTGTTTAATAATTAAGGTAAGAGAGGCATTGTGTTTGCCATTGAAATTCCTTCACAGAAAGACCTGGCGACCTGCCCGGGAAAAATAATCGGCAAACAAATTCATGGACAGTCTCTCACGTATAGCAAGAGATGGCACAAAGAATCACCAAGAGTTGGATACGACTGAAATTGTTAATGAATGAAAGATTTTTTGTCACATAATTTGTTCAACATTTCATGCTGACCTCAGATCATACATTTTGTTGAGGAGAGGTATAATTTTAAAGTGAATTTCACATGGCACTGAAAAAAAAATCCCACAGACTAAAGCCCTATTCGGACGGGATTAGTTTTACATGGGGAGGTGGGGGTAAAGTAATTATTACCAGAGCTTCTCAGTGATTTTAGTCCCGTCTGAATGTGCCATCTCGGTAATCATTACGGACAATGTCAGTAAAGATTACGGCGACTTTTACCTTCTGTAAAAAGGTCTGGAAAAATGACCTCAGGTAATACTAATCCAGTTCGAATAGACCCGCTGTAAATATGTACGGTAAAATTCCGTCATTTCCTGTTTAAAAGTAGTTTTCTGAGCATTTTTCAAGCATGGAAGCATCATAATCCAATCAGAATTTAATTAATAAATCGGACCTAACTGTTATTTGTAGTTTATATATTTAGATTATATGTGTTTTTGCACATTGTATCAGGAAGCAACATATACCCACATGACGACAGGGAGGTGACGGCGGTGCGTAAATCGAGTTAACCCTCCCACTTCTGCTAGTTTTACTGAGTCTTGTCCCGTGCGAAATGTCCAATTAACATTACAGACATCCTGAGGTAAAATTACTTTACTCCACCTCCCCACGTAAAACTAATCCCGTCCGAATAGGGCTTAACACTGAAGGAGAGAACCCAGTCATATTTATAGGGATCTATTAGGAAAAACTGCATTAGTTATCATGAATTAACAATGAAAAATTCAAGTATTTCTAAAGCATTTATTAAACATTGTAACGACTGAGACAAATCAGACAGTTATTTGTTATAGATAACCAATAATTGTTTAAAGCTCACTCTGGGGTCTGTCCCCATCCCACGAGAAGTTCTCAGTTACAAGTTTATTGCGCTAAAGAATGTGGTTGCCACATTGAGAGCAGAGAAGTGACACAGAAAATCTGCATCTTCCCTGCATTTTCCACACAGACCACAGACGTTCCTGCATTAATTTATAGACAGACTGTTCTATAAATGAACATGCATATTCCCAGGAAATGGTATCCATTATTACTGTTGTTGTATTGCACTCATTGCATTCACGTTTTATGATTTTTAAGTTTCATGCCATGTTTAGTGTCTATGGGTTCGTATCGGGAAGATTTAAATGCTTGTGTATGCAGTATGTCCATACCTGTGCAACACATTAGTATTACAAGAATCTTTAATAGTTCTTCTTCAAAAACTCAGCCAGTTAATCTTGCTTGGTCATAAATGTCCTGACAGGAGGCGTGTTGTCACCCGGAAATACAACATCTTCATTGGTCCGGTCAACAACTAAGAGGTGTGACTTTGACCAGAGGTTAAAAGCCAGCGAAAAATGCCACTCCCTCTCTCTTTCCTTGCTTCTTGGATGACTGAAGAGACCCCCTGCTTGCTGCAGGCCTTTTCAGGCCTCGGCCTACAACCTAGCCATGTGCTCATCTATAAGTTGTTTCATAGTACTTCATCCAACGCAGAAGATACTGGCAACAACTTCGGACTGAATCATCAAGACTCCTCAGCCTGCAGATCCGACGCTCCTCAGCCTAAAGGCATCTTGCAAGTATCGTACATTTGAACACTAAACTGCGATTTAGTATTGATGTGTAAAACTTACCTTTGTCAGCAAAGGTGTTTTTATTACTGAAGAAACTGATGATTCTTTTCCAGATTGTCTTAGACTTTTCCTATAGCTCCATTAATGGTTCCCCTTCCGGTTCAACTCTATCATTGCTCATTCTTTCCTATGTATGTATTGTGAGTTAGTTAATAAAGAATTGTGAACAATACATATTTGGTTCTGACTCCGTCTGCTAATAAATTGCCTCTTAAGTGATTTAGATCCTGACTACATGCTCTGAGTGGTACTGTACAATAAGAACGTTATTTTTCCATAACCTGGAAATGAACATTTCTTAGAATTAATAAACAATCAACACTGAGTGTCCACTGGACGAACAGGTTAATTGATTGCAACATTAATCTTAATGTAGCTACATCCAGTTAATCCGATTAACTGATTTACATATTCATAATTAATCATAATTAATAATCATAATGAGTTATGAATAATTATTAATATTCCCCCTTTGAGTTAATTCACTACAACATTTACTAACACATTATTAAAATCAAACATTGTATCTGTTTATATTAAATGAACTAACAATGAATAGTTGTACTTTTACTATCTGACATCAACAAAGATTAATAAATAACAAATGTGTTGCTTATCGTTGGTTAATGTTAGTTAACTAATGGGACCTAAAATGTTACCGTCACATTTACAAGATATAAAGTCACATTGTGATCTAAAAGTTACATTTATGAGACACAAATGCAATTGTAAGCTATAGTCACATTTTGAGATACAAAATTACAGTTGTAAGTGTCATGATCACTGTCTGTCCCTGTCACGCCCCGGACTACATCTCCCACGATCCTCTCTGCCAGTCACCTGCTCACACTTCACACTAATCACTAATCACCACACCCAGCTGCAGCTCATTACCAGGACTATAAAAGACTCTTACACACATCACCTCACCGCTAGGTCTTGTTTTTCCCAGTGTAACATTTCCAAGCGTTTCTCCTGTCTCCCTGTCTGTTCCGGTTCCGGTTCCTGTTACTGATCCCTGTCTGGTTCTACTGTTCTGTGATAGATAACTGCCTGCCTTTTGACCACTGCCTGTTCTCTGTCTACGAGCCTGCTTGTCTCTGATGTTCCTGTTCGCCCCGTTTGACCATGCCTGTACGACCACGCTCAACATTTAATAAAGCTTTGCATGTGGATCTTACTCTAGTCCCGCCTTCGTTACAGTAAGATATACAGTCACATTAGCTACATTTACATGTTTCCAAATAATATGTTTATAACTAACCAGATTGATGCAGACAGACTGAAAAGCCTTCATATAAACACGTCAATCAATCCAAATAAAACTTGAAATAATCAGATCAATCTGAGAAATTAAGAATGTAAATGCGCAGTGCCGCCATATATTTATATACATTTTACGTCATACAAACATCACATCTTATGAAGTGGTCAGTGGAGGAGACTGCTAATAAAGCTCTGACATAAATGCTAGATTTCTTTTTAGATATATCATCAAGGCAAAAACAACAAAATACTGTCACCTCTGGTCAGTTTTTGAGTTTTTTCTTGAGTTGGACTTTAAGTTGGTTTTACACCATTTTCTGTTCTGTTTCCTCTGTTCGCATTAGTTTCTATGGGGATTCATTGTTGAATAATTCGCAACACCTGTTTCTCGTTTCTTTTATTGGTCTGCCTTTAAATATATAGTTCTGTGTTTGTTATGTACTTGGTCCGATCTCATCATTTTATAGTAGTTGTTCTGTTCACCGTGTTTTGTTTCCTGAAAATCTGAAAAGTGTTATTTTGAGTTTATTTTATTCTCAACATCAACTGCTTGTGATTTAGATTCACCCTTTTATTTTCATCTTTGCCTCGACCGCAGCTGACATATACTCGTGTATCTACATCTGAATTTTTTTTTTTTTTTTTGGAACACATGTAATGTGTAATTCAGATTAATGTGTGAGATAAAGTCAGATTTGTGAGATATAGTCATATTGTGAGAAATCACATTAAGAGATAAGAGAAAAGGTCACAGTTACAATATATAATTTTCCAGTGTGAGATATAAAGTTGCAATTACTTTTTTTTTTTTTTTTTTTTTTTTTTTTTTTTACTATGAAGCAGAAACAGGCTTTCTTAGAAAACACACTCAGAGGTCTAGATCTAGTACTTTATGTAACATTGTTGATAATTGTGCACTTATTAATAGCTACAGTACTACATGTAGTCATGGGGGGCAGTCAGCGATTACGTGTTTATACGCTTAACTGCTTAATATCATGAGGTCTTAGAAAGCAACTCCTACAGCTGATCAGGCTCAGTGTGAGTTCATACAGAGCTGCAGGAACAACAGTTCTCTCATATTTTCAGTATTACTGATCTGGTCAAGAAAACCTCTCTTTGCCTATGAAAGCAGTAGGGTATTTTTCTCTGAACTGAATTTTAACAACATTTTGTTAGATTGTTATGAACCTATTGATGTTGACTTTTCATCTGAACATCATTTGTGAGATTTATTCCATCTGAACAGTTCTGAGGTTGATGATCTGTATTTTTTTATTGTAAATCTAAATGAAATGTCAAGTCAAATTGAGAGCCTAGTGGTAACCTGCAATTGTTACATTAAAGAACTATTTCTACCTGATTTTACCCTTAAATTTAGTTTTGTTGGTGTAATCTAATATATTTAAGTTGATTCAGTAATGTCAAATAACATTTTTTATTTGAATTAAATCAATTAATTTAGGTTACCATTTTGTTCCAGTGTAGATTTGGGACAGAAGGTCCCCAGTGGAATGTTGTTGCTGGTGCTTTTCTTTAATAATTATTATAATGAATAATTAAGTTATTATTTAATTTATTTAATAATACATTTATTTAAAAATAAATCTATTTAATGAATCATTATTACTCATATGCCTATATATGGTACAATTTAGCATTAAATGCATAGGTACTTGAAGGGGGCATCATCCCCTACCTGAGTTTATGATAGAGTCTCTTCTAATGATAAACTACCTGTTGTAAAAACACAAGCTTACAGCTGTTGTAGACTTGTTTCTTCATATGAATGTTAACATTGCCTGCATATTTGTAATTAGGTCAATGTTGGAGCCCCACTGTTAATGCTAATTAACAAAGAAATAGATCTTTGGGTCACCTTTCAGGCACAAAACCAGAAATGTAACATCAGCCATTTTGTTTCTAGAGACATAATCCATTCATCTTCCACTTTGGTAAGCATTACCAACCTTTTAGCATTAAATGCAATGATTCATATAATTCAGTCAATAAACTATTAAATAAATAAATAAATAAAGCTTTTGTTTGAATAAAGCTCCAACCCAGAAGCCTTTGGTCCAAAGCTTTAACTTTCCATTGTTGCCTTTGTGTCCTCTTTATCATCTTGCATTTCATAATGTTAGTCCATTTAAAATGGGTTTCATGTATATTGGTTATGAATAACATCAAAAGGGTCATGACTGCAATTCTGCCATGCTATTTCATTGGATTTTCCCCAATCGCTTTGTTAGAACAGAGCAAACCAGACTGCGTTCTGCTTCCATGCGTAGCACGATATTTAAAAATTGAAAATGACTTAAAATAAAAGTGTCAGAGAACAGCAACATCAAGCCCTCAAAGCAAAGCAACTTGAAGTGAAGTGCATTTCTCTACAAACCACAGGGGAGAACAGACAGAGAAATGTACAAATCAGTGGTTATAGGGCACTGACAGATGCTCTGTGCTTCCAGAAATGTTCTTAAGAGAATGATGACTGGTAGAGAAGGCAGCATGTGGTCTCATTTGTTAGAAGCACATATTAGATGCTCTGACATGTTATATCAGTACTGCAGGTATAAATTACCAATAAAAAAGATTCTATGCTCAATGGGCCTTTGGAAAGGAGATGAGTTAAAGAAGAAGAATGTCTGATGTCAAGCTCCATTGAAAAATTGTGTCCATAATTTGCCCTGTTCCCTTACTCCTTCAAAGCGACAAAAGACCCAGTCGTATCTTGTGGCATAAAACTTGCTTCAGCGCTCCTTTCGCTTTCATTTGCCCTTAGAGCTTGCTGTTTAGAGGACTGTTGAGTGCACTCATTGTGCACATGGCATTGGCAGCCTTTGACCTGTTGGCCTCCTCATTTTTCACATTCTTTCTAAAGGCTTTTATAGTATCTTCTTCCAACCTTAAAATGTAGGCCGTCTGTTTCCTTGAGGCTAAGTCATGCTGGCCTATTTACAACCATGTGAAAGCTGCTGCGGTGCTCATTGGTTTCTCATCGGGCACCATCTAGCAACATCACGATCAGAGAGGAACACTCATTTTTCATGCACTGACATGAAACCTGGACATTAGATTCTAAATAATTGTTTAGTCACACTCTGGATCTTTCCCCCAATCTTAGCACTTGTGAAATGCAACCTAAGCTGTTTGCTGACCGAATTTGCAATCCAAAAGCACCTGGAGCGTATAAATAAGATCTTTGGCTGAGCTCAGTTATATTTTTTCTTCACGTCTGCCGTCATCACTGTCGTACTATAAATAGTTCACCCAAAAATGAAAACTCTGTCATCATTGACTCACCTTCATCATGTTGTTTGAAACTCATAAGACTTTTTTTCATTGTGTGGAGCACAAAATAAGTTTAGCAGCCATTGCTCTCATATCTCATTTGCATATTCAAATTTAGCACTAGTTCTCAAAGTTGTTGATGCCACGGACCCCCTTATGAGGATCACCTTATGAGAAACCCTCATCTTGAAATATAAAGGCAGATATATATTGTTAAGACCCTAAGGTATTTTGTCTGTTTTCATTTGTCATTGTCTGTGTATACTCTTTCTCTGTGTGTATAGTCGTGTTTGTGTTCCAGGTGGGCATGGTTTCCATTTACTGTTCGGGAAACACTGATTGGTCCAGCTAAGCACCTGACCTGTACTTAAGGACCACCCCAAACACTCAGCCTTTGCCTTGTGCCTCGTTGACTTTGTGCTATCGCCATCGTTCTTCGCTTCCATTGATTTTTGATAATACTGTTCGTTTCGTCATCGTTTGTTTGAGTGTCATGCCAGAGAGATTGTGAGTGTATAAGGAGGTTGTGAGTGTTTGTTTATTGTTAATATTTTTGATTACCTGGTTTATTTGATCTCTGCCTGTTTGACTATGCTAATTGAATTCTGAATCTGATTTTTTTGAAACCCTGTATATACTGCTGTAAAAACTCTTGTAAATATTATTTTCACATTAAGGGAGGTAGGGGGTTTGACGCCAATTTATTTGTATCTTAATTTCACTTTGTTTATGGTTAAGGGAGATAGGTAAGTTAAATTGTATTTTGTTTTCTTTATTTTTGGTGAGGTAATTTAGTTTCTAAAAGAAGATTGTTTTGTTTATTATTTTGGCCGTGTCTGCCCCTGACGTTGAAACCCTTATTTTCATTGTAAATAAACTTTGTATTGATTTTGATATCTCTCTGGTATTGAGACTCGCTTCCTTTCTGTTACGGCTGACCCCTAGCGGTCATAACAGAAACTGGGGGCTCGTCCGGGATCTTGGATATCCGGGATCCATTTCATAGTTGAAGACCTATAGATTGAAAAATAAAAATAATTTAAGGTTTATGTGTAAAACATAAAGCTGTTGATGTCAATATAACAACTGCATTTCATCTCATGATTTTTTTAACAAGTCTTTAGAAAGAGGAATAAAACAACCAGTAATAATGTAATATTCAAAACTTCAGATTTTAACTTATATTTATAAAAACATTGATTGAGGAGCAGGCCTGAGTGCTAAAACAAGCCAACAGCACATGATTCATTGAGTCATGATTTGTTGAAATATAAATAACCTCCCAAAAATGACCCAACAGGCTCAACCCAGCGTTAGGGTAGTTTTTTAGAGTGTGCTTGACAACTAAGTAAGTGACAGTTAAAGTTATATACGTTAACCCTCGTATTATCTTTGGGGTCTGTGAGACCCCACGCAATGTTTAACGTCTCTAAAAATATGGTTGACATCTTTTTTTTTTGCTTCATATTTTATGACTTTTCGTCATTTAATAGGGACTACTAGGTAAACATAAATTTTTCACTATGACATATTTTCAGTGTCCTGTACACAGTCCTATACACATCGGTGATCCCTGGGGTCAATTTGACCCCAGGCTCATTTATCTGTATAAAACATATTAGAAATATAAACATTTTACACATATTTGTTTTAGATAATACTGAGGTCATTATAAAATGCAATTTTATAATCTACAAACAACTTTCATCTGCTTTAGGGCCCTAACCTGTCATAACCATACCTGAAGGTATTGCGAGAAACACTGTCATCGGGGGGGCCGGGGTGGGGGGGGGGGCATCATAATTCTCACGAAAACAGATGATGAGAATCCTAAATTTGAGACATCCTGCTCAGAATGAGATTCTTAGTGTTTTCTCTTCTGTTGTCTCTCAACCACAAGAAGGTACATTACCTTTCAAAAACGGCAATTTCTTATGGCCCCGCCCCCCACTTGAACGATAGGGTAAAGCCATGGCCAAAAGTTTTGGTGGTTCTCTGCAGTGGGTTGTAGTCTCAGAAACCCTCATTAGATTTTTGAGTTTGCTGCTTCAGTTGTGGTGTTGATCAGATGCATTTTACATACAGTATTTACAGTACATACAGTAAATGCTTCATTGGCAGAACAAAAAAGGACCCGTTTGAGGTCCTGGTAAAAAGTGAGCAGCTAGCATAATTTCACTAATCACTTCAGCACATGGGAAAGTGCAAACAAGTTTTAGTCAGGATGAAAAAGTGCTTCCAGTCATTGTGTTCTTGCGTCTTCAATGGTTACCTCTAAAGAAAGACATGTACTCATCATCGCTTTGCAGCAATTTCTTTGCATGTGAGGCCATTTTGATGCAAAGCATCTGAAAGAACCATTTACTGGATCATCAAGAACTTCAAGTTGAGAAATTCAACTGCAATGAAGAGGCCTTCAGAACATCACAGAGTGTCCAGCAAGTTGCAGGACGGCCACCTCCTGAAGAGTCAATCCTGAACCATGTGCAGAGCTCAATACTGCCAGCAGGTGTGCATCTGTAGGCACAGTGAGGTCAAGACTTTTGGACAGTGGCTTGGTGAAGAAGGGCAGCAAAGAAGCCACTTTTCTCCAAGAAAAACATCAAGGACAGACTAGAATTCTGCAAGTACAGCAGGGACTGGACAGCAGAAGACTGAAAGAGGTTATTTTTTCTGATGAAGCCCCCATCCGACTGTTTGAGACATCTGGAAAATGAATAGTCCAGGGAAATAAAAGGTGAATGCTACCATGATAGGTCCTGTGTCATGCCAACAGTGAAGCATCCTGACACCACCCATGAGTGGGGCGGTCCCAAGGGAGGGTCAAATTGACCCCAAACATGTTATTACCCTTGATAGCAATTATATTATATTATATTATATTATATTATATTATATTATATTATATTATATTATATTATATTATATTATATTATATTATTATAAAATACTTATTATAAAATGCAATTTTATAATCTTCTAACAACTTTCATCTGCTTTGGGGCCCTAACCTATCATAACCATACCTGTAGTATTACATCATAATAGTGTAGGGGGAGGGGGGAATTATAATATATAGTATATAATATATTATAATAAAGCTATTAATATATTAATAAGCCATTTTTGTCCATTTTCTATGCCAATCATGAAATTTTATGGTGATTTGCACATTTTTCCATAGACGAGTAATAGGTATTCCAGATGGGGGGGGTCAGCAGAGGGGGGGTCGGGGGTGATGGGGGGTGTTGTTTTATTTAAAGAGCTATTTGAGTAGTCAATAAAGAAACATAAAGTAGCTGATACATAAAACTTTGAAAATAAAATTATATTCTGGAGGTTTTAATGTGCTGGGGTCAAATTGGCCCCAGTGGGGAACCCGCGTACCTGTTTTTTGAGGATAATACGAGGGTTAAAGTACCCATTTGCTGAAAATCAAGTTTTTAATGTTGTTTATATGTCTATGTGGTGTATTTAATATGCTTTAAGACAAACCCATGTGCAAATTCATATGTCAACACCATTGCTGAGTATGTTCTCCTTAAAACCTGCACTGAAAAAAAAGACTGGTGTTTGTGACATCACAAACTACCTTGTAACCATCAACATCACATCAACGTGCCAGCGGGATTCAGCATATCATTAACCATGAGCAGGAGAGTCTCAACAAGCCATCCCAGTATATTTTTCTGTTGATATAAAAAATCAGGTGGATTTAGCAATATAGTGGGTGTATGATGCAGCTGTCTGACTCGTGAACAGGAACATGGTTTGTGTAACATTAGCAACACATTATTAGCAGCTGTTTGATAATGTAGTCAAGCAAAAGGCTAGTCATATTAATTACCTTCACGTGTCCAACATTTTAAAAAGTGATATTATTACCTCAGACTGAGTGGATCTCTGAGCTCATGCGAGTGAGTGGAGGCGGGGCTAATTAGCATATTCATAGATCTGTGTATAATTAATGAAGCAAGGGTGTAGAGTTACATTCAAGCTATTTTAAGGCATGAAGATTTTTTTTTTTCACAGGAAATGTTTCATTTTGGTGATCAAACATGACTTTTAAGGGATTAAATTATTGACTTTAATAAAGTTATTTATAACTAAAAATAGTACATGGAAAGCTTTGAAAATAATAACAACAATCAATCACTGCTGCTTTTTTTTTCTTCCCCCAGACAGATACAGTTTTATTTGTGGATTTAACATCTGTAAATTGTAGGTCTACAGCAGAGCTGCTCAAACCTGTCCTGGAGGACCCCCACCACTGCACATTTTGCGCATCTACACACCTGATTCAACTCTTAAGCTCATTAGTAGAGACTGCAAGACATATGCTGCATACCAATTCACATGCTATCCATCCTAAATAGTATTCAAAATTTGAATTAGTGTATCCCAAATCATAGTATATTGAAATGAGTATTCCAAAGACACTTTTTTCCGATTAGAATCCGAAGTGCAGATCTCTAACAGCTAATATTGCCCGCAACCCCCCTGCTGAAAAAAACAGCATATGCTGGTTAGGTATTTTTTGAAGCATGGAAGCTGGTTTATGCTGGTCAAGTGCTGGTTTAAGCTGCTTTGGACCAGCTTAGCACTTGACCTGCTTAAACCAGCTCATGACCAGCTAAGGACCAGCATAAACCAGCTCAAACCAGCTTCCATGCTTCAAAACATACCTAAACAGCATATGCTGTTTTATTTCAGCAGGGCCATGAGGCCCTCTGCATTGGACGAGGATTCGATTAGATCTATAAACATGAATAAAATGTGGATGTGTGTTAAGTACAGAGGTTTAGATAAAGTTGCTCGAATGATTCATAATCAGTGTCTAACCTGACGAAAAGACATTTATTCAGTGTTATCCACATTACTGAATATTTAATTTACAACAGCATTGTGAACTTTTATAAAGATCTGTTTGGTCATCAACATTTAAATGCATAATTATGCAAACACATGAGGAGAGATCACAACATGAAAGACCCACAACTGGCAGATTAATGTGCTGCTACATTTCTCTCTGGTATGGTAGGAAATTAAATTAAATTGAATATGGAGGATCTTAACTGTGACAAGATGATTGACAGGCCAGTTTAAACGGTGACAGGATGCACATAACAGAGAGACAGAGCAGTCCATTAAAGACGCAATTATGACAAAATAATACATCCCAAAGCTTGCCTACTATTCTGCTACATATTCAAAAAAACAGTACATACTTAAAGAATGCAGTATAAGTATGCAGCATTGAATTAGGTGCATTAAAGGAGACAAGAAAATGTGCAGTGGAGTCCCCTGGACAGATCTGAGAAGCACTGGTCCACCGCAGTGGTGTTCATGGTCAACCCATGAATCTTGGGTGGCATGAGCCTTTAGCCTCAAATTTTCATAATTGATTTATTGATTCATTTATTAAAACCGTTGATTAATTCAGGAATAAAGCTGACAATCTTGAGATAAAATTGAGTCATTGAATCATTCTGTACCAATGAGGGAGTCAGAGTAAGATGCTATACGGAGACAGAGGCTCCAATGCAGGTCCCGGAACTTAGGCCACCACGGTGGGTCAGGTTCCACGGGTAGCCATGGCGGGTCAGGTTCCACGGGTAACCATGGCGGGTCAGGTTCCACGGGCAGCCATGGCGGGTCAGGGTCCACGGGTAGCCATGGCGGGTCAGGGGTGTCAGGAAGCCACGGCGGGTCAAGTGGTTCGGTCAATCACGGCAGGACAGAGTCCGTAAAAGACCATGGAGGGTCAGGTGGCTCAGGTAGCCACGGCTGGTTAAGTGGTTCGGTCAACCACGGCAAGACAGAGTCCATAAAAGACCACGGAGGGTCAGGGTTCATAAATGGCCATGACAGTTCAAAGGCCCTAGAAGGCAGTGGCCCGGGCACGGTCCCCACCCACAAGCTCCCCACCCTTAGGTATACTGCCCCCCCCCAAAAAAAGTTATTGGGGATTTCAACGGGGTCCGTAGCGGGTTCTTGGGCAAGGAGTTCGGGTGGCACCGGCAGGGCAAGGCGTTTGGGCGGCGCCGGCAGGGCAAGATGCTTCAGTGGCACTGGCAGAGCAAGGAACTTGGGCGGCGCTGGCAGAGCAAGGAGCTTGGGCGGCGCTGGCAAAGCAAGAAGCTTGGGCGGTGCTGGCAGAGCACGACGCTTGGGCGGAGCAGGAGAGACCTCTGGAGTGGTCTCCGGACCCACAGCAGGCTCTTGAAAGGCTTCTGAGCCTTGCAGAACGGAAGAAGCCTTCTTCCTCCTCCTCTTCCGAGAATGAGGAGATGGTTCACCGGTTGGAGCGGGTTCTGGAGCAGACTCACTGGCTGAAGCGGGTTCTGGAGCGGACTCAATGGCTGGAACGCCCCCTACATCAATAAGCACCGAAGGGGCGGCCATCTTGCCCGTGGGCACTGGCAGAGCAGCCATCTTGTCCATCGCGTCCAGGGCACTTGAGTGTGTTGCAACGGGCGAACTTGAATGCGTTGCAACCGGTGAATTTGAGTGCGTTGCAACCGGCGAACTTGAGTGCGTCGCAACTGGCGAATTTGAGTGCGTTGCAACCGGCGAACTTGAGTGCGTCACAACCGGCGATTTTGAATGTGTCGCAACTGGCGAATTTGAGTGTGTTGCAACCGGCGAACTTGAGAACGAAGAGGCCGGGGGAGGCTTAGGAATGCCAGCCGCTCATGCTGTAGTCAGTGGAGGATCATTCATGCTGGAACGTAACCTCCTCCACTCTCAGACGAATCCAGAGACGTGACGTGATTCTGGATGTTCAGCAGGGACTTGACTTGGCTCTGGACGATCAACGAAGATGTGACGAAGCTCTGGGTGATCAGCGGAGACATGACGTGGATCTGGGCGATCAGCGGAGACAGGACGTGGCTCTGGGCGATCAGCGGAGACAGGACGTGGCTCTGGGTGATCAGCGGAGACAGGACGTGGCTCTGGGCGATCAGCGGAGACAGGACGTGGCTCTGGGTGATCAGCGGAGACAGGACGTGGCTCTGGGCGATCAGCGGAGGCAGGACGTGGCCCTAGGGGATCAGCGAAGACGTGACTTGGCTCTGGAACATTAGCGAAGACGTGACTTGGTTCTGGGAGATCAACGGTGACTTGACTTGGCTCTGGGAGATCAGTGAAGACGTGATGTGATGTTGTACTGGCCGCCATTTTGTGAGTGTTCTTTGATGCGGCGGCCATTACATGATTCACTGCGGTGTCGCATTTCCCTATGACACCCACAGTAAAACGTGAACCAACGGTAAGCAGGGCAAAGTCCAAGAATTCCATAAACGTCCCTCGGGGACCATTAGCGATTAAATACCCCTTAAGAGGTTTGTTTAGTCCATGGGCAAAAAAGTCAATAAGGGCACAGTCCGGTAAATCAGAAAAATGAGCAATCTCTGAATATGTGCCTCCAGGGTGCAGTTACCTTGATGAAGGCTTACAAGGCGCATTGCGGGATCCATGCTGGGACTAGGAACGCCCAACGAAGCTGCTGGATCTTGGTGTGGCGAGGTCTTCTGTAACGATGAGGGAGTCAGAGTAAGATCCACATGCAAGGCTTTATTAAATGTTGAGCGTGGTCATACAGGCATGGTCAAACGGGGCGAACAGGAACATCAGAGACAGGCAGGATCGTAGTCAAAGTACAGGCAGTGGTCAAAAGGCAGGCAGCTATCAATCACAGAACAGGAGAACCAGACAGGGATCGGAAACAGGAACCAGAACAGACAGGGGAAACAGGGAAACAGGATAAACGCTTGGAAATGTAACACTGGGGAAAACAAGACCTTGCAGTGAGGTGATGTGTGTATGAGTCTTTTATAGTCCATGTAATGAGCTGCAGCTGGGTGTGGTGATTAACGAAGAGAGAACATGTGACTGGCAGAGAGGATCGTGGGAGATGTAGTCCGGGGCGTGACAGGGACAGGCGATAATTGTAACACATTCACTGAATTTATTCATTCAGGAATTAAATAAGTGGCTGTCATTAAATAAATCACTATAAGTGACTGATTTGCGGCCATAACACATTCTTGCTTGTATGACATTGCTATAACATTTTATTTATTTAATACATATTAATTTTTATATTAGCCCCCTGCTGCCTACCCTGCTTTAGTACATACATCATTGGTGATTGTGTTTGTGTTCCATGGAAGAAACGACATGAGGGTGAATAAATGATGACATAGTTTTCATTTTGGGATGAATTTATTACTTTTAAACATAATTTACTCAGAAAGTCATTCAAAAGAGCAAACAGTTTTGAACTCTGTCAAATTTGTTTGTAATAGCTTTTTTGTCACACCAGGCTTTGGTAAGGGTTGCTTTTTCACAGTTGACTGGATTGGGATTCTCTGTCTCTTTGGGCAAATAATCAATTCCTTAAAGCACAGTCACCACCTCGGGCCTCGAAAAAGCCTATCAAGCTTGCCGGGAAGACAGAACGTGATATAAGCGGCATTCAGCCGGCGTGGACGACTTCCCCTCGTGTGCAGGAAGAATAAACAAAACTCGTACATGGCTTACCATAATCACGCCTCTAATTGATGAAGGGGCTTTGTGTGGCACACATGTTGTTATGACAGGTAAAAACAGCCTTCTGGAAAACATTGCCAAGTAAGTGCTCAAGCCTGCAGGGATGAGTAGGAGGCCTCCATTTACATTAAGTAATCTCAGTGAGCTTATTCATGGATTTCATTCATCCGAGGTTTCTCCTAGCGGCTTTAGCCCCCAGTTGGGGAGAAATGGGGGAGGGTTGTCATCATTGTTTAGCTGTCATTTCACAACTACGGCATGTTATGTATTAAAAATAAAAATTACAGGCTTTCCCAGATGCAGCCGGAGCTATAATGAGTTTGAAAATGAAGGGATGTGCTATAAAAAGACAATTTTTAAAATATGGGCCAGGCTGCCGTAGCCCATAAGGCTTCACTGTATTATCTTTCCATGTTTCTATCCATATTCTTGAGTTTTTATCTTCACTCTAAAAACGAATTCAGGGGACCTTTAGTCATTACTTAAATATATATATTGTTGTGAAATAAAAAATCAAGTTCTGAAATGCTGTTAGACTTTTTACTTGTAATTGTTATTTTATTGAGCTTGGATGACACACAAATTATTCCTATTGATTTGATATACTATCATGACTTGTCATAGTTTAACATTTTCAGTTAATCAAAAATGTATTTAATTTTAAGTTCTGTTAATGTAAAATACAATCTGATGACGTGTTTCATTGTTTTGAGTTGTATGAACACTTCTTTTAATTTAGACGAACTTAAGTTAAGTGAAACTGGGCTGGGATTTATATTTCCCATCATGCTTTGCCCATGGCACTTGAAAGGGAGAGTAAATGCTAAAATTAAGTGTTATATAATGTTTTTTGCACAAGATTAATGGTAAGGGAGATTTAGCAGTAATTAGTGTTTTGTTATGCTAATTTAGAAGAGTTTCTGTTAATGTGGGTTTTGGGAGATTAATTAATGGGAGATTTACCATCATGGTGACAAGCGGTACTTGGTAAGTTCATGTTACTTAGAAATGTGTTTTTATTGTGGCAAAAAAACGTCTTCACCTTACGTAAAACATTATGTTGGATCAACTCAAAATATTGCTTTGAATTAATGTAATTCTCCCAATTGGCTTAAGTTAAAAATTCTAGTGGAAAACGTTAACATTTTTTTTTGTTTGTTTGTTGAAACAATGTTTTATTTTTTAGAGTGTTGTTGCGACTGCACTGTTGTTGTTATTTAATCTGTGTAAACTCATCCCTGACCCCTGAAGTGACCTGCTCAATGAATCAAGAATGCCGCTTTCCAAGGAATGACAGATTCATATTTGTGCTGTCTGGGAAATGTCTGGTGCAAGTCTGACAGAGAAACATGAAGTCGACCCATCGTTCAGAGAGACTGTCATTCTAGTGAGATACATTTATTTTGTTGGACAAAAGAAACTGAAATTCACTGTACAATGAGCAGTGACTGATTTGACAGCTAATGCCTTCTGGTTCATGGCTGGAGCAAAAAATAGAATTAAATCAACAAGTGTATCTGTTACTGTATATACTATTTACCATTTTTGAACAGTAAGATTTTTTTAATGTTTTTTAAAAGAAATCTTTTCTGCTCACCAAGGCTTCATTTATTTGATCCAAAATACAGCAAAAACAGTAATATTGTGAAATATTTTTATAATTTAAAATAACTGTTTTCTATTGGAAAATATTTTAAAATGCAATTTATTTCTTTGTTGGCAAAGCTGAATTTTCAGCATCATTATTCCAGTCTTCAGTCACATGATCCTTCAGAAATCATTCTAATACTGAGGCTCAAGAAACAGTTATTATTATTATATTATTATTATATATTCTTTGGATTGTTTTTGTTTTGTTTTGTTTATTAAGATCCCCATTAGCCACTGAAACAACAGTAGCTATTCTTCCTGGGGTCTCCTCAATATTCATTACATGTTTACTTATATTTTTTGTTATAAGTTTGAGTTCATAGCAGCTCAATGCCAAAGAAAAGAAAACTCAAAAACAGCTCATTTTCTGGTATCATTACACACTACAATACATATTCTATAATTACAACAAAACTAAATCATTAGGTTCATTAGGTTCTTCCTAAAAATCAAAAAAGTTTTAACTTCTTTTGAAAGCATTTTTTATTATTTTCCAGCAACAAAAATCCTGGTAATGAGTTCCATGTGACTAATCTATTAGCACTAATCCATTGTGTCAATTCTTTATTTAAGATGTTATTAAGTTGATCTACTGTTCTTGCAGATGCATGTAGTGTAATGTCATCTGCATATAGTGCCATGGTGGCATGTTCCATCACCAGGGGAAAATCATTAGTAAAAATAGAAAATAAAAGGGGCCCTAAGCAACTGCCTTGGGGCACTCCACAAATCATCTCTTCAACCTCAGAATAACTGCCATTAAAATACACAGTGTATTCTCGGTTACTGAGGTAACTCTCTATCCATTTAATAGCAGCTGGTTCAAATCCATAACAACATAATTTTTTAAGTAATATACTATGATCTAAAACATCACATGCCACACTTAAATCCAACAAAACTGTACCAACCAAATTTTTGTTATCAATTTCTTGTAACCAATGATCAGTAATCTGAGTCAAAGCTGTAGTCGTGGAGTGACTTGAGTCGTGGATTGTACAAGATTCCTAGCTGCACTAATGATAGCATTTGTCTTGACAATGAATTAGGAAGAGTTCTAGAGTATGGAAATACATTTTTTTTTTTAAATTCATGATTTGTCATTTTCAATTAGTTAATATTAGGGTTTTATTAGTGTTTCCTGTTAAAGGTGATAGAGAGGATTTTTTCGTCGACTGAGAATCCAAAAACTGTTACTGAGTTTTTGAAATGAGCGCATGCGTAAGAACAACCCCCCTCCTTCGAAGGAACGCCTCCCAAAACTCGTAAACACTCGTATTGGAACACGAGTGTTTACCACCGGCATTCGCTGTGTCGTGTTAGTGGATTCATTATGTCGGACTCACCGCAGGTAACTCATAATCTGCAGTTGTTACTCCTGTCTCCGGACAAAAACATTGCATGCGGCGCCTGTGGAGTGTGGAAAGTTACTGGAGCGCGCAGCCGCGCACGTCTCTCACAAGGAACGTCATGGCAGTGATTGACAAGCCAGAGGGCCAATCCGCGCACGTCTCTCACAAGGAACGTCACAGCAGTGATTGACAAGCCAGAGGGCCAATCGTTTACGCGATGATCGCGTAAACGATTGGCTGATGTTTTTAAGGCCCTACCTCGTGCACAGATGATGTATATTAATATTATTCCTTTCAGTGCACCTAATAAATAGTCTTTTATCAGTTAGTAAAGACAGTTTCAAGTAATATTGCAAAAATATATAAAACAAAACATCCTCTTTAGCACCTTTAATTCATAATCGTTCATAATAGAATAACTAATACAACTTGAAATGTCAGTATATATCAGGTATATTAAAAGTAGTAATATTATTAAATATTATTAACATTAAAGGGCCTCATCTGGGAACACTGGGAGCTCTCTTGTTGAATCATCATCATCATTTCTTGCCATTTGATAGATTAAAGCTTCAATGGTTTAAAAGTTTAGTTTCAGGTGTCCTTTTATATTAAGGCATTTAAAAACGACCCAGACATCATTAGCTATGCTTACCTTGCTTATCTCATGAACTACGAAACAACTTTTCAATTTTCACACCCATTGAGTATCATAATAGACTATCATAATAAATCTTCTGTTAACAAGTGATGAGCTGGCCCTTCAGGCTTAATGTGTTTCTTTGAGCACTGTGTCGAATTTGATTTAACATCCCGATGTGTTGCATGAGCAACCTCATTTATGCTGCTTACAGACACTCTGCCAACACACGCCCAACGCATACATCCCTGACACGGTCCAAGGCCAGATATGAAGGCAGAGAACAAAAACACCACCAAATAAATAAATAAAACAAGTTAATAGTGTGTTGTAGAAAGCAGCAGTGTCAGTGAAGTTGACCTTTGAGAATAAACTGCCTTGACAGTCCTACAAATGAAGGCTATTTATTTGAGTTTAGCAGCAGAAGGAATATTTGATACCTTTTTTGTTTGTACAATATATATACAATATATAATAGTAGATGCAAGAACAATTTCTATAAATATAGTGTCCTTTACACAAAACACAGAAATAAAAAGACTTTCTTTCTGACAAAACTTAACCTCTATTTTTCAATAACAAAATGTTGGATCACAGTTTATGGCATTTTTATGAATATATTCTAAGTACACACTACAAATATGTCTAATATGCCTTAAAACAGCAATATGCATACAGCCATATGAGCCATTTCTCAAGTCAAGTCACCTTTATAATAATCAATGATGCAAGCTTCATCAAATATGAGACAAATTCTGCTGTACAGCAGCTCTACAAAAGTCAATACTGTCATTGTTCATCTGAGGTCAGTTCAGTGTTGATTCAGTTCTGTTCTGTAATACTCTCAATTATGAAATGAGTTCAACTCAGCTATAATCAGCTCTACAGAAGACAATAGTGTCGTTGTTCAGCTCAAGTCAGTTGAATTTGGATTCAGTTCAGTTCAAAAACAAATTTTGTTAATTATGAAACAATGTCAGTTCAGGTATAAAGCAGCTATACAGAAGATTCAGTTTTTATTCTCATAGTGTCAGTGCAATCAAATCAATAAATGCAGTATTACTAAATATTTAGTATATTAAGTATAATTTTTTTTTTTTTACGGAAAAAAACGGAACTGGTGCCGCGTTCATTCCGTAAGTAGAATAGGGAAGGCGTAGGACATACAGCGTAAGCTTGTTGAAGAATACGGAAAGCGGAAGCATGTGCAAGGCGATAATTTGTGTTTATAAAGCATATACAGTTGTATTTTTTTTAGAAAATGACCGATCGTTTCGCTAGATAAGACCCTTATTTTTTGTCTGGCATAGTTTAAAGCCCTTTGAAGCTGCACTGAAACTGTAATTTTGACCTTCAACCGTTTGGAGGCCATTGGAGTCCACTATAAGGAGAATAATCCTGGAATGTTTTCATCAAAAACCTTAATTTCTTTTCGACTGAAGAAAGAAAGACATGAACATTTTGGATGACATGGGGGTGAATAAATTATCAGGAAAATTTTATTTGAAAGTGGACTAATCCTTTAATTTAATTTTGAGATCTAAGGTCCCAGAGGAAACATGAATCACCATAATTGTGACTTCTAGGAACATTAAATAGAGCTAACACCTCTATTAATTCTAAATAACAGTATTTGTACATGACTTAATAAATTGGAGAAGCATACAGAATACATTTTTTAAAGAACAAAGGTCTTAAGAGTATTCCACTACTGAAGGATCCCACAATTCAGCATGATCTGGTTATTTCTGCAGTAATCTGTTGTTAGAATGGAAAATGACATCGCTTGAATTGATTTCAGAGTAAAATTCTAAATACAGTATTTATTGTAACAACCTCCTAATTTAGATCTAAATTTACTTATTAATTTTTTGTCACGTATGCTCTCTATCTGCCCATTTTCAACAGTCCAGTCAGTCAGTCTACATCAGGATAAGAGCGCACACCTCACAGTCACTCTTGGTCTGGTCTCCAATATGGAAAACGGACTACTTACCCACTCTTCTTGGCTATCAAGTGTCCTTGTGATACTCCATGGATCACCTGTAAGCTATTGTTTGGAACATTATACTTACCTGTCTACTCACCATACTCTGCAAAAAGGTGTGTGCTGTCTTCACTCTTCTCACTCCAGTTACCACCAGTCCTCCATTAACATGGTAAAAAAAGAGGCTCTGTTATTCATTTTTCATCTGCTAATCATTACTCTCCCAACAGGAGTCAAGAGCCAGAGCCAGTGCTTGTCAAGGTCCTGCCGGGAATGGAAAAGGTCATCCCGGAGCCAGATCCTACAGCCCCACTCATCCCTGAAGCAGTCATCGTGTATGACCAGGTGAGAGAGCCATCACCCATGGCCATCCCAGTCGGGATTTTAGTGGAATTTGAGTTGAGTTCAGTGTGGAGTTGGGTTCCATCCATGTCCCCTTCCCTGGTGTACATTTGCTGCCTATGAGCTCGATCAATATAATGGACTCCTTCATCTTCACTGGTCCCACCCAGCTCCAAGTCTTCTGTGTCTCCGTTGGTCCCGCCCAGCTCCAAGTCTCTCTATTGCATCTTCGCTTGTCCTGCCCGGCTCCAAGACTCCTTCGTCAATGATGGTAACACCCAGCCTCCCTCTCCCACCTTCTCTACCTAAGCCAGCCAGTCCCTTGGCCCCACCTCCGCTCACTCCCGTTAGCCCCTCAGCTCCCCCTTTAGTGGTGCTGCACAATGGTTTGGATCTGTTTTGGGCCTCTGACCCATTGGTTCCACCTTGGCTCCATGCTCCCTCGTCTCCACCATGGACCATCATCCCACTTGCTTTGCCAGGCTCCCTCTTCCCCCCGGCTTCACCTTGGTCTGATGTAACACTAGTTTCCCATGGAATTCCAGGCCTCCAGCTACACCTCAGCCCTCCATGCCTTCGGCTCCACCGGGCTCTGCCATCCCTCCAGATCCACCATTGACCTTGGTCTCTGTGGTCTTTCAGGTCCCTGTCTCCACCTCAGTCCCACGAGCTGTTAGCTCTGACTTGGCCATTTAGACCAGCTGTGTCACCCTGGCTCTTTGTCTCCTCAGCTTCATCTAGGTCTCCACCTGTCATGGCTCCACCTCTGTTGGTCAGATCTTTGGCTACATCCTGGTTCCACCTTCCATCGTGGGTCCTCGTCCTAGCTTTATTCTGGCTCGCTCTGTGGTGTTTTCCTTCCCCAACTCCTCCACTGCCCTCTCACTCACTTTCCCCCTTAATTGCCTCAAGAAGTACACCAAACTAAGTCGTCAAGGACCATTACATTTTTTGTGGGTATCAGATACCACAGATGGAGGGGGAGAGGGGGGTTTAATGTCACATATGCTCTTCATTTGCTCATCTTCAACAGTCCAGTCATCTAGTCAGAAACTACATTTACCAGCATCCCTCCTGTCCCTCACCTGCACTCACTCAGCTACCATCCACACCTGTTTCCCATCAGCACTTCAATCTACACCAGGATAAGTGCCACACCTCACAGTCACTCTTGGTCTACAATACAGATTACGGACTACTTACCCACTCTACTTACCTGTGAATTCTCCTTAGGAATCTCCAGTGATACTCCAGAGATCTCCTTGTGAATCTCCAGTTATCTCCTTATGATACTCCAGCGATTATTGTTTGGAACATTATGCTTACCTGTCTACTCACCATCCTCTGTAAAGAGATCTCTCTACTCTTCACACTCCAGTCACCACCAGTCTTCTGTTACCCTGGTAAAAAGGAAAGAGACTATGTTATTCATTATTCATCTGCTCATCATTAGCCTGACTGCTTCATAACTCACCTGCTTAACTGAGCATATAATCTGTCAATGAATACCTGTTTGGGTTAAACTAAATCTTTATCTCAGAGTCTAGTATTCCCTGACATTTATTTATTGTTTGTTGGTTTATAAATATGCATGCTATACATTCAGATAATTCTTGCCTTTTATGTTGGCTGACCTGCAAAATTGGGGGAAAAAAAACATGCCTGTGGTGACATTTCTGCAAAATGATATATGATATGGTGATAAAAGCATGTTTAGTTTAATCTGAAACAGGAACTTGAATCTTGCAATGTTTTATTACATTGATTGTTGTACATGTCACAGCAGTTAGGATATGTTGTTAATGTGGTCTGAGTGGTTGCTAGGGTATTTAGTTCTGGCTAGTTCTTATGGTACTATGGCATGTTGCTAGGCATTGCGTCAAGTTGTTATAGGCTTTGGTGTGGTGTGCTGGCTATACACTATCCAGCCAGCACACCATATATACATATATAATATCTGTTTTAATGATAATTTTAAATGAAATATGAAAAACTGATGAAAAAAAAAGACTTATCAGACTTAATTATTTTTTACATGGTAAAAAATTACACTTACATTTTTGTCAGTATACAGTATACACTAATGTCATGTAGATTCCCTTTGCCAAGCCACACAGCAATTCACATTATCATTATTCATTTGGCAGATGCTTTAAACCAAAGCAATTTAGAGAGACCCTTCAAAGAATACATTTATCAGTTTGTTCTGGGAATTGAACCCATGACCTTGGCATAATGCCATGCAATTGTGCCATAGGACTTTAACTTACTATGCTGATCCATCCAGACAACCTGCTTTGTCTGCACCACACGTGCTAATGTTTGGCACAGCTCAGACAATCTTTTCTGTTATGAAAATGCCAAAGTCACCCACATTGATATACAGTGTTTGAATCATGATGTTGAGACCCTCTGGTTCCAGTCATATAGATATCTCTAAAATCAGACTGTGGGTCACCCAACTGTGTCTCATATGTCATTTAAAATAGTCATTACAACCGAGTATAATCAACAATAATAACTACAATGAAAAATCAACATTGCGTCATGGAGTTGATGCAATGGGGGGAACACCATCAGTGTGACTGGTATCTGAAACACATGCAAACACATCAATAATTATTGTCCAGCTATAGTCCAGAATGTCACAAGCAGAGCTGCCGTGAGTATAGGGCACCTGTGATTCACGTCATCAACTTTTTTGTCATCATGCGCATGTAAGATACAAGCTGGGTGCACTTATTGCACTGCATTCACTGTAAAGCTCTGTTCTCTCAAGGGATGAGAAGCACATTTGGCTCTTGAGGGAATAGGAGGCACTCATGGCCATGCATTCATGGTAGGAAGCATTCGCTGTGAGAAGCACTGCCTTTACTTGACTCTCGAGAGAGATACGAGTCAAGCATTTGCAACTTGAGGGAGCAGAATGAACTTATTGTGAAGCATTCATAGTGGAAAACTCTGCCTTCTCTTGAATTTCTCTCGGAGGATGAGAGTCAAGAGTTTGCACCTCGCTGCACCTCACTGGGATTCTCCTGTTAGATTTGTTGCTTTTATGTCAGTTCATGAAGCCACTTTGTTGTCGTTTCCAGCCTGCCTATTAATGTGGCATGTCTAATTCTGAGGAATTAGATGCAGAGAGACTTGAGGTATTATTAAAACTAATAATACGCCTCCTCTGCTGCCCTACGTTTATTAGCCTTATTCCTCCTAGATCTCCACATTGAGGTGTCGAGATAATGGAATTTGTATTCAGCTCACTTAGTCTCTCCTATGTAGTCGAGCTATTTGCGTATGGAGAGGCTGTGAGTAGCAAACTGCAAGGATGCCCCAGTTGAAGAGCTGCTTGCGAGCTGTTGTTCCCCTAGCGCTGCATCCCCTATGCAGGCTTCCACCTTGCAAACGGAGCGAATGTGTATGGCTCTCAAGGGAGGCGAATGCACTATGTTTGTGCATATTCACAGCTTAGTGAGGCAGGCATTCCCTCATCATGGCGTAGTAGGTATTGGTTCCCCATAACGTCAACTCCATGACACAGCGTCGAAGTTCAACATCTGGGTTGTGTATGTAACCTGGTTCCCTGAAAAGTGGGATGAAATGTTGCATCTCGTTGCCATGCCTTGAACATGCCTGTGCGCCTCTTTCAGTCAAAATAGTTGATGACAATATGTAAGATATCTTAGTATTAAAGGTGCAGTATGTAAGAATTCTGTCTGCTAGAGGTCACTAGACGCCTATTCAAAACAAAGGCGTAGCTTGATGATCTTGGGACATGTGGTCTCCACCTCAACGGACGGTGCAAAAGAATAGGGATAGGACTAGGGAAGAAATCATGTTCATGGATGCGATTATTAACATTACTGTAGTATGAAGCAGAGCAGAACTGAGTGTTGTGGGAGCTGAACGAGGCCCCTGGAGCGATTGCGCAACACGCCTCACGAGCAGAGGAACTTTTATTATGACACAGTTGCCGGCGCCGCTTCCGCTATTTCGGTGATGAGTATGAGGTAACACGGCTCTGTTTATCATATTAGATACATTTGAGAGTGTTGACAATGATGTTATAACGTTACTCTGTGTGTTCGCTCGGTGGCTGCTGTGAGACACTTTTTTGAGACAGTGCAGTAAGCTAGATTGATTTTAGAATATCATATTAAATGCTGGTTGACTTGTGTTGATAAATGGCATGCAATTCATTTTAAAACATACTGTATGATGGAGAAAATGCTGTATTACTGTTACTAAAAATAAAGCTGCATCTGATTATGCTATGTTAGCTACTTCACAAAATAGTGTTTTTCTCTGAAGCATGGTAAAACATGATACTCGCAAAAAATCAAGAAAATTTGATTTAAACAATAAGACTAAACGTGTTGAGCTATATAACAATGATTAGTTTTCTGTCTATAAATACAGTACTGTGCAAAAGTCTTAGGCACGTCAGTATTTTCACCCCCAAAAAAAGGTTTTAAGCCAGTTATTTATATCTTTTGCTGTAGTGTGTCGATAGGAAATATCCGTTCACATTTCTAAACATTCATTTTGCCATTAATTGTAATAAGCAGTGAGATTTTTGAATACAAAATAAGACTGATAACAGCCGGTGCACCACATGGAGATCAGAGCTGACCATCATCAAATCCTGTCTGTGATTACATGAAGAAACATATGAAACTGAGACAAACCAAATCCAGAAGAACTGGATTATTACAATTAATGGCAAAATGAATGTTTGGAAATGTGAATGGATATTTCCTATTGACACACTACAGCAAAAGACATAAATAACTGGCTTACAACCTTTTTTGGGGGGTGAAAATACTGACGTGAAAATAAAGACTTTTGCACAGTACTATATATCAAAACAGTTGTTCCCTTGTCTATTAAAACGTTTAATATATTAAAGCATCTTTCGGTGTTTCTATGGTTTCTACAAAATAAAACTGGAAACCGAGGGTAACGCGGGTATGACGCAATTGACAGGTCCGGGAGCCTTGGTTAAAATAGCAATTTCCTTACAATTTACAAATAGTTGGAAACATTTGGAATATTGTAAGTACTCAAGTGAACAAAATATATAACACTGGCCTACTGGTTTTTGGATATTTTACTGCAAAAATATTACATATTGCACATCTAATACAATATATTAGATTGATTCACTAGAAATCAATATAAATCAATGTATTATACAATATACGTAGGTACCCTATATGCTTTGGTGTAAGCAACACTGTTGCTTGTCCCTAAATGTAATCATTTGGTGTAAATGGCAGCCACATCACTTCCATTGTGATGGTCCCTAGGTGATCTTGGCTTTTTAAATCGATTCCACTTTTGTAGCAGTCTCTCTTTTACCCTTCAGAAAATGTGCTCATCCAATCAACGAGGGCACACTCAAAGGGTTATGGGAGCCAGTGTGTTTGCCAACACATAGCTTTCATCTCATCAGGAAGAGCAATAACAGCTGAAATCTGTCCACTCTCATAGCCCAAGCAAATTTAGTGCAGAGCCAGTCTCTACACTGTAAAATATTGCCGGGTTTTGCATAATTTAAAAGTGATTGGTGATTTCTCTGCATTATTATTGTTGTTGTTTATTATTATTATAGATGTTGATAATAATTTTTAACACAATTACTCTAAAAATTAACAAAACAAAACAAAAAAAAAAATGTTACAAAACACAACTGATTCAGTGGTTTTAGTACACATCTCTGTTAGCTGATATTAATGATGATGATGATGATGCTTACCTCTGTTCAAAGTCAAAGCCAACTATATTGTCATTTTTGGCAAATGGCATGACAATGGAAGTACAGTTCTTTGGGAAACAACAGTGACACATACTAGACAGTCACAAGGGCTAAAAGACAACACTAAATATGGACAATAAAAAAAAACAGAATTGAGTTACTGTTAGCTAGCATTAATTATAATTTGTGTAATTTATTATAGAGGTTATTATTCATTTTGTACTTTTTGTTAATTTTATACGTAGGTGTAATGCACTTAATTCAATTCAATTCTTTTTTTTCTTTTTTTTTTTTGGCCGGTCTACCACATGGACAGAATGAAAATATGACATTTTTGATTTTTCATTGTAGACGAACCATTAAATTACAGCCAGCTTAATCATATCATCAAGAAAGAGGGGTGCCTGAGAGAATAGCATGTGCACATCACTCTTACTTAATGCACTCTGAGTCATGGGGTGAAAAACATAATTAATCCAGTGATGTCTCAAATGTGTTTTGACTAGAGGAAATGCACCGGTCACTGCGGTTTGAATCAAGATCTGATGAAAAAATAAAAATAGACTCTAAGCATTTTCACTCTGTCACCTCATTGTCGATATCTAATTAAAGGCCTATGTTCTGAATAATAGAGATCCTCCACGGAATTTTACATTCAAGTTCACTCATTATGCTAATTACAGGAGTACCAATCTTCAGGTCAAAAGCCAGTTAATGCTTTATTAAACTGGGTTTTCCAGATATCTGGAAATATATGGTCTTTGATTCAGTCTCAGAGAGTTATTAATTAGCAGGTACTTGGCAAGAGCCCATTTGTGAATACCCTGGCCCCATGTACACCCAATCCTATTAGACTGAAACATGTATTGCTGAAAGCAAAGATGACTCTGTTAGTTCATTATTTTTATATAGATTTGTACTGTCTCTGGCTAAGTAGACTGTGTAGTCTCTAATTGGTCATGAGTCACTTTGAGGAACAGTAATTATCATAATCATGAAAAAGGGAAGTTTTAAAGATTTGCAAAAAAATGGCACCATTAGAAATTTCTTAATAGCTAATACTTTTCATTTTTCAAATCAACATGTTACAAGCATTTACATAATCCTAACTTAAATTTGGTGTTAAAGTTAACTTGTGGTCACAAGCCTTAAAAAAACAGTTTTCCTTCAAGTTAATTTTATTAAGTATACTTAAGTAAACTTTAAGTATAATTTTAAATATACTTTATGTAGTATACTAATATCAGTACCATTTCAGTATTATTTGGGACTAAACTGGCCACCTTTTTCAGTGTATAAAAGTATACTTTAGTAGTTTTAAACTGCAATGGTTTGCCTTTTACTTTTTACTTCAAATGAATGAAAAAAAAAAAAATCAAAGTTAAACAGTCTTTTTTTTTTTTTTTTTTTTTTTTTTGGAACTGAGCATGCAGAATAAAGAATGCACTCAATTACAGTAGATCATATAAATTTCATGAATGTTTTAAACTATCTGTAAAACAAAATACAAATATATTTGTCAACAACGGTGCCCCCCTAGACAAGCCAAGATGACAAACTGTGCAAACATTATTATGAGGCACAGAATGCACACACATATATGTTGGCACATTTTTGTCATGGTTTCACAGTCCATTGATCGACCTACCTGGCCTAGCATGATTAAGTGCTCATGACGAGAAAAATGGAGGATCACCTTGCAGTTGTGACCTTAGGGCACACCATCTTCTCCCTGGGGTCTGATTGGGTGAGGATTCATTAGCCGCTTTCATGATAAATGGAGTGGATTTCTCCTCTACCACCGCAACAGAAACTGCCTCTTGAGTTTCAAATGGACTGGAGATCATATACACTGTAAGGAGCCATATTAAGAAATGACAACCTATCCGAATCAAATGCTGGTTCAAGAATCAATGTAGTCTGGGAGGCTCATGCCCTGGCATCCAATGTTGGGGAGTAGCTTACTATAAGTAGCTACTTGTCATGCTGTGTGGTATAAACATGAGGGAGTCAGGAATACACTTAAATAGTCTTTAATCCACAAACAGAATTACACAGGAGAATCTCAAAAGAATAAATGCATTAACTACACTGAAGCAAAGACAATAACCGACAGAGAACTGAACAAAACAGGGAGTATATATGCACAGGTTTAACAAGGGTACTAAATTTGAACATAATCATTAAGTTACCAAGGATACTAACAAGGGTAAGGAGAATGCTACACTGAAATGATATAGAAGAAACCAAAAACACATGAACAAAAACACAATGAAACTTAACATAACTCATTATGTTAAGTATTATACCCCTCTCCCGCAAGAAGCATCCTCGTGCTGAAAATGACAATGGTGGATGGAGGGAGGGAGGTGGCTTTAAAGACAGACGAGGAGCTGGTGATGGACAGGGAACTGGATGAGCCCATAGAGGGAAACATCACAGTGGAGCAGACAGAGGGAGGTGACAAGGTGGAGCCCTGATGGGCTTTCTGGGCAGAGTCTGGGGGCCGGCCAATGGTGGCGGAGGCCTGGAAGTCCTTGGTTGAAGGATGACGAGAGACCAAGGTGGAGCTGGAGGGAGGAGGAAGCCCGGTGGAGCCTGAGTGATGGTGGAGCCGAGGAGCTGCAAGGCACCAGTGGGGCAAGTGAGTCCAGGGGACTGGACAGAGCCAGCGAAGAATACAGGAACAAGCGGACGGGATTGGGTCACCCAGAACACTTAATAAGCTCAACTGAGAAAAGAGTTCAGGGGCGAGGGTGGGAGTTGGCTCCATAAAATCCAAGAGCCAGCCATCCTCATCTCATACTCGTTTGTTGTTCGTCAGTTATTCTGTCACGCTGTATGATTTAAACCAACACAAGGGAGTCAGAAATAGTCTTTAATAGTCTCAAATAGTCTTTAATCCATGAAGAGAAGTACACAGGAGAATAAAGAGAATAAGAGAATAAACACGTTAACCGCACTGAAGCAAAAACAATAACTGACAGAGAACTGAACAAAACATATGGAGTATATATACACAGGTTTAACATGGAAACTAAATGGGAATCAGGTGAACATAACCATTAGCTCATGAGTAAACAAAGATAATAACAAGGGCAAGGAGAACATTACACTGAAAGAATATACAATAAATCAAAACACATCAACAACAACAACACAATGAAACTTTGCATAAGTCTGACACTACTAACTTAACTACATTTTTTCAGGAGCGTGACAGTATTTCAGCTTTTTAGCTGTATTAGCTACAATGATAATGTCTGAGCTAAGGGAATAATCAAACGGCTCACCTAAACTGTTTTCTCTCTATCTCTAGCTCTCTTTTGTAGCATGGGAAATTCTGCTTCTTTCCAGTGAATAAGATCTTATCAAATAGTTGTGAAGTTGGAAAGTCCTAAATGGTCCTCTTTCTCTCTTTTATATATTTATATAGAGATATAGAGTAAGAAAGTTGAATTCATTTGAGTGAATCAGTTTGATTGTATAGTTTATGGAAAATTTACTCACCGATTCCCTATACTGTTATGACTTTATGACTACTATAACCTTTTTTCAGTAGGATGTTTTTGTAGTATTCAATAACAATTACCTGTTCAAGTTTGATACTGTCACTCTTATTGTATTTATTCATTTAACCCTCAGGAGTCTGAGGCTGATTTGGGGCCTGGAGAAGTTTTGACATGCCCTGACATTTGTGCTTTTTTCAGTTGTTCATAAACATATTAATGGAAAAAGTGTCATTACACTGTATTCAGCACAAACTAGGCTACCATAATATGTGAGAAACATGTACAGTATGTACATGTTTGTTTTTTTGTTTTTTTTGAAGGAATAGCGTTTATGCGTGGTTATTGAAAAAAAAAAAAACTTAAGTCACTGAAATAAGGCCAAAAAATATATATTAAATCTGTGTTCACAAGACTTCTGGTTTATTGGAGGTTGTAGACTACAGTTTTTTTCTTCAAAATGATGTGAGACGATATATACATGTATTGCCTCAGAATTTGCATCTGAATGCAAATCTGAATGCCACTCTGTGGGCGTGGCCGCATTCGTGGATAATGAGCTGAATCACGGATGTCTGACATATGTCTCTTTTCATACAGATTACATAAACAGAGAATATTTGTTTTCGATTTGACTTACACGATTTTAAACCTGACATTTCAACGTTTCTTTAGACATAAGTCTAATTTTTTGTGTGATTAGTATTCACTAAGTTACAGTTCATTTTCTGAGAACTATCAGATTGGACTTCGTTCAGAGGGAGACGAGAGATCATGCATCATGTTTGTTTTCTTTATTTTACAAAAAGCACAACATTTTGTTTTTACTCTGAGTATTTTGCTGGCCTCCATAACAGACAAAGAGCTGGTCTGAGGTCCTAAGGCTTTGAGTTCTGTCTATGTACTGTCACAAAGCACGGACTGGACAGAGCAAAGCCAGGGCTGGGTCTGCCTCCTCCGGGGGCAGCACTTGTCTGCTGAATGCAAGGGCTCAAAAGGAGCATTCTGGAGTGCTCGAAGCACCAGAGCAAGGTGGGTATGGAGGGAGGTCGAGGAGGATTTAACCATCTCACCCCCCTAAGGAACCTGACGACCATGTCGTGCTTACCAACAGACTTGCCATTGATGTGGTGAGAAAGAAGGTCCTTCCTCAGAGGAATGCGCCATGGAGGGGCTGTCACGAGGAGCATGAGATCTGGGAACCAGGTCCGGTTGGGCTAATAGGGCGCAACTAGCAGTGAAGACGCTGGGAGACAGGGCTAGCCTGAAGGGCAGGACCTTGTACTGATATGTTCGACCCTCGAATGCAAAGCACAGGAACGGTCTGTGTCGAGGAAGAATTGAGACATGAAAGTACGTGTCCTTCAGGTCGATTGCTGCAAACCAATCTTGGGGATAGATGCACTCGAAAATGTTCTTGGGTACAATGAAGTAGGGACTGTAGAACCCTGACCTCATATCGGCTGGAGGGACTGGCTCTATCACAACCTTCGCCAGTAGGACTGCGATTTCCGCGTGCAAGACATGGGCATCGACAGCTTTCACTGAAGTGAAGTGGACACCCTTGAACTTGGGGGGACGCCACGCTAATTGAATCGCATAGCCGAGCCTTATGGTCCGAATGAGCCAACAAGATGGACTGGGGAGTGCTAGCCAGGCTCACAGAGATCGTACAAGCAGGACCAAGCGGACCGTAGGCGTACCTGCAGTGGGCCAGTGAGGTGGAATGCAGGGACGCAGCTTGGGGGGCTCTCTTTGTGAGGCATTCTCGAACTGTGCGCTGCTGCCCGCTGGCGATAGAAGAGGGGGATGAGAGTGGAGAGGTTTTTCTCCTCCTACTGCTCTCTGAGCTCTCTTCGGACCCAGAGATGAAGGAACTGCTCTTTTATTGAAAATTTGGGTACAACAGAAACAAAATGAAACAAAGGATTTACCACCCTGCCCTCCTCCCGGGGAAGGAGTGGTGCAGTCCCATCCACCTCTGGGTTGCCCGTCCTATGGCCTCTTGCTCTTGGCCTCTTGCTCTTGGCCTTACCGCCCTTCGGGGAGGGGGATGGGCAGGACGTTCCGCCTGCGACTGGCTCTTCAGTGCCGCTTGGATGGGGGCTGCTGCTGCTGCATCAGGGGAGCGGGGGCAGCCGCAGGGGGGTGCCCACGGTGACAAGCAGGCTGAGGCGCTGCCTGCGGCAGATGGGTGGACACAGCAGCTGACCGTCACAGCAGGATGTAACTGATGGCCTCAGACTGCTTCTGTACAGCTGAGAACTGCTGGGCAAATTTTTTCGACCGTGTCGCTGAAGAGGCCGGTCTGGGATATGGGGGAATTAAGTAACCTGACTTTGCCGGTATCCCTCATGTCAGCCAGGCACAGCCAGAGATGGTGTTCCTGGACCACCATAGTGGACATCACACGACCCACTGACCGCGCCATAATGTTCGTCGCATGAAGCGCGAGGTTTGTGGATCGTTTGTGGATCGTTACCACCCTTGTGCAGTGCCTTGGCCTGATGGACCTGCAGCAACGAGTGCTTACAGGCCCAGGAAGGGAGACACGGCTCCCCACGCCAGGTGGAGTTAGGGCACAGTTGCATAGCAAAGGCCCCCGCTCCACAGGGGGGATACGCGTGTAACCCTTCGCCGCACCGCCACGTTCCAGTGAGCTCCTCATGCATGGGAAGCAAGGAACCGGGATGGGTGGCTGAGAACCCGCTCTTGCCACCCCGAGAACCAATCGTCCAACCACGAGGGCTTGGGACACAGTGGAGGATTTCACATGAGCCCGACCCTGTTGGCGGCCCGAGAAAGCATAGCAATCATCTCCGGATCCGAATCGGGCACCGTTACCGTTCCCGAAGGAGGCAACTTCGTCAACTCATCCTCTCCAGAGAGGTCTGGCTCACCCTCCGATGCAGCTATCAACATCCGGTCATCGGGGCGAGCCCCAAATAATATGGCTGGTGCACACCTTTGAGATGGCCCAGCACGCTCCATTAGCAGCTTTACTGGCTGCGGAGTGCAGAAGGAGTGAGGGTTCCTAGGGTGTTGGTTCCCCGACGGAATCACGCTCACTGTGATCCTCAGATCACCAATACCACTGCCCGAATCAACCCTCTGAGGAGGATTGGATCGAGGCAGCGGCACCGAGACCCCGCCCCTTTGCAAGAACTGGAGTCTCGATTGCAACTCCGAGATGGTCATCTTCCCACAATGGATACACGACTCATCCACGAACGCTGCCTCAGCGTGCTTTAAGCCCAGACATGTGATACAGCGATCGTGACCATCCCTCTGTGCCAGGTAACGACTGCATCCAGAAACACACAAGAAGAATGTCATCTTTAAAAAGACGCAAGCTCTACTTGTGTAAACTCTTTTAGGGGTTTTACTCTTTTAAAAAGTGCTGAAGCACACAGGGGAATGGCTGCGACAACACAGACAGGGATGTGTGCAGCCTGTCATGTGCTCTCTCTCTTAGAAGGCACTCACTTCGTGAATTATCTTCAATGTTAGCTATTTTATGTTTGTAGTTTGTAGCTTAGCTAACTACTTTTTAAAACAGTAGCTTGACTAAACTACTTTGGAACAGTTTTAAAGTAACTTCCCCAACACTGTAAACATCCAGTTTCTTTCATAGTATGATTTTTCAAATCATACTAAGAATTAGCTTTATTTCTAATTTCTTATGGCTTAAAACTGCCATACAATCAAATAATATTTTTTAATGCCATCAGTCATACCTTTAGAGCAGTTGAAAATCTCTGTTTCTTTGAATTGGTGATCTGTGGAATTGGTGATTTTCTGTTTACCAACAGGCAACATGCTGACAGGATTGTGGGCTGAGCATTATTCAACTCCAATTCAATATGTCAGAATTTATTTGTATCATTATTTATTTGAGTCAAATTATGTTAAGAAGTACCCTTCTAATCGTCTTTGACTGGCTGATTATAGATCAGATTGCATTTAATTCATACCTCCAGTTCTGTGAGGCTCTGTAGAACTGAGTCAAACTGAATTGTCAGAAAGAATCATAAGTAAGCTCTCCCTTTGGGGGAACCCTCACCATCCAAAAGTGTGTGATGCAATCATCTGACGGCCGCCTTCAACCTCCCATCATCTTCTTTATTGCAGACATTACTTCTCGCTCTGTTGGTCCTATCAGCAGCCCACTTCAGTTATAAGAGCTCATTGACCGCTGCCTGACAGCAGACTGGGATAATACTGTGTTTTAGTACGATTCATAGAACCATCTGACATGATAAAATGATAAGTCATTAAAGGATTTGAGGCAGCTTTGTCCCTTTGTGTAGCAACCTTTTGTACACTGAGCTATTAGAGTTCTTTTGCTGGGTTTTGAACACGGTAATGTTGGTATTATAATCTTTACCTTCAATTCTTACATTTCTTATGTACCAGAATTTCTGTATAAACTATATATATATATATATATATATATATATATATATATATATATATATATATGTGTGTGTATGTATATATTTGTGTGTGTGTGTGTGTGTTTGTGTTTTCAATAATAAAACCAATACAGTATGTGTAAAAGAATTAGAAAATGGAGCATTTGCATTTGTATGGCCAAGTTCATTAAGATTTATTTCCTAGGATAATAATGTCAATGACTTTATATATAGTAATGAAACTGTAAAAGTACAGTATTGCTGCACATTTGAAAATGAATGATGCAGTGAGGGGTTATATTATTGGCAGTTTTAATAATATAATCCATTCACACACAAGGCTCTGTGACAAATGAAATGAATTGCTTTATTGGATACATTATTGATTGTTTCAGAGTGTCTTACATCTACTTGAAAGCAACCACACATAACCTATTGAAATGATTTGTGCCAGTAAATGATCAGAGCTTGGAAATTGCGAGGCTATCGTGGAGACTGGAGGCCCCGATAGATTCCCATCTCTCTGTAATAAGCCTGTGAAATATCTGTCTGCTGATCCAGGATCAGTGCCTCACTTTTGCCTATAATGGGAAAGATGATGACAGACTGGAGTCACTGATGCCAGACATACTGGTATATCTCCCAGACAGGATTCCCTGTGAGTGTGAGATGAAAAGGGAGCGTAATTAGCCAGTCGGATTTACAAATGGTCCTGTGGGGTGCCTGGACACGGCATGCATACCAGCTCATTGGATCCAGAACGTTTTCCCACTGACGGATGCTTCATATTCTGATGAGATACATTTTAAAATTAATATTGCATTATGTAATTTTACTGTGAAATAGTATTTATTTAGTTCATTATAGTTTATTTTTATTTATTTATTTATGAATATGCAAAACCATTGGATGTGGTGTGAATTATCCCATGTTGCATATACCTCAACAAATGTGTAGTTGTGCCTCTGTGTAATACAGTGTTTAACACAATGCGTATGCACAATACAAGATTTAAACCTACAACCTTGGCATTGTAAACACCATTTTTAAGCAATCAGTTTACAGAACCAAAATGTCTTTTGTCTTACCAAAAGCATGGGTCTACTTTACACAAGAGTATATATGACTGTATACACTCTAAAAAATGTTTGGTTAAAAACAACCCAAGTTGGGTTGAAAATGGACAAACCCAGCAATTGGGTTGTTTTAACCCAGTGGTTGGGTTAAATGTTTGCCCAACCTGCTGGGTAGTTTTATTTAACCCAACTACTGATTAAAAATGACTATATGGCTGGCTTAAAATGAACCCAAAATAGGTGAGGAAATTAAAAATCAGACACATAATTACTAGAGGAAACAATATTAATCAAAAGGTATACATTTATTAATAAGCAATTTAATAAATGTTTATTGTTTATTATTCATTATCTTATTAATAAATGCTCATTTATTAAACATATTAATAAATGTTAATTTCCAGCATATTTTGGGTTCATTTTAAGCAAGCAATACAGTAATTTTTATACAACAGTTGAGTTAAATAAAACTACCCAGCACGTTGGGCAAACATTTAACCCAACCACTGGGTTAAAACAACCCAATTGCTGGGTTTGTCCATTTTCAACCCAACTTGGGTTGTTTTTAACCCAGCATTTTTTAGAGTGTACAGTATGTGCATATATTATTGATCTATTGCACAGCCAATCCACTACTTATACTGAATCATGTTGTCACAAATATATCTTCTAAAAATTAAGCTGTTGTCCTGACTCCTGAGTGACTTAAATTTAAGTCTGTCCCTCACACAAAACTACCATATGATTTCAGAAGACACTTGTTTAGGGCTTTTTGCAGCTTTTGCAGCCCTTGGTCATTATATATGCAGTCAATTTATGGAAACGAGTAGTGTGAACATACTGCTAAACTTTGAGCTCCATAGAAGAAATAAAATCAGGTGTTTTGAACAACATGAGAGAAAAAAATATTCCCTTTATACAGTAAACAGCAAGCTCTTGAACTGTAGTTTTTGATCGCAAGTCTGAGTGGCTACAACTGGGTCAATTTTTTTCTCCTTTGTGTGTGTGGGTGTGTGTGTGTGTGTGTGTTTTTTAAGGGAAAAGAACAATTGACAAATCTCCATGTCATCATCTGAGAGCAAGTCTACAAAATGAATAGAAACGCCAATGCGTGCTTTGCCTGTGAGCCTTTGGGGAATAATTGATTGAGTTTGTCTTTTGAATAAAACAGTCCTTGTGGAGATCAATAATTGATTAAATTATGTCTAATGCTGATTGAACAATAATGTATAGTTTAGCTCATTTGTGATGTCTACTGCTTAGAAACAAGAATAGGAGGTATTTTCAGCGAGAACACTGATCATTTGGGGTTTAATTGGATTGGTATAGATGGCACTCTTCCATTTCTGGAAATTGGCTCAACCGGTATTTCTTATTTGTAGCTTAGGCCCGTTCACACGAAGCCAGATCTTTCCCTATCCGATCTTTTTTTTTTCCTCGTCTCAAGAAATATCTGTGTACACACAAAACCACTGAAACAACTCAAAAAGATGTAGTATACACACCAGACCAGTATGTGGTGCTGTAATTCTGCCACAGAGATAAACTTAAAACAGCGAATAAGACTTGGAGCATGCGCATAAAATAAAAAGCTTCTGCAGCACGAACACAAGCATCTGTCTGCTATTGTTGTTGTTGTTGTTGCTGCTGCTGTTTTGTGCTGTTAGCGGCGTCTGACTACGGTCGACGCGTGGGGTGATGACGTCATCGTTTCACAAAATATACGGATAGGCTGTACACACAAAAACGCAAAGGCGGCGTTTTCAGATTTATCCACTCTGGGACCCGGTTTCAAAAAATAGCGGTTTCACCTTTCGAAAATGTCAGATCCGTGTGGACGAAGCGCCTGTCCGATACAAAATTTGTGCACATACACAATCAATATGCGTATCCGTGTGGATGGGGCCTTAGAAAACATATGAAATTCTAAAACATGTAAAGGTCATAGGTATTTACTGTACACTTTAAAAAACACTGGGATAAAAACAACGCAGGTTAGGTTAAAAAAAATGGACAAACCCAGTGATTGGGTTGTTTTAACCCAGCGGTTGGGTTAAATGTTTGCCCAACGTGCTGGGTAGTTTTATTTAACTCAACTATTGTTTAAAAATGACTATATGCTGGCTTAAAATGAACCCAAAATAGGTTGGAAAATAAAAATCAGACACATAATTAAAGAGGCAACAATAATAATCAAAAGGTGAACATTTATTAAGAAACAATTTAATAAATGTTTATAGTTTTAATTATTATTCTAAAAAAAACTTATTAATAAATGTTCATTTCCAACATACTTTGGGTTAATTTTAAGCAAGCAATACAGTAATTTTTAAACAATAGTTGAGTTAAATAAAACTACCCAGCAGATTGGACATTTAACCCAACTGCTGGGTTAATACAACCCAATTTCTGGGTTTGTCCGATTTCAACCCAACTTGGGTTGTTTTTAACCCAGCATTTTTTAGAGTGTACATATAAGTGATCAAAAGAACAACCCAAGTTGGGTTGAAAATAACCCAGTAATTGGGTTAAATGTTTGCCCAACATGCTGGGCAGTTTTATTTATCATTTAAAAAAAAAAAAAAAATATGGCTGTGACTATATGGCTGGCTTAAAATGAACCCAAAATAAGTTGGAAATTAAAAATCAGAAACATAATTACTAGAGGCAACAATAATATAATCAAAAGGTGAACATTTTTAATAAGCAATTTAACAAATGTTTATTGTTTAATTATTATTCATCAAACTTATTCATGAATGTTCATTCACTCTAAAAAATGCTGGGTTAAAAACCCAAGTTGGGTTGAAAATGGACAAACTCAACAATTGGGTTGTATTAAGCAGATGGGTTAAATGTTTGTCCAACCTGTGTAGTTTTATTTAACTCAACTATTTCTTGCTTAAAATGAACCCAGAGTATGTTGGAAATGCACATTTATTAATATGTTTATTAATAAAACATTTCTTATTAATAAATGTTCACCTTTTCATTATTATTGTTGCCTCTAGTAATTATGTGTCTGATTTTTTTAATTTCCGACCTATTTTGGGTTCATTTTAAGCCAGCATATAAACAATAGTTGAGTTAAATAAAACTACCCAGCACATTGGTCAAACATTTAACCCAACTGCTGGGTTTGTCCATTTTCAGCCCAACTTGGGTTGTTTTTAACACAGCATTTTTTAGAGTGTTTAATAAACATATTAATACATATTAATTTCCAACAAGTGCTTAAAATAAATATTGAGCTCCTACAATAAAACTTTTCAAAACTTTTACAATAAAACAAACTTTTCCTCTGTATAATGCCTTCATTGTACCAGTCTGGTAGTTTTTGTACTTGCCTACTTGCTTGCCCATTCTGTGTGTGCAGTATCCATCATGTGGTCAGTGAACAGACTGTAGGCGGTCCAAGAGTGTGCCGGCTGAGACTAGCCATGAGCTATCACCATTGTGCCCTTGAGCAAGGCACTTAACCCCAGGTTGCTCCAGAGGGTTTTCCCTCTAATAAGCTGCTAACAGAAGAATCATCTGCTAAATGACGGATTACTTACATATTCTGAAGTGCTTTGTACTGCAAAATTATTACAGATTTTTGACCTTCATTGAATACCGTGAGGAGCAGATGTCTGCGCACTGATTGTTTAAATTATAACTCTGCAGGGATGCTGCAACTCAGACCACTTGCTAGTCATCAGGAGAATGACTGAAGCTGGCTGAATGAAAATAGCATCTGCTTATAAAGATTGTTAAGGTTGTTGGTGATAGTAAAGGTCATTAGTTTTTAATTATATTTTACTGCAATTTAAATGTAATTCCATTTGAGATCAGTTGTTGTGCCATTTAATTTATGCAGAACAAAAGCAGCATCAGAGTCGGAACTTTTTTTAATATAATGTTCACAAAATAATTGCACACTCTAAAATGAAGGAATTACTTGTGTTGATTTTTCACATGTTTTACCTGTATTGTTATGTGTTTTTATTTGGACTTGAGTGATGTTGGGGAGGGTGTGTTTTGTGTGCAACTTATTCCCGTATGTCTGTCTCTTTCATGTTTTTGTTCTCAAGCCGTAAGAGAGATGAGAGATGACCTGATTGGCGACGAGAGTGGGTGCTATTGTATTTAAGTTTTCAGAAACCTGGACGTGTGGTTCCCCGCTCTCTTTCCTTCCTTGACTTTTTGGGATATGTTTACACAACAACGATGTACTGAAAACTGTGACATTTTTGCATACAAACGACACCATTGCCTAAATGATCCCCATTCACACGGATCCACGAAAAGGACTGAAAATGCTGTGTTATACTGCCAGGCCAGTAGTTGGCGATGTCACTTTGTAAAGAAACACTACGCGCCTGTAGACTGATCATGTAATACGCATACTCATGACGTCACCATTTTCACAAAATTCACACGTTTTTCTAGTTCACAGAGACAATAACAGTATCGTTTTCAAAAATTAGCATTTTTTCAGGCCCCCAAAATGCTGTTGTTGTGTAAATGAACAGCCAAAATGCATAAAAGGTTTACGTTTTTATTTTAAAATGGTGTAAAATTATGTAAACAGCCCCTTAGAGTTGACGTTTTTTCCTATTCAGTGCAGTGTACATTGTTAAAAGAAACGGTACACTAGATATTTGTTGTAAGCATTATCTTAAAGGGGTCATAAACTGCATTATTTTATGATGTTATAATGTTTCCTGGGGTGCACTTATAATGTTAGTATGCTTTTTACATCAAAAATTGTCATAATTTAGAAATAAAAGGCATTTTTCCTACCCTGATTTTAGCCCTCTGATTTGAACGCTCTGTTTTAAGGGGCGTGTCTGCTGTGAGACTTCAGTGTAAACGCCCACTGCTGTGATTGGCTGACATCTTTGCATATGGAAATAGCAAGCATTACATGTGGATTCTCTCAAACTTTTAGCATGTTTTTACTATTACAATTCTCAAGGTTTACTAATCGTGAAAAGTGTTGATTATAGCATTACATTTAGATCTATGGCATTATATTTAGTTCATGGCATGAAAGGTTGCAGTGATGAACATTGTAGCCGGTCACAGACATATTGTTGAGCACATGAAAGCAGTGATCTCGTCATTGCAACTCAATTTCTGCACACTAACGAATGCTTTCATCTTCACTAACAGTGCAAACACAATATAAATAAGAGATTTGTTGTTTTTTAATGATTTGTAAGTACTTTATTACTGTATACTTATTATAAAGTGTTACCCTTTGTTTTCTTTCACCAAAAATATTATTTAAGATAAAATAAATATTTTATCTATCTATATTTTATCCAATTTATCTATCTATCTAATGATTCTTCTTTACAGTTGTTTATTCAACTGGTAATTTGTGTGTTGTCTGTATCTAAGTTTATAGGCCTTTATTATAAGCTGGGACTTTTGGGGACTTTTTTGATATGTCACGTCACTGACTTAGGGGCATTTCTTCACAGATCAGAGTTCTTTTGAAGCTGTTACTTTTTCAACACAGTTCTTTTGAGGGAGCTAAAATTCAAAGCGATATGTGTGGTTCACACCTCAAAAAATGCTATACCTATACACTGAAGTATGTTGGAGGAAGCGTCATGCTGTGAGCCGTCTTTTTATCGGTAGATACTGGGACTCTTGTTAAAACAGAAATAATGGATGGAAAGAATAACAAAATAACAGCAAAAAAAAAAAAAAAAAAAAAAGCTTTATTAAAACTTGCTCAAAAATAAAAACTTAGAAGAAGTTTTTTCCCCCTTCCAATAGGACAGTAACTCCAGACACAAATGAAAAGTCTGACATTATTTATTCACCGTCATACTGTTACAAATCCATATGCTGTTACTTTTTCTGTTCTGGAACTTTTTCCATAGAACATTTTGTTCATAGTCAAGCTCCTTCAAGGACAAAAACACCATAATAGCACCACAAATGTACTCCATATAACATTGAATGACCTAAATTTACACATTCAATCAGTAGGTCATACCTTTACGTACTTACTTAAAGCTGCAATTACTACAAATGGTGGTTCTGCGATATATATTGTGCAATGTGATTCATTTGATGTGAATGTTAAGTCTAAATCAAGGTCCATTGTAGTGGATGTTTTTTCTTGGTGTATTTCTGGTATTTTGTGCTAGCTCTTCAAGGATTTGCTACATGCTATAACACTAAGGTTTGATTTAGCTGTGCCGCTATCTCCCAGCATGCAGACATAAGGAGAAGCATGTACACGCATGAATCACCAGGTACAAGTCACAATTGCCCATGTTCTTCTGAACTGCGGCTACACTCATTCATCATCCTCAGTGTGTCTGCGTCCCTGGATTTATAGACTAGGAGCCTGCACTCTGTTATTGTGACTGGAGGAGCACATTTTGTTGACCTTCCAGCAGAAGGGGTTGAAAATAGAAAGGTGATATGCAGAAAGTGTGGGTGTGATGACTCTCTTCCATGGAGGTGACACATGGGAGTAGCGGGAAAGATTTCAGTAAGACTGACTGTGAACATGTACCAGTAGATGTTGGGAAAATCATGGTGCGCTGACAGGACAAAGAAACACAAAATCAATATCACACCTTGCAAGGGAATTCTGACTTGGGGATGGTCATAGCAGAATTGTATGGATAGACACGTGGAGAACAACTCACTGGAGGTGAAGGAGTTGTTACTGGATTTGTTACTCAATTTTTACATAGCGAATAAACTCACAGCCAAAACTGTTTTTCATACTGTACATGAGTGATAAAAATGCATAGTTCTGGTATGAAACTCTAGATGACGCAGGCTGGTGGGATTCTTGACACAAACTGATGATGTTCTCAGCGTTAACTACTTGGCACAAGTTGATTGGTTCATGTCGCATCTGCAGCCAATGAGCTTGCTGCTCACAACATTTAAATGGATGTTTAGCATTCACTACAGCAGTTTGAAGCGTGCTTTCAGAGTTCCTCTGATACCCTTCAACTTCCCCAGCTCCACCTGTATTGATCTGCTATGGGTAATTTATGTATATGCTATTTGTGCAGCAGCAGTATGTCTTACATACACACAGCAGCATATCAACTTATGTATCAGCAGTAGCAAGTTCCTGTACTTGCTCTGCAGCAACAGAAGCAGCAATAATAGACAACAACAGCAATAATCAACAGCAGCAGCAATTCAGCAGCAGCAGCAATGTACCAGATCTATTCCGCCAAGACTTGGCATCCAAGGTTAGTTCACCACAAAATAAAAAAGATCCCATGACTTACTCACCCTCAAGCCATCCTAAGTGTATATGACAAACACAATCAGAGTTATATTAAAAATATCCTGGCTCATCCAAGCTTTGTAATGGGAGAGATTGCACTTTTTTGGACTTCAAAATCTCATCCTCCAATTACTAAAGCTTGGTCGAGCCGGGATATTTTTAAAATAACTCTGATTGTGTTTGGCTGAAAGAAGAAAGTCATATAAATCTAGGATGGCTTGAGGGTGAGTAAATTATGGGGTAATTTTCATTTTAAGGTGAACTATCGTCATTTCCATTACCATGCTAAAAATCGTCCAAAAGTTGTCATGATCATATTTCTCCTTGCTGCAAGTGTTCTGTGTGGAATTTTATTTTATATTTTACCTTTACTTGGTGACATTTTGTTCATGCTTTCAGAGGACAAGAGAATGTCAAACAACTTGTCCTTGTTGCCATTTGCCTAATTTAACTAGCCTTTACCAAGTGACAGATTAATGCATTAAGTGACAGATTATATGCATATATATATATAGATACATATAGATAATTCTATATTTGAGTAATGACAAGCACATTCCAGGGTTCCAGGGCCCAGTTTTATGGTTGGGCTTCTCTCTGACTGCAAAAGTGGAGAAAGGTTTCCTACATTTTGATCAGATAAGGATGTTATGGCAAATGCCATACATCTCTTAAAGGGATAGTTCACCCAAAAATGAATATTATTCCATGATTTACTCACCCTCAAGCCATCCATGTGTAAATGACTATCTTCTTTTAGATGATCACAACTGGAGATATATTTAAAAATATCCTCACTCCTCCAAGGTTTATAATGGTTGTGAATGGCTGCCCAAATTCTGAAGACAAAAAAAAAAAAAAAAGCATTCATCTATAAAAAAAATAAATAAAATAAAATAAAAAATAATAATAATCCATACGACTCCAGGGGGTTAATAAAGGCTCTCTAAAGTGTATCGATGTGTTTGTGTAAGACACAAGTATCCTTATTTAAAACTTCATAAAGTAAAATAACGAGTTTCTGGCGCGACAGCCGTACAAATTCATAACTTCCATAACATAGATCATAGTAAATCATGGGATAATTTTCATTTTTGGGTGAACTATCCCTTTAAAGGTGCTAAAGAGGATGTTATGTTTTATACATTTTTGCAATATTACTTGAAACTGTCTTTACTAACTGATAAAAGACTATTTATTAGGTGCACTGAAAGTAATAATATTAATATACATCATCTGTGCACGAGGTAGGGCCTTAAAAACATCAGCCAATCGTTTACGCGATCATCGCGTAAACGATTGGCCCTCTGGCTTGTCAATCACTGCCACGACGTTCCTTGTGAGAGACGAGCGCGGCTGCGCGCTCCAGTAACTTTCCACACTCCACAGGCGCCAGCATGGGATGTTTTTGTCAGGAGACAGGAATAACAACTGCAGATTATGAGTTACCTGCGGTGAGTCCGACATAATGAATCCACTAACACGACACAGCGAATGCCGGTGATAAACACTCAGTGTTCCAATACTCGTGCACGAGTTTTGGGAGGCGTTCCCTTGAAATGAGCTGTGAAGGAGGGGGGTTGTTCTTACGCATGCGCTCATTTCAAAAACTCACTAACAGTCTTTGGATTCTCAGTCGACGAAAAAATCCTCTCTATCACCTTTAAGGCCCAGGTATACTTCATTTTCCACATTCCGCTTCATCTCGTGCACAGTTGTGTCCGCGAACAACTTTCAAAATATACTCAACCGGAGATGGACGCATTTGACACGTGCAGTAAAATTGCTTTTTTATATTCTACCAGACATCAGAGGGCAGCAATGAGTCACATCATATACAGGACATTCGCTTGAAAGGGTAGAAGAAATGTAGCCGATCAGCCATTGCATGACAAGAACCAAATCAAATATAATGGAGAAAAATATGCTGTTTTGTTTACTGTTTTGTATCGCTCTTTACGTACTCTTCTTTGACTAACGTATTTCTTTTGACTGTGTTTATGTGAACTTTTTGTGTTTTTGACAACCTAGTATTTAACAGTTTATAAGATTAGTTCACTTTAAAAAAATTGAAAATTACCCTCAAGCCATCTTAGGGTGTATATGACTTTCTTCTTTCTGATGAACACAATCGGAGTTATATTAATAAATATCCTGACGCATTTAAGCTTTATAATGGCAGTGAACGGGACCAACGAGTATGTGGCTAAAGAAAGTGCATCCATCCATCATAAATTTACTCCACACGGCTCCGGGGGGTTAAAAAAGGCCTTCTAAAGCGAAGTGATGCGTTTGTGTAAGAAAAATATCCATATTTAACAAGTTGTAAATTAAAATATCTAGCTTCCGCCAGACTGCCTTCAGTATTCAGCTTACAAAGAAAGTGTAACACCTCTCGCAGTTCAAAATGCTTACGCTTCGTCCTATGCCTTCCATATTCAACTTACGGAAAAAGTTACGCTTTTTTTCGTAAGTTGAATATGGAAGGTGGTCTGGCGGAAGCTCATTTGCATTTAAAGGCACATGCATGAAAACAGTATGTTTTTGCTAGCACTCAAAACTGGGTATTTACAACATGGTATAATAAATGATCTGTGGGGTATTTTGAGCTGAAACTTCACAGACACATTCTGGGGACACCAGAGACTTAATTTACATCTTGTAAAAAGGGGGATAATAGGTCCCCTTTAAATCCTCTATATTTCACTGATTAACTTCATCATGTTTCTCAGAAACTAATTATCCTCCTCTATCCCCAGCTCCTCCTCTCATACACTGTCAGGATTTGGCATTCTGATATTCCTCTTCAAATCAGACTCATTTATCTTTAATTATGTTGTTACATTAAATTGTCATTAAGAACATATCTGCAAAACATTTATGTTGGTTCTGTTCTGTTTACCCTAGGAGGATTATCTCTGTGCCCGAGTTCTTGCTCAGAACAGAACCATACCACCAACCCAAACTGTATGGTAAATGATGATAGTGGTCCTGACAGAATTACAGTTAGGTCCGTATATATTTAGACACAAGCACAATTTTCATAATTTTGGCCCTGTATGCCACCAGAATAGAAATTAAATGAAACAATCACAATGAAATTGAAGTGCAGACTTTCAGAAGAGGTTGAACAAAAATATCATGTGAAACGTTTAGGAATGCACCCCCCACCCCTATTTTCAATGTAATTGGACAAAAAAAATGATTTTTTTTTTTGTGATGCTGTTCAAGGCCTTTACTGCAGTTGTTGTTTGTCTGTGGGTCTTTCCGTCTGTAGTTTTGTCTTCACCATGTGAAATGCATGCTCAATCAGGTTGACATCAGGTGATTGACTCGGCCATTGCAGAATATTCCACTTCTTTTTCTTCAGAAAATGTGTTTTAGGTCATTGTCGATCTGTACAGTGAAGTGCTGTCCAGTCAACTTTGCTACATTTGGCTGAATCTGGGCAGACATTATATGCATATACACTTCAGAATTCAGAGCCTTCGTCAAACTTTTTTCTTTTTGTTATTCTGCTAAAGGTAGATCTTAGTTTCATCCATCCGAAAAATGCTTTTCCAGAACTGGTCAGATTGATTGATTGATTGATTGATTGATTGATTGTGAGTTATTTTGCCCTGTTATTTTAGTTTTTCAGTTTATTTTTTTTTTATAAACTTTCAGAACTGTTGCCTTTTTATTTATTTATTTATTTGTTGTTGTTGTTGTTGTAAGGCGAAATTTGTAAATAAAGCTGGAAAAGGATATATATATAATATATAAAACCTGTATGAATATACGCACACCGTATAAACATATATATGGGTCATTGACGAATAAGGTTTTTAAAAGTGTAAAAAAACCATAATGGAGATATAATTAATTAAAAAATTTTATTAAGTGTTAACAATGAGATTATATGTTTTTATAATCAATTAACAGTGCTTTTGTCATGTTTTACAAAATGGACAAAATTTGTCACAAAAGAAAATTCGGTTTAACCAAAATTTCAGTTTTACCGAATGACAATTTTGGTTATACCGAATGACGATATTTTCAAACAATTCTAACAGGCTGATCTAGCTAGCTAGCAAAAGGACAATCAAACATTTTATATTTAGTAAAAGTTTTTAAATTTTCCATGTTTTATAGTGGTTGTACCGAATGACCTGATGTTTCATTAAATAGTTAAATAAGAGTTAGTTAACTCAAAATCCCTCAAAAAAAAAAAAACACCCACAGGTGGATGGACAGTTCTTGTTTGTTTTACTAGGTTTAAAAATGAAAACCATGTGCTCAGCCAATGTCATTTCTTGTATACTATGAGTTTCAATTGGTTAAAACAGCAGCTGTAATGCTCTGTATGAGTTGTCATGTATTGTAATACGTGCAATGGACAGAGCGGTTGTTCAATAATGTGACATTGTCACTGGCTGCTGTGGTCACATTCATACCGAGACCTCCCCAAAGTGGTGAGCACATTGGACTTCCTGTGTGTGGGGATTGCTGGGAAATATCCTGCAGCCATGTGCTGGCAAGATAGTGTCACTTTCCATTACCCCCATCCACCGGCATCCAAAACGAAAGCGGACGCTTCTGTAAACATTTCAGCCAAGTCCAACAGGCTGTTGCACAAGTCGCCACTGGGTTTCACTTTCGATAATGGAGTGCTTTAATATACTTTTTTTCTTAGTTCATTCAATTAGAGTTTAAACTATTGGGAACGAGGGTTGCCATCTGTAAAATTAATAGCGCAATGTTGTTAAAATGTTTACTGCCATTTGTCAGTGAAAATAGGTAGTATTTATTTTCACCCACAGTGCTCATGGCAGAACTTTTAATTACTCTAAGTCTGAGCCCTTAAAAGCCCCGCATGGCTGATGGTAGCAAGAGATGGGGAGGCCATATCGCATTTACTATGCCTGCAAGTGATGGAAAGTGCATTTGAGCGAACTGCCAGAGAGTTTGTGTATGTGTGTTGGTGAAAGAGTCAGTTCGGGTATCCGGCTCAGTCCCTTTGCTTGTTGCTAACGGGAATCAATGGCTCGCTGGTTATTTGTGGGACCATAGCCTGTGCCGCAATGTTTCCATTTAGGAATTTTTCAAGGTCACATCAGCCAGTATGTTGGTTAAGATCATAGTGTGTGATGTCAGAACGGACATTTGATGTGGCCTCAAGAAGTCGGTGTTGGAAAAGGCTTCCTAAAGTCACTCAAATGTTGCTGTTGCTGAAACTCTGAATAGTAATTACGTGCAGTATAACAATGGCATGCTAACCCATAGTGGTAGTGTGAGCACTGGAAAGAGGGCATTGATTACTTGCACCCAAATTAAGTTTTAAATCAAGTGCTCTAGGAAATCTGCACAGTCCAAATGCAAGTGAAACAGTGAATAAAAGAGGTTAATTGTTTTTGCATTCTACTACACTGCTGTTCCATTGTATTTCTAGGAAAATGTACTTGACTGGGTGACTTTAACCATTATTAAAGTGAATCTCACATATTCTGCAGCTTTTCCATTCCACTCCTGTTTTCCATTCCACAGTGTCTTGAGTTTAAAAAACGCTTTCTGTGTGAATGGTACCTAAAACATTATTAATATGGGAGGTTTCCATCAGCGAGTACAAAAGGGGTTTAAACAATAGATTAAAATATTTAATCAAATGAATTCCATCATTAATTAGTTGAAATACCTCTGTAAACCCTGACATTTAAAGTAATAGTCAGAAAAATCTTTTTTTTTTTTTTTTTTTTTAAATGAGTTTATTAAATCTTTACACAAAATATATTTAAAAATCTAAAAATAAATATTTGAATGTGTCAAGTATCATATTTGACACAACAGGTTTTATGGCCTATACAGTATGTTATAGGACAAAATGGAGCTCACACTATATATAAATATATAAATAAATGTAAAAAAAAATTCAGAGGCCCAAACTGAGTAAAAATATGCAATTCAGTGCAATTACTGATACTTATATGGCCAAAAAGTAAAATTAAATTCTGTTAAAATTCATTTAAATATTAACTGTCGCTCTACATCTCCCAATATTACTGTATGTCTTACAATTATGATTGTGAGATGTATAAATGCAATGCAATACAATCATGATTGAGAAAAGATTTCTCAAAAGCCTGTTGTATCATAATTGTAGCAATGTTCAAGACAAGGAAGGAAGGAGGCATGAACGAGCAAACGTTCAATGTATCTGTTTAGTTATAAAATAAACAAACAACAAAACGAATGTAAAGCGGTAGCAATATTTAAATAGCCCAGGCCTGGTCCTCTCTTGTTCTGTACTTTCGTCACTCCTCTTTTATCCGTCCGGATCTCCTCTGTGAGACTTGAGGCCAGTAGCACTCCTGTCACCGGCCTCGCTCCGTTTCCAAGGCTCTTGCCTTGGACACTTTAATTTTAAAATAAACAATGAAACTAAAGTAAAGCGGCGACCTTTCACAGATGACTGCCACCTATAAACATAATAAAAACAACAACATTAATAGTCCAGGCCTGGTCCTTTCTCATCCTGCAATTGTCACTCCTCCTTTTATCCTTCTGAGCTCCTCTGTGAGACTCAAGGCGCTCATTAGCACTCGCGTCACCAGCCTCGCTCCGTTCCCACGGCTCTTACCCCCACCCTGCTTGCCACAATAATTGATCATTTTCACAATAAAGATGATTTCACAATAAAGATGATTTTTCAAAAAAAAAAAAAAAAATCAAGTAAACCTTTGCTTCAGTCAAGTAAACATTCATCTTGAAATATTACTAACAATTTTCTTACCTTTATGTTTTAAAATCAATGTTTCATAGCAAAATGACGTGTACCACAAAAGAGGGCATTTTCAGAATTATACTAAAAGGCCTTTTACTTGCTTAAAAAAAAAAAAAAGCATAAACCATCGATCAGATCAATCAAGGGGCTTTAGAAATCTGTGTATCAAATATGATACAGTAAGGGTAATCAATTAATCACATATTTTGGTATATTCTGAGTAAAACACAAAATGAATATAATTCAAAGGCATTTTATTTTTGTGCCATTGACTAGCTCTCCCGAATAATTATACTCGGGTTTCGATGTTCAGTTTCTAACATTATACTATCTGGTTTTGATGGGATGTTGATAGGACTGTTGGAAGTGCCCAATTATTTTCCATCACATATCCTTAATGAAGCCAATTGTCACATATATGTTCTGTTTAGCTCATTTTCTGTAATTTCTATATCAGTTCTCAGTTGCTATGGTTTCTGATTAGTTAATCTTCATCCAGCTGTTCCTGTTTAGTTGCCTCATTTAGCTTGTGTATTTATACTCCCTCTTCTGTTCAGTCCATTGTCGGTTCTTGTTCTTGTTATATGGTGTCTTCTACTTGAGTGTGCTATTAAACACTGTATGTTTCATCACCACTCTCATTGTGTGCTTTCCAGTTGTCACCAGAGCATTACAGAAGGACCAACTTCTCAAAACGAGAAAAAAGACAAGTAACAATGGACTCACCAGCACTGTGTCTCTTCCTCTTCCCAGAGAATCACAAATTTCTGGGGTATTTAGCCTGAATTCTCCAGAACGGAGGCCTCTCCCTTACAGCCAGCGAGCCCGAAACACCCACAAAGCTCATCCAGAAACTAGAGCCGGAGATCATCACAGCTCCAGAGTCGACACATGCAGGTCAGTCCATTTCAGAGCCAGGAGCGGACCTGGAGCTTTATAGATCTGTGGTCTGAGGATCCGGTCCCCACTCAAGTCCCCACCCTCGAGTCTTCATCTTCCTTGCCGGTTCCGTCCAGAGATTTTCTTCTGCCTGTATCCCTACCTGACTTCCTGATCCTGTGTCCATCCCTGGTCACGGCCAGTCCCTTGGATCCATAGGCACCACTGGTGTTGTCCGGTGCCCCCACCACTCATTCCATGTGGCTTATCTTCCTCGCCTCGAGATACTCCTTGTAGCAAATTAGCTCAAAAGAAACGTTTTTAATTAATTATAAATATTTATTTTGAGCTAATTTGCTACACCCTCCACCAGCTTGGCTAGAGGCCGAGTCCCTGACTGCGCCTCAGGCCTCAAGGCCCATGTCTCCACCTAGGCCTGTCAGCCCATCGCTTCGGCTCACCGCTCCCTCATCACCTCCGCGGCCCATCTGCCCAGAGACTCTGCTGGGCTCCCTCGTAACTCCACGTCGGCCTCCAGTGGTTGACGCCCAGCTTCCATCATGGACTTCCTGGGTTCCAGCTGCACCTACACCCTGCACCCCTATGGCGTCATCGGGCTCCTCTCTTCCTTCGACCTCCCCATCATCCTTGCTCACCCCATCATTGCCCTGGTCCCCATCGCCGCCTCAGTTCTGCGAGCCAGCAGCTCAGCGCCAGGCTTCCAGGCCTCGTCCGTCAGCCGTTCTGTTTCGCCGGTTCCTCCACTCACCATGGTTCCACCTCCACCGATCATTCACAGGGTTCCGTCCACCCTCTCAGTCAGGACTCCGCCCTGGATCCTCCCAGCTTCAGTGCCACCATGGTGCATGTGGCCAACTCCTCCAGGCTCCTAACCATCACCAGCTCCATGCCATACACCGAAGCCTCCGGCCTCTTACTACTTGAACTTTCATCTGTCACGGCATTAGGTCGCACCTTTTGGAGGGGGCTAATGTCATGTATGTGTTCTGCTTAGCTAATTTTCTGTCATGTCTCTATCAGTTAGTTGCTATGGTTTCTGATTAGATAATCTTCATCCAGCTGTTCCTGTTTAGTTCCCTCATTTAGCTTGTGTATTTATACTCCCTCTTCTGTTCAGTCCCTTGTTGGTTCTCATTCCTGTTATATGGTGCCTTGAGTTTGCTATTAAGCATTGTATGTTTCATCACCACTCTCATCGTGTGCTTTCCAGTTGTCACCAGAGAGTTACAACAAATTAACTCATTGACTAGTGCAGAGTTTTCCATGTTATACAGAGACAGATGTGAAGTTATTCGATGTGAAACATCCTTGATGAATTTAAGTGTGGATGAGCAGTTGAATCAGTTTAATTCTGTTTGTGTGGAAATTCTGGATAGTGTTGCTCCTCTTAAAGTGAAAAGAGGTAAATCAAAACATCAGCCATGGGTAAATGAATCCTTAAGGAACCTTAGACAACTTACTCGGCAAGCCGAGAGGAGATGGAAAAAGCATAAATTGCAGGTCAATTATGAAATATTTAGAGATTCTTTAATGACATTTCAGAAGGCGTCTAGAGATGCAAAACACAAATTTTATTCTGATGTTATTACTCTAAATGCAAATAAGCCTAAAATTGTATTCGAGACTATAAACGCAGTCATTAACCCTGTTCAAAATATGGTTCCAGATCCTGCCATTTTAAGTTGCGAAGATTTTCTTAAATTCTTTTATGGGAAGATTGTCGACCTGCAATCTAAAATACCAAATGTGCTTGTGGCTCCATCTGTAGACCCGGCTGTGCCGTGTTGCATGGAATGGGGGGAATTTCATCCTATTACCCTTCCAGCCCTGGCTGATGTTGTGTCACATCTTAAACCCTCTTCATCTAAAGGGGATGTTATGCCACCATGGTTTTTTAAACAGATCTTTGATAGTGTAGGGACCACTGTACTGCTGTTTATTAACAAATGCCTCAGTCAGGGCATTTGCCCAACGGCCTTTAAGCATGCTACTGTTTTTCCATTGTTAAAGAGGCCAAATTTGGCAATAGAGGATCCTAATCACTTTAGACCCATTTCTAATTTACCTTTTTTAGCAAAGGTCTTAGAAAAAGTAGTTTTTAAACAGTTACAAGCACACATTACGCTGAATGCAATAGATGAGCCGTTTCAGTCAGGCTTTAAGTCTCGCCATAGTACTGAGACAGTGCTTGTTAAAGTGTTAGATGACATTTTGTTGTCACTTGACAATGGCGAGAATGTTATTCTAATTTTGCTCGATCTTAGTGCGGCATTCGATATGGTGGATCACAAGATTTTAATAAATCGTCTTGAACACTGGGTCGGCCTTAAAGGCAATGTGCTGAAATGGTTTGAATCATATCTCTTAGACAGGTCTTTCTCAGTTAGCAGTGGGAACTGTCAGTCTTCAAGAGTACATCTTCCCTGGGGTATTCCACAAGGGTCGATTCTTGCTCCAATACTTTTCTCCCTCTACATGTTACCCTTGGGGGCTATCTTCAGAAAATATAACGTATTTTTTCACTGCTATGCTGATGATACGCAGATCTATTTGCCCGTGAGAGAGATACAGCCAAATTCATTTGATGCTCTGTTGACATGTTTTCAAGAGGTTAAGGACTGGATGGCTGCAAATTGTTTGATGCTTAATGGAAATAAAACCGAGGCTATTGTGTTTGGACCTAGAAAGCATGAAGTAATCCAGCATTTAAATGCTACTACCCTATCAGGATTTACTAAATCTAAGGTGAAAAACCTGGGGTTTGTTTTGGACAGTGAGTTAAAGATGGATTGTCAAATAAACTCAGTTGTCAGATCATGTTTTTTTTAATCTACGTCTGTTAGCAAAGACTAAATCATTTCTATCTTCATCTGATCTTGAGAAGGCAATCTCAGCTATGGTTTTTTCTCGAATGGATTACTGTAACTCCCTTTACTTTGGAGTTGATGGTAAAGCACTAATGCGTCTGCAGAAAATTCAGAACGCAGCAGCGAGAATGATCAAGTCTGCAAAAAAACATGACTCTGTGACTCCGCTTTTAATTTCACTGAAGTGGTTGCCAGTACGTTATCGAATTGTTTTTAAGATTCTTGTACTTGTTTTTAAGGCCATTCACAATTTAGCGCCTACTTACTTATCGAGGATGGTGACAGTGTATACTCCGCCAAGATCCTTGCGATCCGAAAACAAATATCTGCTTGCCGTTACTAAGACAAAATACAAACACAAAGGTGATCGAGCCTTCTCCCGAGCCGGTCCTAAATTGTGGAACGATCTCCCAGTCGCGATTAGATCCATCAAATCTTTACCTGTTTTTAAAGCCATGTTGAAATCACATTTGCTTAACTCTGAATGCAAGTTCTAATGATTGAGAGTGATGTTTAATGTGTGTTATGTGTGTGCTTTGTATTGTTTTATTTATTTATTTATTTATTTTTTCTACTTTTGTTCTTTCTTGGCACTGTGAAGCACTTTGGACAACTAACGTTGTATTAAATTGGTGCTATATAAATAAATAAATACAAATACAAATACAAATACAAACAATGAACTCTGGCTAAAGGGCAGCTAGTCATGCGCTGTGAGTTATCAGTCATTACACCTACTGTCTGTGTTTTGTGTGAGTGGTTCTGTAAGACTCTGAAACCAACATTTGTATAGAGAAATAAGCTCATTTTATAAAATGATATAAAGAAAAGGAAAAATAAGTGAATTTATTGTCAAACTGATAAATGTAATATTGCTATAGATATTACTCTTACAGTTCTTAATTACAGTACCAAATTACTGGCACAAGATGATAATAGCAACGAAGATGACTAAAAATTATTTACAACACCAGTTATACTTTAGCAACATCAGAAAATAAACATTAAAACAGCTTTGAAACAAAAATTAGACATTACCACAGACACAGGTTGACCTAAATAGAACACATGCACTGTAACTTTATTATGATACTTCAGAGATTTGCATAGAAGACTAATTATCAAAACCATGCAAGAAAATGAGCTACATAAAAAAAATAATAAACTGAAGTGGCATTGTTATGCACTACACACAATGACCATAATTTCAATTAAGAGTATTGGATTTAAAAATTATTGTAGCACATTGTGTGCATTAGAGCATTCTGGGAAATGTGTTTTTTTTTTTTTTTTTTTCCCCACCATGGTACAATATATTGAATGAAAGTTAATTTGTTAAATAAAATGAATTATATACATGCACAAATATAGGTGACATTTAAAACATAAACACACATTCATATTCCAACTTACAATAATATTAGTTTATTAATAAATATTTTTTTACATTTAATTAAAGGGACAGTTTACTTAAACAATAAAAATCTGTCATCATGTAGCCTACTTCCACTCATGTCATTCCACGTTAAGTTCTACATATGGTGGTACCAGCACCTGATCTGGTAGAACTGGGGGATTTTTAATCATAAAGGTAATTTAATCATACAATGACTAAGTGCAGTATCTAATAACATTACATGTTTATTTCTTGGAAATGCACATTTGTCAGTAAAGAGTTGCGATGCAGATAAAATTAACTTTTATAAAAGGGTTAGTTCACCCCGAAGTGAAAATTCTGTCATTAATTACTCACCCTCATGTCGTTCTAAATCTGTAAGATTTTCGTTCATCTTCAGAATACAAATGAAGATCTTTTTGATGAAATCTGAGCAATATCTGTCCCTCCATTGACTGCCTTTGCAACGACCACTTTGATGCTTCAAAAAAGTTCATAAAGAGATCGGAAAACTAATCCATATGAACTGAGCGGTTTAGTATAAATTTTCTGAAGCGACTTGATTGCTTTTTATGATGAATAGATTTAATTTAGGCTTGAAAAGTGCTCAAAAGGTTGCTCTGGAAATTCAACAATTTCTGCCACAATACCATGGTTACAGTTAGCGTTACTACATTAAATCCATGGTGAATGTTGGTGATTTGTGGACTGAAAAGCCTTCAATAACTTGTTTGTTCATGGCACAGTGTTTGTCCTATTTTCCATGTCAGTGCTATTTGATCTGATATGGTTTATAATAACAGAGAATTATGTGCCAAATTTGAATGCATCTCGCAGCGATCTTATTAATACTGCAGCAATTTCACTGGATCTCCCAGCTCTGTGTAGTAACGGTGTTGTGTGATTGAGATTGGGCCGCAAGCACAGTTTTGTTATGATTTCATTTCGTCTGCCTTTTGATGTTTTTCAACAGACATGGCAGCTCTTATCAATGTGGTGGTGGCGCCAAAGCGACCTCTAACAAAATTTACTCACACCAGCAAGAGAAAAGGTCGCAGTCTGGAGCTCTGCCTGTGATTCAAATTCAGTAACTAATTTAGTAATGTAAGGGTACATTTAAATGACAGCGATCTTACTAAAAACAGAAAAGTTTTTCCTTTGCATTTTTTGCATATACAACACCATAGTCAAAACGATCTCCGTTCACACTAAAAACGCTGTATTATGCTGCCAGGCCAGTAGTTGCCGATGTCACTTTGTAAAGAAACACTACGCGCCTGGACACGTAATATGCATGCATCACTGTTTTTACAAATTCATGTTTTTGTAGTTTACATGGAGACGATAACAGTATCACTCGCATGAGTATAAATTCTCAATTCAATTCAATTTAATTCAATACAATTCAATTCTGAAAGGTGCTCAGCTCCGATGTACTCAGATGGCAGTGCACCCAACCTCACAGCCACATTTATTACAGATCAATTCCCTGAGCTTTTGGGGCAACCGTATCAAATTCTGCCTTAAATTGAAGTCATCATTTCATCATCCTCATGTGTTACAGCAATATGACATTATCATGATGTAATGCGATGCAACTTCTCATGTTAATAACTAATACAACCGTTGGACATTTCCAAGGTCATCAAAGTCACAATCTATCCCAATAATCACTGAATATTGCAAATGTTATGATAATAAAATCCAATCAGCTCTCCATTTACAGTGTGCTGCTTGCTTATTTAAAGGATGTTAAAGGATAAAGGATTTGTACTCTTCTTTCAACATCATTACAGTATGTCCCTTGGTAAGTTTTTCCTTCATGTTCATTTACAAATTGCACTTTTACACCCTTATTTCAGCTAGGAAAGTTATTACCCATGCCCAAGCTCTGAAACTAGGATACAACTTTATATTTGTGTTTATGATTAGATGGGACTTAAAGTATATATTAGATAAATAATCATAACCAATTAAGATTTAGATAAAATTGCTTGGCACCTCTCAAGTAACTTATTAATTGTTTAGTGTTATATTAATTAAAAAATAAATTGACATTGGTTTATTTTGTCATTCCTTAATAACCCACCATTGGTCAAACAAACTGTTAGCCCCACATTAAACTAAAGCCATTGGTCGAGCCAGTGTTGCTATGCTGAGATGGTTGGGATGCTGATAATGCCACAATGTTTACACTTTTCAGAGGAATCAACAAACCAATGTCTTATAGTGGATTCTGCTAAGCTGGAAGAAGAAAATATTTCGACATCCAAAAAAAAAAAAAAAAAATCATACTTTAATCTTTTTCATTTGCGAAACCCAAGAACGGATATACTTCCTGAATTAATCTTGCTAAAACTTGATTTGTGTCATGCTGCCCATTGAGTTATTTGTCTCTAATTTAATCCAGCATCTGCCACGCTGAAGCTTATGGTACTGAAAATATTGCATTAAACTCCTGCCAAAATATGCAAGCCTCTGCCATGTTATCAAAGTAGCAGCACCATTCATCTTCGGTTCGGCTTCATATCACGTAATCAAGTACAAAGCATCTGTTTGATCACTCAAAATGTCTAAGCCCATTTGTCGAGCATATGTAGGAGAGATGTCTCTTAATTACGTCATTTAGTCTCTTGATGGGCACTTCAATTTACCACTCACTTTCCAAACCAAGAGAAAAAATGAAGATATCTTTGGTTTAGTCAAAGCTGTTTCCAGAAATAAAGTACTCCCCAACATCTTAAAAAAAAAAAAAAAAAAAAGGCTTTTGACTAAAATTATAAACCTCACCCACATCTTCATTTAGCCAATCCAACCAGCTGGAGCTGGAGGCCATTGGCTGATCACGTGTGCTGAAGGAAAAAACAACAACAACAACAACAAAAAAAACCCAGAATGAAATAGCATTTGAGGTCCTCGGACCAGCAAGTAGTCGACTAGCTCAGTCCGTGACCCTGGCAGCGTTTTCATCGGGCAGCATCACAGACAGCTAAATATAGGTTTGAAGATTTGCCCTCCCAGGTCACACAACATCATGATGTCACTCACCCAGGCCAGTCTCCCCCTCACTCTCTTTCTGTCTTTCAGCTCTTTTCATTTCAATATTTCTCTCATGTGAAGTATGCAAAGTGAGGCTGACAGTTGCTCAGACATCATGTCTAACATCAAGCCTTTTGTCATTAGTAGAATTTCCTTTGATACAAGTTTCACATAGTCAAAACTAGGAAGAAAGAAGCAGCTGTCAGGGACTAACTCAATTTATCAATGAAGCGCTTCTGCCTTTCAAATATGGATATGTCAAATGCTTTTTTTTTTTTTTTTTTTTTCGTGAGTGAAACTGAATAGACATCTACATTTCTTAAATATCGTCTACTTTATAAAAAAAAGTCGCTGTTTGTATTTAAATAGGCATATGCTTAATAGCAAAGACTATAGAGGGTATGCATCGACGTCACTTTCCCGCCGAAAGCGCGCTCCCTCAGCTGGACTGAGTGGCAAAAGAACCTGCTACGTGACTGGATTAATAGAGGAAACTGAGAAAACGCGAGTAAAACTGACGAATTACACTAAAGGTTGGAATTGAATGTGTTCATTACAACTTGTCAAATAAACCTAATCCATGCCGGATATTGCATGCAGCCTGGAATCGTGTTTCCTGACATTTATATGTGCCTGATTTCGACGGCAGGGAGACACATAAAGCAAATCTGCCTGTGAATATTTTATATAACTACAATATAGGTAGGTTTAAATCCGCGTAATCACTTATATCGTCATATTGTCCAGCCTTAAAACATATATAGTTTTATAGTATAGTTTTTGTCAGTGTTGTTTATTTAAAAACACCCAATTATGCAGAATATAAGATGGAAAATATTTAATTGATGAGTTGTCAACATAATATATAACAATACAATATATACGGTATGATTTTACCTCAAAATCCAACAATTTGACACAAACTGATTACTGCAAATCCATGTTTATCTGCTGGAGTCAAGTTGTTTCTGTGAATTACAGTGATCCATTTGCTTCTTTTTTCTGTAGCTTTCAGCGGTCTTTAAATATATACCTCAGGGTTTGTGTCAAAGCTATTTGTACAGTCAATCACAAAGCTCTTTCCCGTTTTGGATGTGTTTTGTGTGTTTTTCGCGACATTCACGCTGAAAACCAATGCTGCCGCTCAGTCTTTTGCCACTCAGTGGACGTGACCGCAGTCGTAACGGTCGACGGTGACGTCACGTGCATACCTTCTATAGAATAACACAAGACATGTCACTCGTATTGTTTTGAATGGGAGAAAGTATAACGCGCAATATGGCGGAATAAGTCCCGCCTTCAAAATAAGAGCCAATCGCCGACTGGTAAAGTCATCGTGTCACTGCAGAGGACACGATGAGAAGCACTGGTTTCTATAGAAACAGTCAGACGCGCATTTAGGTCTGCGCATGCGCATTAGCTTGATCCAGCCTAAAAAATACAGTTTTTTTTGTCATGATTCGAGCGTTTGGAAAAAATAAAAAATAAAATAAATAAATGAGACAGTTGTTGTCAGAATTCATTGGTGATTTCAAATATGAAATTTAACCTTTGGAGATTTTGATGTTTCCCCATTCAAAGAGATAGGAGCTGCATGGATGCCCAGGATGCCCGAGAGGCGTTTCAAAGATGGCCACCGAGTGAAATGACTTGTCTTAAAGGGACTTTGTTAATAGTATATGACTGGATCATTATTGCAGTGATTATTATGTTTCTAGCATGTTATATGTTTGGCAACAGGTCTTTTAACCCTTACTGCCCTGACAGCAAAACATAGTGCGGCCCAGATCCAGATCCAGCCCACATCTGGTACATGTGGATTACACACAGACCAGATGTGGGCTGGATCTGGGCCAGCACTATGTTGCTGTCAGGGTGATGGGGTGTGTAGCTTTTAATTTTGTAAACAACTTTGTAGGAAGACGTATCATGGCCATATTCCAGGATTCATCAGACTCAAATTGTGAAAGAATAGTTGGAAGGGAGCATGAAGAATCATTTTCACTCATGAATTGGCACGTCTGAGTTCAGACCTTAAATTCATTGAAAGTCTTTGGGATGTGCTGGAGTAGACTTTACAGAGTGCTCACCTCTTGCATTGTCAATATAAGATCTTGACCAAAAACTGATGCACCTCTTGATGGAAATAATTGCTGTGATGTTATTTCCTTGTTACTGGTCATTATTAGTTTCTATAGTTATTCATTAGTTCCTCACCTGTTCTTAGTTCTGTAGATTACTCTGTCTGTGAATTTAAACCCTTAGTTTTCTCCACTCATTGAATTCTAAACTATTTGTGCATTATAATATCTTTTGTGATTCCTTCATTTCATGATGATTTCAATTTAAAAAGGTATAATGTCAGCTAAAGTCTACAGCACAACAAATTGTGTGTTTGATGTAAGTGTGTGTGACCTTTTTAAACTAAAGTCTTTAAAAAATATATATATATGAGCACTTGAGGCATCACAAACATAGGGAAACACACTTGGAACATTTAAAGCTGACTGGTTTCTCCACACTGGCTCTCATTGCTTATGTAACAGGGACCTGCCATTGCAGATCAGCATCAGAGTGGACGTACAGAGTGAGGCAGTATGGCCCTTGTTAATGCTGACCCAGTTTCTTAGGTAGCAGCCCTGGCATGAGTCGCATGTGTCCTTCCATTTTATCCGGATGGAAGATGATGATTTACAAGAAGATCCACCTGACACAAATATAGAGAGCTCTGTGGTGACTCAATAAATGTGAGACAGACCGGTTTACAACTGAAAGCCGTAAATAACTGATTGATGCGTGGAGCAAAGCTGTCAGAGTGTTACATGCGTGTGATTTGTCATGGTTTGTTCAAGGCGAGATGGCTATGATTTTTTTGAGAATGTCTAATATTTACTGTCGAGCAGTCATTTAAATTATTAGTGATGATTTATGTGCATTATGAAAACGATTAGAATTCAGTATATTTATCCACATAAATCTCTATAAAATTAAAAATACAAAAAGCAAAGACCAAGAAAGAAAAGTAAATAAATTATATTTATTTATTATATTTTGTTTTACATTTTTCCCTCCCCATTTATTGTATGTTGTGTGTAGCCGTTTCCAAAAGTGATGTGCGATCTACAGCAGGACAATTGGCTTTGTTGCACTTTATTCAAACTTTTTATTAAATAAATATTTTGTATGCATGTTGTGAAGTTGTGCCTGGACTGTAAACATGGGTATGTGTCCCACAATTCAATTTATCATGACGCAATGAAACTTACCGAATTGTATGTGGATGTTATTTTTGGCCAAGTGGTCATACCAAGCTTGCAATCATTGTTCCCAGCCTATAATTCAGTAAATCACTATGTGACGGGTATTAGCTATATTATTAGATGTTATTTTGTGGGTTTTCATGAAAATGGCCAGATGGAAACAAAGAAGATATTCTTAAATGGCTAAATTTGGTCAATTGGTTTTGGATATTGCTCATGTGCAGGATGTGAATGATCACAATGTCCAGAGAATTATTTCAGAGTGAGACCTCTACCATGCAGAATGTAAAGTGCTATGGCTGGTCAATGAAGACTAGTGAGCATTTTGACAGAAGGATGAAAATCGTCCATTGAAAGGATTTACAAAGTTGCTGGCACTTTGAAAATGGACCAATACTTGGCTACATTGAGTTTAACAGGATTCCCAAGTATGTGGAATCTGTTTAGAGATCAAATTTTCCGACATGATAATGATCCCAAACACACCACGAATGCAACAATAAGTGTTCATGCTCAGCTTTATGAATTCTTTAAGAGACCTCTTCAGTCCCTTGATCTTAAAAAACCTTTGGGAGATTTTAAAGCTGAATTGTGATGATTCATGCAGGTCTTCCGATGAAGCTCAACTGGGAAGGACTTAAGGAGGATTGGAAAGAAGTTAAGCATGACACATGCGCAAAATTTAGTAAGTCGATGCCCAGGAGAATGGCTGCTGTAATGAAAAAATAAACCAACAAAATATTAATAACTTTGTCCATTGTACCTGTGAGCTTTTTGTTATTCAGTGCATTTTTGTATAATACAATAAAGCCCATATTTAATTATATGCCAGAGTTTGTCTTTCTTGCCAAATAATTTTGTCATTTTAATACCTTAATCATGTTTAGTATAAGCTACTGTTCTTCACTAATATAACATACTCGTCAAATTTTTGTTGTTTGATAGAACCTGAAGTGTCATTAAAAGCAAATATTGTGCAAATATTTACTCCATATATTTACAATGCCTATAGAAAAACATCATACACCAAATATTTACTGTACTTTTTACTGTATTATTTGTCATTAAGGGTGAAATCAAAAATTCCAGCTTTATTTACAAATTTTGCCTTACAAAAAGAGAGAGAGAGAGAGAGAGAGAGAGAGAGAGAGAGAGAGGCAATAGTTCTGAAAAAATCTGTAAAAATAGAATAACTGTCACATGTCTGTTTGTTTTGGACTGTCTAAATTTCATTGGTTCCTTTGTCCCTTTGTTCAGTTTCCCGCCACTCCTTAGATGTCATGGTTACCTTATTAATCATTCATTGTTTTCCGGTTGTGTCTTATTAATTAGCCTCGTTAGCTCCCCTGTTTCCTTTGTATTTAATCCCTCGGTTTCAGTCTGTTCTTTGTCTTGCATTGATGGTGTTTTTGGTTGTAATTTATTCTCCTGGTTATGTTTTAATTTGCTTAAAAGTCTTCCAAAGGATCTCCTTCGTCGTGCGCATCTTTATACAACCATTCTGTAACTAACAGTGTTGGAAAAGCCATCAGTCCCCTGATTTAATACTTAATAGAGCAACCTTTTGCTTTAATTGCAGCCATTAATCTCTTTGAATATGTCTGTACTAGCTTTGCACACCTAGATTGGGGAATATTTGCCCATTCTTCCTTGCAGAATTGCTCAAGGTCAGTCAAATTCCGGGGTGAGCAGCAATGGACTACTCTCTTCAAGTCCATCCACATATTTTCTATTGGATTTAAGTCAGGGCTCTGACTTGGCCATATCCTTAAGCCATTGGTGGTATGATTTGGTTCATTGTCATGTTGGAGCTGAATGACCTGCTCATCTTCAGATGTCTAGCAGAGGGATGCAGGTTTTCATCAAGAATTTGGATGCACTTGGTAGCATCCATTTTCCCTTCAATCCTGACCAATTGCCCAGTCCCAGCTGAAGAGAAACACCGCCACAACACAATGCCACCACCAAGCTTCACAGTAGGTGTGTCCTTCAAAGTTGATTTTGGCCTCTTGGCATCTTCTCTTATCAGTGTCCTTCTGGCTTGATCATCCAGTTTGGATGGATCTAGGCAATGTGTTGGTGGTGCTGTACACTTTCCATTTAATGATGCTCTGAACAGTACTCAGGGATAGTTAAAGCCTTCAAAGTGTTTTTGTTGCTATCTCCTAACTTTCTACAACTTTATTATGGAGGCCTTTTGAAAGCACTTTCCCAACCATGGTGAATTCCTTGCAGTACCATGCACTGCTAACAGTGGAATCTTCAAGAAACAGCTGGTTTTATTCTGAAGTAATCAAAACAACTACAATTGATGTCAGGTGGAGCAGTTAGCCTGGTGTTTGATCTGGAAGTTGATTGGTTGCACCTGAGCAAGTTTATAAGGGGCTGGTCACTTTACTAAACCAGGGATTTCACTAGTACATTTTTAATAATCCTCCAGAATGTTTTAAAATGTTTTCACTTTGATGATGAAGGTTATAATGTGTACATACGGTAAAAAAAAGATATACTTCATTTATTTTATATTACAGGGTGTAATGTGAACAAAAAAGGTAAAGATTTGCACAGGTATGATGACTTCCTATAGGCACTGTATACATGGTATATAATTAACATTATTTTTATATATATATGAAAGAAAGATCATCTTTGTAGCAATATGTACAAAAATATAATATACATTACACAAACTATTATAAGTTTAGTATTGTTTATTGTTACTTTGTGATAGCATTCGCTAATGTTGATATTACTGTAAATTCTTACTGTAAAGTATTGCAAACTACTGCATTAAAGCTTGATTGATTGATGCATTTGTTTATGCACTGATCCACAGGGACAGAATAAATGATAAATCAAACATTAAACCTGTGATTTACATGCACAAGCTCTCATGCACACAACAGGACTACTAAAATATCATGTATGGGGTATTATAAAATCACAGTGGGATGAGCAAAGAACCTGGGAGATTATAGAGTATCCCACCATGAGGGCGAAGCTCAACCGTAAATCACATTTCCACTTTTCCCTCGCAGTAGGGTGTAGGATGTGACTTGGATGCAAGTCACTTTCCAATTCCAGCTCTTCAGGAATTAACCCTTATCACTCCTAACAAGAGTGAATCCAAAGTGATCTTTAACAAAGAACACGGAGATGATATACCATGTGGTCCATGCTATTTTAAGTACAGCAAGCTGGATGCTCAAATGAAAACAGAATGCCTGTGGCGATACAAATGTATAATTGCTACAAATGTATAATGTTTTTTTTTTTTTTTTTTTTATGTTTGTCACAACCTATTATAAATTCATATACATAGTAACACATTCTCTATAGAAATAAATTATAGCCTGAGGGTCCATGTTTAAATTTTGGTTGATGAATTTCTTATGGATATCCTTTTACAGCATTGTTTTTCCACCTCCGGGTTTGCCATATCATGTCCCTACATGGATGATGATAAATGCTCTCTAACTACATTGTGTAAAAACAACAACTATATTTGTTAGGGACCTTTTGAGTGGAAAAATACATAAAATAACAAATGTACAACAGAATCCCCCAAAATGTTGTCCCAACACAGTTGTCTGAATAGTTTCACACTGAACATCACTGAAATGAAAAGGATGTGTGATTTCCCAGCATGTACTGCAGCATGAATAAATTATGTGGTTACTGTTATCATAGGGTTATTCTTTCATGGTTTGCTGACTTTTTAAACGTTTGGAGATTCTGGAAGATGAAGATCCTTCAGAAACCAAGATAGCATAGTTCAGTTTACAATTTAAGTATCCTATAAAATATGGTTACCAAATGATAGATCGGTTAACTGTTACTAATTGATTTCTGCTTAACCTTAATCTGTAGTTGCCTTGATGAATTTATTGACTGAATGAGACATTTTGCATTTAATTAACAAACCAATTCAAATTTACAAAACAAAGTAGTGTTACTTATGACAATTTTTAAAGCTGTCATGTTGGTTTGGGTTTTGTTGGTGTTCATGTCTTTTATTTTGAAATTCTCAGTCAGCTTCCTGTTTGTCATGTGTTTCCCTTGCTCCTCATGTGACCTGCTCAGTGTGTCATGTTCTGACTGGTTCCTTGTCTTATTTGTCACGTTTTGATTGGTTCATTGTTTCATTGTGTTCAGGTGTTTTTTGTTAGCTCATGAGTCATATATATATATATTAGTCATATATATCTTATGTTACTATTGTCTCTTGTTAAGCTTTAGTTGTGTAACCCATTGTTTGGTGAGTGTATTTATTTTCCTGCCAAGTCTTGTTTCAAGTTTATACCAAGCCATAGTCAAGTCAAGTCAAGATTATTTTATGTCACTGTTTCAATGAACTGCACATAGGTTCTCACTTTCAACTCTCCTTCGGTGGACTGAATGTTACAAAAGCAATAGTTGAGAGAACGTAAAAATCTTAATGCATCTTGTTGGGTTTTTTTTTTTTTTTAACGTTCTCTCAACAGTTTCTTTTTTACACTGTACATCAACCTTGGAAAAGTACATATAGACTCAGAACTTTGAAAAGAGGGTTTCTTTTCTGACAAGAACTGTATTCATTAATTTCTAACTTTAACAAGAAACATATAGAAGGGAATCTCATCCATTATTATTATGAATGGGGGAGTGGGAGAGTTGTGAACTTTTGAATTAGAAATCAAAGGATATTGAAAAAGTAAGAACAAAGTCCTAGCCAATTTTGAGTGACACATTTTGTGCCGGCTAAATTGCCATTCCAATGGTTTTTGACGAGGCAGAGAAAGTTAAAAGCTAATTCTGATTACATGCAAATTACTTTGTTAGCCGGCGTTCTAACAGTCTAGGATGATAAATTACCATTATAGATATAGTGTTTAGTGAATAAATGGACAGACTTTTAAAAAGAACCAAGTTCACTAATATTTCTTAAGATGATTTACTTCAAGTGCAAATATACAGAAACAACATTTTGTAAATTGGAAACATATCTTGACATTCAATTTTTTTTATCACTTGCAAAAAGTGATAAAATCCTAAGGTTTGCACTTACATAAATAACGAGCCTGGCATTGAGTCATTATTCACCATGTTTTACCATTCTGTTTATCAGCATGTTCGAAGGACCTTGGGCACTTTTAGCTTTCTATGCCATGTATTTTGCTACTAATTCTTTGTTTGTAACCCTGTTGCAAGGACATTCGGGACAAAACCATGGGTCCTCCAGCAACGCTGTGTCTTTGTCAGGCTGGCATCTCTGTTATCAGTGAATGCACCACATCTTTGGTTGTCTCTGTTCATTCGGGTATGCAAGTTGGACTTTTTTTTTTTTTTACAGTTGTGTCAAAAATATGACATAGTCTGAATAGTGTACACAATCAAACATTTGGCTTTCTGCAAGTGGATAAATCTCATGCAACATTTTTTTTTATTTATTTATTTTTTTAAATTTTAATTATTGTTTACTGTGTGGCTTCCCAGGTGAAGAAAAAACAAAAACAAACGTGTACTTAAACGTACTTGAAGTGCTCTATTTTTGTGCACTAATTTTGTATTTAATATATTAAAAACAAATATTTAGTACTTCTTAAGACAATCTTAAGAGCAACATCTAAGTGTACTCAACTGTGCTATTTTGAAACACCATGAAATATGAACTTAAATGTGCTTTTAATATACTATCTCTGTATTTAAAAAAAAAAATTATTTAGATACTTCTTATAGTACATTTGAACCCATAGTGTACTACAAGTGGTAACAATCAATTTTTTTTTAAATACAGAGATAGTATATTAAAAGCACATTTTAGTTCATATTTCCTGGTGTCTCAAAATAACAGCTGAGTACACTTAGATATTCTTAAGAAGAATTTTTAGTATATTAAGTATAGAATTAGTGCGTGAAAATAGAGCACTTTAAGAACACCAGAGTTCTTAAGTTTTACACTTATATAAATAACAAACCTGAATGTAATTCTAAGGCCCTGTTTACACCTGGTATTAAGATGCGTTTATGGACGATCGAATTACAAGTGGACAACACTAAATACAGATGTAAATGGGGTCTAAAACATTTTAAGCATGTCCACTTTCAACCACTTCCAGAGGTAGGTGAAAACGCATTCGAACATATTGCTTTCATAGTGTAAACACTCATGTGGTCAAATGCGTTTGAACAGCCACAAAAACCACTAACTAGTGATGTGAATGGACAAAGAATTGAAAGAAACACAGAGCTTAAAGGGTTCACCCAAAAATGAAATTTCTGTCATTAATTACTCACCTTCATGTCGTCCCAAACCCATAAAACCTTCGTTTGTCTTCGGAACACAAATTAAGATATTTTGGGTATCTGATCCACACATAGGCAGCAACAACATTGCACCTTTTGATCCAGAAAGGTAAAGACATTGTTAAAACCGTCAACATGACTACAGTGGTTCAACCTTAATATAAAGCATCAAGAAAACATTTTGTGCACAAAAACTAAACAAAAATAATGACTTTATTCAACAAATTCATCAGTCGACTGTCATACTGCCACGCTATTTTCATTGCAGAGCTTCAGTGTTTGTCTTAACACGGGCTCAGTATTGTCCGGCTCCTGTGTCACAAATCACACGCATGCGTCGTGTTGCTCACATGACCAGAGTCGGCCAATACTGAGCCGCCGTTTGGATGTAAACACTGAAGCTCTGCAATAAAAATAGTGAAATGTAATAGTAAAACAATAAGCAAAATGGGTCCTACTTTATATTAAGTGGCCGTAACTACTATGTACTTACATTTAAATTAATAATTTGATACAATGCACTTATTGTGTACATAGATGTTTTTACATTGTACTTATATTTTAAAAACACCTGCATGTAATTACATCTGTAATTAATTTCTGTAATTACATTTATAATTACACTGTTGACCCATCCCTTACACATTACCCCTACCCTTAAACCTACCTATACTACCAAAGCTTTCCCTAACCTTACCCGTATCCCACCTCAATAGCAGCAAAAATGTTTTGCAATTCAATATAAACCCTATAAGTACATTGTACTATTTTTGATGTAAGTACATAGTAGTTAAGGCCACTTAATATAAAGTGGGACCGCAAAATGATTAACAGGTGCAAATGATAATCAAATCAATGAGAAACCATAGAAACTAACAGAACACAAAATGTGTCAAACCCACCGAAAACAGACTCTCAAATTTCACTTATTTTGCTCATGTTCACAACTTTGCCATGTTTTATGGTGTCTTTGGTGAGACACCTCAGCAAAAAGGCTTAATTCTTTTTTTAAGCCTAGTGCAAGTATATATAGCCACCCCTAAAAGCTCAAAGACACTATCCCCTATTGATTAGCTGTCAACAAAAGTTAGTCACTACACTTCACCCCATTCTGCAATACTGCTGATGTGAAGAGAGAGGGGGTGGGGGGAATGGAAATGACTGTGACCATTATGCCTTTTCTCCTAGCCTGTGTTTTGGCAGTTTTGCTCTTCTGAGGTCTTTGCCAAGTAGGTGCTGAGAGCTCATTGCAATGACACCCAGGATTCATGTAATGTTATTATATGCAAGTACCTTTTATAACTTTTTAAAGACACTTTAGAATATTTTGGGGCACTTGATCTTCGGCACTCAGTAGTATATATTTTTCTAGCACTTTATTTTACAGTCCTTTTCCCTGTGTACATACTATGTACTTATTATACTAATTACAATAACTAGGTAATAACTAGGTACTAACCCTAAAGCTACCCCTCTATGTGTTGTACTTTCTTAGGTAAGTACACATAAGTATTGTAAAATTAGGTGCAACCAACATTTCTTTCTCTGATTGTGTCAAGTGTTCAGTGCAGTGCTTTAATTCCACTGAAATACTTTTACTGAATGATATTTGAGGAGACAAATAGTTCAATTACAATGAGAACAGATAACAGATCCTCTACAGAAAAAGAAGATGCTTTAGGGGTTCACACAGGACATATTCTTGCGTTCAAAAGCAGCTCTAGAGAGCACAGTCGGTGCTCAGCAGAATGGAACAGAACCCGCAGGTCTCTAAACACATTTTTTAACGTTGAACTACTTTTAAAGTTGTTGTGTTTTTTTTAGGTAAAATACTTTCTAGTTTCCAAGATTAATATTTAAAGGCACTATGCCATGAGTAAGCCATTTGTATTTTGATTCCCAGAGTAAACACTGTGCCTCTGAAGCTCTATCAAAACATTGCATTGTTTGAGCATCCATATGGAAGCCAATTTCTGCTTCAGAGTACTAAAGAAATATGAATAATTAATCATTCTATAACTTGTTATAATTAATTATAAATATTTGAATCAGTTAATCAAATGAACTTAATGTAGCTGAATTAATATTATAATCAATTAATATGTTCGGCCAGCGAACACTCGATTGTTCATGGCCTGAAAGGAAGTGAGGCCTACCAGCCCGGCTCAGGGGCTGGGTGGGCTCTCGCGTGACACAATCTGTAGTATTAGCAGGAACAAAGAGTAGAACCAGAAGACTAGAACTAAATGTGATCTGCTCAGAGCTATTTAACTTCTCCAGACAGTCGACACCTTCAAGCCTTGGCTTGACCAAAGAGAAAGGTGCAATTCTCTGGCGGGGATTTCTTTTGTTTAAAAGTGAGTTCATTTGCATGGGGGAGTTAACTAGTAAGATTGTGTCCATGTATACTCTGATAAATATAACAAACATACAATGCATTCTATGATATTGTGATGTCCACCAACTTTAGTAAACACTCCTATGGGTTGTATTTCATGGAAGTGACAAACGACCTATATGGGCGTATTGGTTGGAGGACATGTTGTTCTGTTGGCTAGTTAGTTTCTATGGTTACTAATTGAATTATGTTCACCTGTTGTTCATTTAGTATCTGTGTATTTATACTCTTAGTTTCCTTTGTTCTTTCCGTGTTGTCTTTGTTGTTGTTTATAGCTTTCCTTTGTTCTCCTACGTTCCTTGAATATTGTGATTTAAAAACTTGTTGTAGTAATCCTCCTGTAATTTGAGCAACCAAGCGTAATATATATATATATTGCTTTAGAAGTTAATGCTGGTTCTGATAGAAAGGTGTCAGAATACACAGTGCATCACAGTTTGTTGCGTATGGGGCTGTATAGCTGCAGACCAGCCAGGGTGCCCATGCTGACCCCTGTCCACCGCTGAAAGTACCAACAGTGGACACGTGAGCATCAGAACTGGACTACGGAGCAATGGAAGAAGGTGGCCTGGTCTGATGAATCACATTTTCTTTTACATCACGTGGATGGCCGGGTGCGTGTGCTTCGAATTAATTTTGGGTGGGGCTATTTGTTTGTTCAACCAATGGCAGACCAATGTTTGAAAAACCTATGGTGCTCACCAATAAACAAACAAACAAGTAAATAAATAAATAAACCGTGCAGACTGAAAGGGGAAAAAAACTGTGCACACTATCATTGTCACGATCCCTGTGCTGTGTCTTGTGTGAGGACTTTTGTTATTTCGTGTCTTGTGCCATGTTTTGTAGTTCTTTGTAGTTTTTCATGTTGATTAGTTTCTCCAGGTGTTCCCTATTGGCCACTCCCCATTGTTACCTTGTTTAGCTTGTTTCCCTGTGCATATATAGCCCTTGTGTTTCTCTTTTGCTTTTGTCAGTCGTTGATGGTGTTCGATGTGTTTGGTCGGGTGTTTTTGGAAAGTCTTGTTTTCTTTGTGTCTTCTGGATTTCTGCTGTCATCCTAATGTGGACTATTTGCCTGTTTCACAGTCTGGATTATCTGTTATTTGACTTTTTATTAAATCTGTGTGTGCATTTGGATTCGCCCTGGCTTCATCCTTGCCCATCCGTTAAAATCATGTGCATTTCTTTGAACATAAAAAGGTATATCACATAATCTAATTATGCACCTCAATAAATAATGGACCTGACTTCCATGGCTTGTTTGCAGCCAATGTGTTTATAATGAATATAAATTATCCAATTTTTAAGTAATTTGCATTCACATGGTGTGTAAACACACAGTCGGGTAGAGTGTAACTCAATGTAGGCACTAGTATTTTCTATTATCAATCTGCTTGATATGTTCTCGTGATTTATATTCATTGATTCTTTTTACTGAGGAATTGAATCGGACAAAGAACAAACTATGTGAGAAACTATGAAAAATATGTTGCGGCAGCCACATGAGGTGACATTACGATGGGAACTACATAAGCCAGGCTATTTATAAAACACAGTGGCTGAATGGTGTTATATCCCTTCCAGCGGAGTATGTTGCTTGTAACCTCATACTAGCTGGAGCGCTTAGGTGATTGTCAGTGTAATGGATTAAACATGGAGTTATGGTTCACTTACTGACATTTGCAATACCACAGTCCCACAGATCTTAGCTGTCATAAAAAAAAAAAAAAAAGATAGATAGATAGATGAGCTGATGCATATTTGCTTGTCTGTGAATGTGATCTCTATCTCTCTCTCTCTACTCTTCCAAATCCACTACTACAGTATGTGACCAACAACTGATATTTTGAATTCTTCAAAAGCAGTGTGTTGTGGGACTTCATTGTGATGAAAACCCCCAGTCTTGTCAACATAAACACATCTCCAGAGAAAAACTGTATTGCTCAGTTGTGTTCTTTGCAACATAGCACAGGAAACTGGTGCAAAACCAACCAAGAATACAACACAAATGAAACTAAAACTCAGATAAAACGTGACACATTGCTAGAGTAATCTTACACTTAACAGGGTAAGTTAATTTCAATATTTTTTTTAGCTACTTCTTTTAGCTACTAAATTTTGATATCATGCTAATAAATTTATGTAATTACATCGAAAAAGATTTAATAAAACCCACTGAGTTGTTTTCCCAAAATTTGAGGAACTGTTTTTTTTAAAGGAATCCTTTGTGAAAAGGTAGTGTACTTATGTGCAGTGTACTTCAGATCTTATTTGAAAGAAGAAAAAAAACTGTACTTGCAAATATCATGACATTAATTCAATAAAAGGCGACGTTTGTAAATACACATTTGTAGTGATTTTGCAATTGAGTACATTTAATATACATATGGGTTATGTCAGAGATGGTTTTATTATGGTCCATGGCTCCACCATTGGAGAAAGCGTAACTGCTACCTTGGATCATGTGTGCCTTGATAACACACTGAGCTTGACGTCATTGAATTTCTTTCAGAGTCGTCCAAACCTCTCTTCCGTTTCTGGCGAGAGAATGCCATGCACACCTTGCTGCCGCTTCTCGCTGGAACTTTTTCTTTCCTTTTTTCTTTCCTGCATTTGACTATCTCTCACAGTATTCTCATCTCACAACTCTCTGCTCTTGGTATTTCTGGAACTGTCCTGTCATTTCCTACTTGTCTGACTGTCAGCATTACATTTCTATCCGTCAGGCTAATGTTGGTGTAACACAGTTCGTATATACGGGAAGAAGGAGGCGGGAACCGGCGAACATTCAACAAAACTTTAATTCAAAATAAACAAAGAACAAAACGAAAGTAAATGCCGGCAGACCCTCGTGGACGTCTGCCGGTCACACAAACATAATAAAACATAAAATAAAGTCTCTCGTCCTTCACTGTCGTTGCTCCTCCTCTTATGCTCCCGGAGCTCCTCCGTGAGAGACTCAAGGCCGGTGCGCCTCCCCGGTGTAGCTCGTTAACTCTCGCGCCACCGGCCTCGCACCGTTCCCTCAGGGCTCTTGCCCACCCTGGTCGCCACAGTTGGGTAAACACTAAAAGATTTTTAAAATCTTAGCAGATTTTCAAAATGTGAGAGACCACAAACATGAGGACCAAAAATCCTAGATTTAACTGTTTTGCTCCTATAGTGTGTGGTGTGCTGTGATGTAATAAAGACAACACACCACACACAAACAGACTTTCAACTAGAGTCCCGACTGTGAACATAGGAAATCTCGCAAAATCTCTCGTGACTTCAGAATAAACACAGCGGATGATAGGCACGAAGAAATTGTGATGATAGTGTTTGAAATGATTTTGGTATGTTTTACAGGTGCTGTTGCCACAAATTGATAAGCTGATCCTCCATCTCTGCTGTCCAAATCCATTTAACTTTCACGTGATAATCTCCAGAGCGTGCGCATGTTTGTCCTCAGGGCTCCCCCCACACATCAGGATTTCTGATCATAAATATTCAACAAGTTCCATGTTTACAATTCGTGATCGGGGCGCCTCTGACATTCTTCTGAGCAGATTCAGTCACTCTTAACACACCTCACACCACAGGAAAATCTGATAAGCTCATCTGTAGAACCATCAAGATAATCGGGACATTACCTAGGATTGTTGAAAGAGGAGGAATCGACCCAAAATTAGCCTGATTATCTTATGGTGTGTACCCAGCATAAGTCCACTACTGCCCTAACATGGTGTTCCACAAGTTTCTGTTCTTGGGCCTTTACTCTTCATCATCTACATGCTTCCATTAGGTTACATTATCAGTCATCATAGCTTTAAATTTCTTTGCTATTCAGATCAACACCAAGCTCTACATTAGTTCCCAAAGCGCTGCTTCTTTCCCCACCAATTCCATTTCTACTTGTATTAATAAAATAAATGCATGGATGACCAGTAATTTTCTCAATCTAAGTAAGCACTTATAAAACAAATCTACTTCTGGTTGGTCTTCACATACTAAGAAATCCTCCCACATTCTTCGTTTTGAAGCCATTATCTTTGCATTTCTGAATAAGGTATTCAGCTTCGGGCACATCCTTAATAATCACGCTCTTGCAAACTACTGTATAACTTGACCTTTCAGGGAAAATGTTTTTAATCAAAGACTTGTTTAATCAAAGCATTGTTGGAAGCTTAGTGATGGTGATGTTGAAGTCATGTGTAGTTTCTTGTAGCTAACGTTTAGCTTTTGACTTCTTCCGATTGTATTTATATTACACTTTCATTAAGGTTGTTCATTTGTGAGGATTATAATGATGAACAAAACTGGAAAAAAATGGAATGGAAAAAAAACTGGAAAAAAAACTATTGGGTTTTTGTCAAGGAATGCAAACTTCTGGGTTGGCCTACAAAAATACGTCATTACTGCAGGTCTTTAAAGGATTAGTTCATTTTCAAATGAAAATTAGCCCAAGCTTTACTCACCTTCAAGCCATCCTTTCTGATGAACACTCTCGGAGATAAATTAATAAATATCCTGAAACAACCGAGCTTTATAATGGCAGTGAACGGGACCCTCGAGTATGAGCTAAAGAAAGTGTCTCCATCCACATCCATCCATCATAAATGTACTCCACATGGCTCTGGGGAGATAATAAAGGCCTTCTCAAGCAAAGCATTGCATTTGTGTAAAAAAAATAATATCCATATTTAATAAGTTATGAAGTAAAATATCTATCTTCTACCAGACCGCCTTCCGTATTCAACGTACAAATCATACACACCTAGGATGGCTTGAGGGTGAATAAAGCTTGGGCTAATTTTTATTTGAAAGTGAACTAATCCCTTAAGGGATATTACAAAAGATAAACATAATGGGAATCAACAATATATGATCAATGATCATTATATGGATATATTAACTAAATACATGGATATTTAGTGTTTGGTGATCATAAAAAAAAAAGATATACATGATATTATCATCTTGTTTGTGATCGCTAAACACTAAATATCTGTCTTTTACATGTATAGAATGTATGTGTGTAAAAGACTGACAGCAACATAGGCAACATGGGCAATATGAACACAGTAACTGCAGCCTAGTTCATTTTGCAGTAAAGCTGTTACACAAATCTGTTTCAAAAAATGATTAGTCGCATCACATTTATGGCTCAGGTGGTTGGCTCAAAAAAATCTGGAACTGATTGCCCATTAGCAAAGATAATATCATCAAGGGGTGCATCATACACTATCCAAACTACTGCCATTGAGAGTAATGTTGTGATTGGCATTGAGCAACTGCTTCGTTGGACATCACTAAACCCTCGTATTGTTCAACCCCTTCTCTCCAACCACCTGGCTCCATTCTGGTACATAACACTCACTTTTTACATTTCAAACAGTTCTTTATGAGCAACACCAAGTCCTGTGTAATGACTTTATTTTATAACCCTCACATGAGTCACCTGTTATGTAGAAGTTTCACAGGTGGCACCAAATTAATATAGTGAGTTTTGGTCACATGTGAAAATGTCAGATGACCTTTTAGTACTCTTACCTCTTAGCACCAGCTAATTTCGCCTTAACAGTAAATTACAAAGATTGAATAAATAAAATGATGTAATTTGGAAGCAGTTTGTCATCAACTACTCAATGGATAGAATAGAAGGAATAAAGTTAATGAGATGCAAGTCATTAAATTGAGTGTGGCTGTGGAAGTGTTACGTTATCTTATGGAAAGCATCAGTAATATTATCCGTTCTCAGTCCTGTAAGGGTAGAGACAGAAACAGATCAACAGTCCTGAGTCTCCAGTTCGTCCAGTGAGACAATAACAGATGCAGTACGTTCCAATTCTCCATGCCAGATAGACAAATGCAGATTGACTAAGTCTGAGATTCAGCCCAGAGAGGGAGAAGACAAACAGACATTTGCAACAAGGTTAAGCTCAGGAGAGCAAACCTTCACTTCAAGCAGTGGCGTGCAGTGGTGTTCTGAAATGAGGAAGCAGATTTTTTATTTATTTATGAATCAATGTATATTCATGCATTATTCTTAACGCTGACACGTCTTCCTTGTTAAATGAACATTACTTTACATTACATCAAAAAAGAAAAAAAGAAACCAAAATACAATTCTATTTTGTAATTTTACATTAACAATGTATTGTGATAAATGTTCTATTTATCAAAACCAAGTCAATCTCATCAAATTAGTGTTTTAAGCATTTCTACATTCATTCCAAAATAATAACTAAAGGCAATAATAATTTAAACAACATATTTTATTTGTGTATTGATATTTTTCTTTTTAATTGTCAACTTAGGCTATTTGGGATCATCAGTCATGCTCCATAAACACTCTGTCACAGACACGAATTGTATTTTTAATTTCACCAAGCTGATTGCACTAAAAACCCCGCAGTCATCATGCTTTCAGTCCATTTCAAGTTTGATTTTGACGTGACATAAAGCGGTGATAACTAACTGGGTGATCTGTTTACTTACTTTTCAATTAGTCTTGCCGTTGACGCCATCATTTGTTCAGTCAAACTGACGCGCGGAACATGCACGTCAACAAGAGGCGGGATTTATCGCACAAACCAATCATATCCAATCATAACCAATTACATCCAATCATAGTGCGATGGAGACATTGCCTCCTCTCATGTGACTTTCCCCCACTCATTCTCAGTTACCCCCCACAAAACCCACCGCACACCGGGGGTCTGGTGGTTTTCTATGAGTGGAAAGGGAGGCATGACTCCTGCTGTAACTTTACCTGCGGGTGTCGCTGTTGGGCAGTGTTCCTTAAGAAATACGAGTGACTTGCCCTCGTTTTAATGTCATAAGTTGTAATATTTGTGTTCTTTTATATGTAATATGGATTATTTTCTCATCCTATTTTTTTTTTTTTTGAGGAGGCACTACCTTCCTTGCCTCCTCGGAGGAAAAGCCCCTGACTTCAAAGTACCTTCGTCTGCATCTTCCAGATTGTTAAGAATCTTCTGCACACATGTCAGGGCCTCATCTGTGTCTTCCAGATTTTAGGACCCCTTTTGGTGCTTTAGGAGATCAGCATCCCACAGAGCTTTGTGTTCAAGGTTGTTGAATGAATTATGGCTTCTTTCCCCACTGAATCGTTATCGAAGTCACCGCCATCGAAATGTTCATTCATATCACTTTATCAAACCTCTTTCCAGAGACTGTGGCATATTATCAGTATATGATTTTCTAATTTACAGTCTCACCAGATGGGAGACTCAAAATGGTGTTGTGTATCTGTTAATGTCTCACCATTACAGGCCAGAAACTCAGAACCAGGAGTGTCTGTTGAAAGGGTATTATCCCCTTCCGAAGAGGAGGAGATTGCAATCTGGCGCTTCTCCATTCCAGTGCTGTGATTGCCTGCTGGCATCAATGAGGACATACACAGTGTGGCCCACAATTCTTTCCCCTGTGGAACTCATTTGCATAAAGCACAGAGTTAGAAGTCTTTAAAGTGTCTTTAAAGTTTTGCCAATGCATTTCTAATTTTCCAGAACCACCATAAGAATACCTTTGGCAATGTATTAAACATAGTCCAAAAAAGATGGGAAATTTGAATTGTCATGCATGTTTTCATTTTTATATTAACAGCTGATGTTTCACTACAAATAGCTGTCACTGAAAATACTTATTTCTCTGAATGAGTATGAAATGATTGTGTTGTAGTTTCAGCTTTAAAGGGATAGTTTACCCAAAAATTAAAATTTGATGTTTATCTGCTTACCCCCAGCGCATCCAAGATGTAGGTGACTTTGTTTCTTCAGTAGAACACAAATGATGATTTTTAACTCCAACCGTTGCCGTCTGTCAGCCGTATAATGGGTGTGAATGGGAACTTTTATAAGAGTAAATAAAACTTGCTTAGACAAATACAAATTAAACCCTGCAGCTCGTGACAACACATTGATGTCCTAAGACACAAAGCGATCAGTTTGTGCAAGAAACCGAACAGTATTTATATCATTTTTTACCTCTAAAACACCACTTTGTCCAACTGCGTTCAGCATTCGGTTAGTGAGGTCTGATCGTGCACTGACAACGGCAGTGATGTCTCGCGCTTATACTTCAATGAGTGTGAGACATCACTTTCATTGTCAGAGCGCGATCAGACCTCACTAAGCGAATGCTGAACGCAGTTGGACATAGTGGTGTTTTAGAGGTAAAAAAAAATGATATAAATACTGTTTTTAACTTGGAGTTAAAAATCATCATTTGTGTTCTACTGAAGAAACAAAGTCACCTACATCTTGGATGCGCTATAAGCAGATAAACATCAAATTTTCATTTTTGGGTGAACTATCCCTTTAAGGTTTCCAAACATGGTTATGAATAGATTTGGATGGATTCTTTGTTTCAGCCACTGCGCTTGCATCCAAAGGGTCCTAAATATTTTTTTATGTTTGTTGGGGTTAAACTATATGGATTATTTTCAAGATGGATGAAGGGAAGAAACTGACTATGGACCAATGATTACTTCTGTCCTTTCCACACTTGAATTGACTGGAATGTACATATGCAATAAAAGCTGTGGGCTTACAGATATATAAAGATCATTCAATCATCCTTAATATTCCTGATGAAATGTACTGTGTCACAAGGTTAATTAGCCTGTATTTGCCTCATTCTGGCTTAATTAAATTCAACACATCCTAGACAACAAAGACAATTAAACATGGCCATGTTCTATTCAAATTAAATTAGCCAATGCAAAGCTCAGTAGCCTTGCTAGTTTGGATTTGTTACTTGAAATTGGCATAGCACTTAATGAGTACATGTGTATCTGTCTGCCTCATTTAGGCCCAGGAATTGATGTAAGTGCCATGCCAAGCTTAATACAAATGTCCTGCCATGACAGATTCGTCGGTTGATACGTAAATACACACACAACATATCAAAAGCTGTCGACAGCAGTGTTACGGAGTAAACAAATGAAAGTAGTGATGCTACTAACTTCACTCATTTTTTTCAGTAGCACCCTGTAAATACAAGCACAACATATATTATATTATATTATATTATATTATATTATATTATATTATATTATATTATATTATATTATATTATATTATATTATATTATATTATATTATATTATATTATATTATTCAACTCATGGCGTCTTTTTTTTTTTTTTTAAACAATATTAAAGGATTTGTTCACCCAAAAATGAAAATTCTGTCATTAATTACTCACCCTCATGTCGTTTCAAACCCGTAATACATTCGTTTATCTTCAGAACACAAATTAAGGTATTTTTGATCAAATCTGATGGCTCACTGAGGCCTCCATTGACAGTAAGATAATTAACACTTTCAGATGCCCAGAAAGCTACTAAAGACATATTTAAAACAGTTCATGTGACTACAGTGGTTCAATCATAATGTTATGAAGCGACGAGAATACTTTTTGTGCAGCAAAAAAACAAAATAACGACTTTATTCAACAATATCTAGTGATGGGCGATTACAAAACACTGCTTCATGAAGCTTCGAAGCTTTACGAATCTTTTGTTTCGAATCAGTGATTTGGAGCGTGTATCAAACTGCCAAAGTCACGTGATTTCAGTAAACGGAGCTTCGTTATGTCATAAGTGTTTCGAAATTTCAAAGTTTCACCACTGGGGGGCATGACTTTGGCAGTTTGATACACGGTCCAAACCAAAACAAAAGATTCACAAAGCTTTGAAGTTTCAGTGTTTTGAAATCGCCCAATCGTCTCTGATTACAGTTTTTTTTTTTTACAAGAAAACATTTCTCAATACTTAGCTCCCTTTTTTGAAAATATTCATTACAATCCACAGTTTGTGTGCTAAACTGTGAATTTATCATTGCTTTGGCACAAAATGCATTGAATGACCACATCTTTCAAATGACATGAATACATTTTTCACTTGTATTCATGACTCTTTATGGCTACAGGCCAGTTTGCACATGCTCATGCACATACTCTTTTCAAAACTGTTAAACTTAAGTCCAAAACCAAACATAATACAAAACTGAACAAGACAGCAATTTACCATATTTCTGCAGTAATATCATAGTGAAATGTCAGGAAATTATGGAAGTTATGAGCGTACTCAACCCATGAGATTAGTTGGCTCCAGGAGCAGGTATTCTAAGACACCAAACATCGTAACACTCGCTCTAAATCCTGGTTAGCCCACTCTGTCTGGCCGTTGCTCTGAGGATGAAAACCAGAGGAAAGACTAACACTCGCCCCCAATAACCGACAAAATTCTATCCAAAATTTGGACACAGATTGGGATCCCCTGTCAGAAACCACGTCTAACAGAAAGCTATCAACGATCAACGACAGCAACCGCTGTCTCCTTGGCAGAGGGTAATTTAGGCAAGGGAATAAAATGAGCTGACTTCGAGAACCGGTCCACTACAGTCAAAACGACCATGTTGCCCTGGGATGGTGGTAGGGCAGTGACAAAATCTAGCGCAATGTGGGACCAGGGTCTCGAAGGAACTGACAGTGGTTGAAGAAGCCCCTCAGGAGGTCGATTACAACTGGCAAAAACAGAGCAGGCCAAAACAAACTCCGAATGTCACGAGCCATAGATTGCTACCAGAATCACTGCTTGGCCAAAAACATGGTTCGATTTACCCCTGGATGACAAGTGATACTGGAACAATGACTCCATCTGATAACGTTGGACCGTAAATTCTCTCAGGCACATACAAACGACTCGGTGGGCAAGCAGACGGATGCGTTACCCTTTGTAAGGCACTGCAAACCTTCAAATCAATCTCTCATGTGAGTGAAGAGATAATAAGTCTCTCAGGTAAAATGCACTCACTGGATTGTTGCTTGTAATTATCAAAAATGCGAGACAAAGCATCGGGTTTGATGTTCTTGGAACCTGGACGGTAAGAGATGGAAAAATTAAAATGACCGAAAAATAGAGCCCACTGAGCTTGCCGGGAGTTAAGTCTTTTGGCGGATTTGATGTACTCAAGGTTCTTATGATTTGTCCAGACGATAAAGGGTGACCCTGAACCCTCTAACCAATGACGCCACTCTTCCAGTGCTAACTTGACAGCCAACAACTCCTTGTTGCCTATGTCGTAATTGCGTTCGGCAGGTGTCAAACGATGGGAGAAAAACGTGCAAGGATGCATTTTGTCATCCGCGGAAGAGTGCTGGGAAAGAACCGCACCTATCCCCACCTCTGAAGCGTCGACTTCCACCAAAAACTGACGTGAGGAAGCAGGGGCTACGAGGATAGGAGCCGAAACGAAGCGGCTCTTGAAGTTGGAGAACACCACCTCAGTGGCATCAGACCACCTGAACGCAGTCTTGGTGGAGGTCAAGGCAGTCAAAGGAGTGGCTAGTTGGCTGAAACTGCGAATAAAATGCCGGTAGAAATATTATGGACCCCAGAAACCTCTGCAGGGCCTTGCGGGAATCTGGAGTTGGCCAATCCACCACAGCCTTAACCTTGTCGGGATCCATACGCACTCCCTCGGATGAGACAATGTACCCCCAGAAGGAGATAGACTGTGCATGGAAAACGCATTTCTCCGCCTTGACAAAAAAGCCCATTCTCTAACAGCCTCTGGAGTACTCGCCTGATGTGCTGAACATGTTCCTGGAGAAAAGAAGAAAATATCATTATGTCATCCAGGTAGACATATATGAACTGATCAACCATATCTCTCAGCACGTCATTGACGAGTGCCTGGAAAACAGCGGGGGAGTTGGACAGGCCAAAAGGCATAACCAGATATTCAAAATGCCCCCTGGGGGTGTTAAAAGCGGTTTTCCACTCATCTCCCTCTCTTATGCGGACCAAATGTTAGGCATTACGCAGGTCCAGTTTCATGAACACAGATGCTCCCTGCAACCGCTCGATGGCTGAATACATCAACAGCAAAGGATAAGTATTCTTTACTGTGATGTCATTCGACCCTCTGTAATCGATGCATGGTCGCAGTGAGCCATCCTTCTTGTCCGCAAAAAAGAACCCAGCCCCAACAGGAGAAGAGGATGGGTGGATGAACCCAGCTGTCAGAGAATCATAAATATAACTCTCCATGGCCTCCCTTTCAAGAGCTGAAAGCGAGTATAATCTGCCTTTAGGCGGAGAAGTACCTGCCAATAAATCTACTGCACAATCATAGGGACGATGCGGAGGAAGAGAAGCAGCCCGGGACTTACTGAACACTTCCTTCAGGTACTCCTTGGGCACGTTTGACAGGTTCACCGACTCATCCTGCAACACAGAACAGACAACAGACGAACCAGCAGATACAAGACAAGACGCATGACAATGATTACTCCAAGCAGAAACAGAATTATGTCCCCAGTCAATACGAGGGTAATGGAGGATGAGCCAGGGGTTTCCCAGAACAATAGGGGCATGGGGAGAATTGGTGAGCAGGAAACATATCTCTGACGAGTGTAACAGTACCTGTGGTATGGGTAATCTCAGAGAGGTTCTGTCCATTTAAGGCCTTGATGGCTATTTCCTGCTTAAGAGGAAAAATGGGAAGTTGAAGGTTATTAGCCAACTGAGTGTCAATAAAATTACCTTCAGCCCCAGAGTCCACAAGCGATGATTTGCCCATGATTATCCCACCCGACAGTAACCTCAAGTCTAGTGTTGGGCTTCCCCTTTTACTGGGCAGTTAGAAGCAAAATGTCCAAAGTCCCCTGGTTCTACGGCGTTCCTTCTCCTCACGTGATAACCTCGCTCTTCCCACCTGCATGGGCTCGTGATCGAGGGCGGGGCTGACCGTGTCGCTGGTGCTGGTGGCTGAAAACTTGAAGGTGTCAGAAACTGAGGCTAATAAAGCTGGTTGATCTTGTCGTCGCAGATGAGCGTCCACTCGGATAGCCAGTTCAATTAGACCATCAAGATTGGTGGGCAGATCCAGCGCGAAAATTTCTTTCTGAATGTGATCTGCTAATCCGTGTAAAAACATGTCCCATTGAGCTTCCTCATTCCATTTAAATTCTGCTGCCAACGTGCTGAATTCTTTGGAATAATCTGAAACCAGTCGATTACCTTGACGTAAGTCCGCTAGCACCCATGCCGCTTCACGGCCCGCGATGGTATGGTCGAACACCCGTCTCTGCGAGCGTTTGAAATGAAGCGCAGCAGGGATGCTCGTTCTCCCATACCGCCATTCCCCAGAGCGCTGCCTTTGCTGACAGCAAAGTCAATACCAGGGCCACTCTTGATGTCTGAGGCTGAAGCGAAAAAAATTAGGAACATTTAGTTATGAACGCTCGACAAAGATGCGGCTCACCGAAGTATGGCGTGGTGGTGGTAAACGAGGCTCCATGACCGAAGCTGTCAGAGAGGCAGGTGGATTCGGTGGTGAGGTTGATGCGGTAGATGAAGCAGTTGCTCCCGTTCTCAGGTGTTGTAGCTGAACCGTCAGATCCGACACTTGTGCCACTAGAGCCTGCACTGCATGTCCTGTAGCTCTCGTTTCTTCTTCTTGTCAATCCATGCGAGAGCTGCTAATACAGATAATTGTTTAATTCCGCTGCATTCGCTACATCCATGATGATTGTCAGAAGTTTCTGTCAGGAAATTACGAGACGGATGCAAAGGCAAATGCAGTGAGGTGAATTTATTAGAAGGACATTGTTGCAAACCAGCAGACAAAGCCAGAGAGACACAGATGCAGAGAGTCCAGGGTATCCAGGCAACGCAGAGTACCGCAAACAATAGTCCAAGAATAAGATCCGAATTGGTCAGAGCAGGAATCCAGATGAAAGCAGGACTGAGGCACAACAGAGGGCAGGAACAGACTGCATGAACAAACACCAAACTTCTGACAACACAGAACAGAAAACGCACAGGTTAAATAGTCACGCTGATAAGAATCAGGTGCTTCAAATGACTCAATCAGCGCTACGCGCACAGAGAGAGACAGCGAGAGTGAGTCAGTGAACCTGACAACCGTGACAGTGAAATATATTCCGAATCGAAAAAATGAAATGGTATTAAAACAATTACATGTATCTAAATTACATGTAACACCTACACGTGTTAGTCTTTCAATTTTATTACAATTCTAAAAAAGGGTAAAACTTAGGAATAATTTTGTACTGTAATGTAAACACGGACTATGTAATATGACAATATTAGTGGTGGGCATAGATTCATTTTTTTTTTTAAATCTAGATTAATCTCACTGCAATCTTGGAATTAATCTAGATTAAAATGGCTAATTTGAATTTTGCCGAAGGCATTCAGAATATGTGTGCTACCCAAATAATGACTAAAAGTAAGTCTTAGAGAACGGGTTTCTCAAGCCAGGTGGCGCATTGGACCAGGGGCTCATCTCCAAAATGCATTCCAAAATGCATCACAAACTGCTTGAGAAAGCTGTTCTACTATGATAATTGGTGATGAAAATAAATTATGTTCAATAAGATGTACTTGTGTTTACTAACTGTTTATTCTGTTTATTCAGCTGGCATCGATGAGGTGTACAGTGACGCCGAGGTAGTTATTGTTGTTGTCAGATGTTCAATGGTCCCCAGTCAGTGCTACACACCTCGCCTCTACCATCTTCTCATCTTTTGCGGCTTTCTCTGCGGTGTGCTGATCATGTATTCTCCTCATGATAGTTCGCCTCGCAGGTAGTTTGTAAGATGGGTCACCTGTGGCCGCCTGGAGAACAAGCTCGAGCCCGGCAGCTGGTGGCAATCCACTGAGTGAGGAGATTAGTTAGCTTGGCTGATAGAGCTGTGCTGACGGGCTTGCCTCGGTTGCACTCAAACATATTAGTTTGACGACGACTCTTCCCCTGCGCTACATCAGTGCTAGGCCCGGCATCTTTCACATTAGCTAAGGGATGCTTTGCGTTTAGGTGGTACTTGAGACTGGAAGTACTCCTACAGTAAACTAATTCCGCATTGCACAAGGTGCAAACAACCTTAGTTTTGTTCGAGGTTTCCATTGGGAAGCTTCTTAAAAATAAATTTTCCCTGAAGCAAACCCGGCGGCTTCATAGCTGCATCCATGTTAGCACGTCACGTTTGATGTGGTAATTTCACAGTAGGCATACACACAGGTTTGAAGACTCGTTCTCGCCCCCTACAGTGCAATTCCGCTAGGTATACATCCGTGCTAAAATATCAAGGTGAAAGTCATCATAGCTTGCGTAGTATAGACCCAGCTCCCAACCCAACTTTGAGGATAGATTAACGGCAATATTTTTTTTATCGCCCGATAAGAGTCTCACGTTAACGCAGCACGTTAACACCAATAACGGCCCACCACTAAACAATATACTTCACTGAATGCTGTAAATTATACAGTAAATATGATTTCACAGTTATATCTGTTTATAAAAATATATCATGCCCTCCGGTAACTGCAATATACTGGTTAACAGTCTGTTCTTTAGTTGTAGTAGTGTAGTAGTAGGCTACTGTATGAGAAAAGACAAAGAACATATGGTTGAAATGTTAAGAGTCCAAGGCCAAGAAATAAATAGGTTCATTTTATTTAGTCGAAACAGAATTGTACACAGGTGCATGTTGTATACGGTTGAACAGATGATAGATTAAAAGGGATAGCAAAGTAAAAGTAAAAGCACCTGCGCAATGTTCTGCTATTATCAGGATTTTAGATCGTACAGATTAACGAGTGTGTCAGATACAGTACTTCCCAAAGGTTTTTCACCTTAACAGTGTTTGATGTACTTACAGCAATCTATTATTGCTACTGTACTGAATCCCACAGAGAAGCTCCCAAAGGATAAAAAGAGGAGTGACGACAGTGAAGAACGAATCATGGATACTGACTAGTCAATTCAGTTAATTAATCAATTAATTATTAATTATATTTATACCACTGTGAACATAGAGGTCAACTTTTACCCTTTGTATGTCAGTCAGAGACTATCTTTTCAGATAACCCCACTACTAAACCAACTTGTATAAAATGTGGTGGACTCTGGTTGGTGTCTTTATATGTCAATCAAACAGTCTCAAAAAGTAGAATAAGATGCTGTGAGGACTTGACTTTATAACCCAAGTCGTAAGTCTGGCTACACAAGACTATATTATATGTATGGCAGGGCTTCCCTGTGGAAAATTGATGATGACTATTCATTGTTGGCCCTTTAATATGTGGACTTATATCACCATTCTTTGGAAAGAAAAGAAAAATGATTGAATTCATTATTGCACAATCTCCTGAACCCTCTGACTAGCTTATTTAGGAAATGTTAGGGGTTGAGATTCAAAAAATCCTCCAGATACAACTCTCCCCAGTCTCATCATAAAATATGAATCTGTCTGGCTACTATTAAAATCTTCCAGCAAATTGCCAACCCAAAAGGAATATTTGTACAATCCTCCAACTCCACCGACCACAGATAAAGGAGAAAGGAAAAGCTCCCTCTCAGTTATGATCGTCTGCTGTACCCATGACTGGATTTTATGGTTTTCAGTAGATAACCTGAGGCATTTGTCACTTATGCTATAGAAAATAATTGATTTTTTTTTTTTCTGTCAGTATTGTCAGTTAGATTATATTGTAAATGTAATGAACATGCAATTTAGGTTCAAATGGCCTGACACTAGACAAATAGAAAATCCAATAGAAATCAAAAAAAAAAAAAAAAAAAAAAAAAAAAAGATTAATACTGCACACTTAGTATGATATGCTATACATTCCACACTGACTTCAATAAATCATCTCAGTTTTCTTTTAAGTCAGGTTTATTTCTATAGCACTTTTCAGATACACACAGAATTACACAAGTAGCTTATAGAAGCACAAGTAGCTTTTAGAAAATCAAGATGTTAATGTTTATAATATCTTAGTAGTTGCATTTAGCAAATGGTGATTTAAACAATCCATCAGCTGAGATTTCCTATATGGTATGCTTATCACTATATATAAAAAATCATATAACCTAGATTTGCTATATAATAGCCTACATATTATTTCAATTTAGAGATTAAAAGGAACACAAATGTATAACTGATCTAAAAAAAAATGATCTTACTAAACGTGCCCTAGAACCTTATTTCACAAGATGTATTATAAGTCTAAGGTGTCCCCAGAATGTGTCTGTGAAGTTTCAGCTCAAAATACCTGATAGATTTTTATTTATACAATTTTTTAACTGCCTATTTTGGGGCGTAATTAAAAATGCGCCGATTCTGTGTGTGTCCCCTTTAAATGCTTGCGCTCCCCACCCCCAAGCTCGCAACTCTATAAAACACTGCATAAACAAGGTTCACACAGCTAATATAACCCTCAAAATGGATCTTTACAAAGTGTTTGTGATGCAGCATAACAGATCATGTAAGTATGGTATTTATTTGGATGTTTACATTTGATTCTGAATGAGTTTGATAGTGCTCCGTGGCTAAAGCTAACATTACACACTGTTGGAGAGATTTATAAAGAATGAAGATGCGTTTATGACATATACAGACTGCAAGTGTTTAGTAATGAAAATAACAACATGGCTTAGTCTCTGTGAATACAGTAAGAAACAATGGTAACTTTAACCACATTTAACAGTACATTAGCAACATGCTAACGAAACATTTAGAAAGACAATTTACAAATATCACTAAAAATATAATTATCGCTCCATCTGCTATTTTTCGCTATTGTCCTTGCTTGCTTACCTGCATAACATCTAATGATTCGGCTGTGCAGCTCTAGACGTTAATACTGGCTTATCTAATGCCTTGAACATGGGCTGGCATATGCAAAAGTTGGGGGCGTACATATTAATGATCCCGACTGTTGCGTCACAGCCGGTGTTATGTTGAGATTCACCTGTTTTTCAGTGCTCAGATCAAATTTACATAAGATGTCTCAGTGAGGTTTCTATTGAGAGCAAAGCCATTCAAACTCTCAGGGTCCATAAAGGTACTAAACAGTTTTTGAAACAGTTCATGTGAGTTCAGTGGTTCTATCTTAATATTATAAAGTGACAAGAAAAGAACTTTTCAACAATATCTATATGGGCCGATTTCAAAACACTTTGCTTCATGCTTCATGCATCTTTTGTTTCAAATTAGTTATTTGGATCTCCTATCAAACGGCTAACTGCTGAAATCATGTGACTTTGGTGCTCCAATTCACTGATTTTATTCATAAAGCTCCGAAGCAGTGTTTTGAAATCGGCCCATATAGAAATTGTTGAATGTCTTTATTATTATTATTATTTTGTATTTTTTTTTTGGAGCACAAAAAGTATTCTTGTCACTTTATAATATTAAGATAGAACCACTGAACTCACATGAACTGTTTCAAATATGTTTTTAGTACCTTTGTGGACCTTGAGAGTTTGAATGGCTTTGCTCTCAATAGAGGCCTCACTGAGCCATCGGATTTCATCAACAATATCTTAAATTGTGTTCTGAAGATGAACGAAGGTCTTACAGCTGTAGATTGACATGAAGGTGAGTAATAAATGACATTATTTTCATTTTTGGGTGAACCAACCCTTTAACATTTTTAGGTACTTTTGAGTGAGATTCTTGAATACATACATGTTTGGATAGCTATTGAAATGTACCATTTCAACATACTAACAGTATAATGGTATAGTGAAGGGCACTCATGATTTTGAAGCCCAAAAAAGTGCATCTATCCATCATAAAAAGTAATCCACATGGCTCCAGGGGGTTAATAAAGGCCTTCTGAAGCGAAGCGATGCGTTTTTGTTTAAAAAAAAATATATAAATAAAAATCCATATTTACAACTTTATAAACTATAATAACCAGTTTCCGACAAACATCTGTATAATTTAATAATGAACGCAGAAGCACAGAGGAGAGAGCAAAACAAAACACCGGTCATGAATTAGAAATCTAAAATCAAAATTTTTTAATTAAAATGTCAGAGGATTCCGATAAAATGAATGAATGAATGCCTTTATTGCCACTATACACATGTACAATGAAATTAGAATTGCTTCCCTTGACCATAATTTATATACATCACATTATACACATGCAACAAAACATGAATTATGAATGCCACAGTGTATTACATAATTGCACAATAAAGAATTGTATTGCACTAAGACTTAAATTCAGTATAAGTCTGAGTATAAGATATATATATATATATATATATATATATATATATATATATATATATATATATATATGTGTGTGTGTGATGAAATGAGTGCATATTGAAGTTCATAATGTTTATGGCACTAGGAAAGAAACTGACCTTAAATGTCTTTGTCCTTGTTTTAATGCACCGGTAGCGCCTGCCTGATGGCAGCAGCTGAAACAAGTGAATGCCAGGTTGTGTGGAATCCTTTAGAATATTTAAGCGATTGAATCATAAGAGTCAATGATATTTGGAGTACACAATGTAAAAGTATAAGAATAAAGAAAAATAGTAGGCAAGCTAGAGCATTAGCATGTAGCTTAGCAACATACTAAGACCAAACTCATTTTACTGAATTCAATTAAGCCTAAAATTAAACCTAAGCTTCATATAATGCATTGTGTTGTTGCCAACATGGAACATTCTAAACTGGTCACATTTGAGTTAGGATGCTGCTTGTCGAGGACAGCTATCTATGTAGGTAGCAGACAGCAAAGCAGCTCACTCGGTTTTGGACCAAAGCCTAATTCATAAGCTTTTCAGACAGAGATGATACAAGTTCAGCAGAACCAACTACAGCAGAGAAGGGAAAAAAATCATCTGTCATATCCTGAGGGTGGGTGTGTTTTTCAATCATAGCATTAAAACAAAGATATGTTCTAAAAAATAAAGCGTGTCGGAGAGCTCCTGCACTGACACTTTACCATCAGATTACGATTTTTTGTGTAATGCTAACCTCTCACCCCAGGTGGACTCCATTGTGACACTTTCCATCACTCTTGCCAAATAGAAGCTTTATTACATTATAAAGTTGACTGCGCACTGTAGTCGATGGCTGTCTGTCACTTGCCATTGTGCCAGATATCATATTGACATTTCACAAATGAGACTGGTGTTGTTTGATTAGATCTGAAGCGAATGTTTGATGCCCTTGGCTGCTGGGATTCAGCTGCAATTGACTGGCATGGACCCCAAACCACTGCAATAGAGGCATTTGCCTGTTGAAATAGGTGTGTTGACATGAGGGAAAGAGGCTGCTTTAGCTTGGTGTATGTGAGCGCATCCATTGCATGAGAATGGGAAAAGTGTCACATAAGAAATTCTAAAAATGTCAGTTTATGGCTTTTCACTGTAAACTGTAAGATGATTTATTCTTTTTTTCCTTCCAAAAACGGTACATTTAACAGTATTTTACTATAAAATTACATTAAATGTAAGGCTAAACCATTATAGTTTTCCCCATATATAGTAAGAGAACTTACTGTTAACCAATTAATGTAGCATTTTACAGTCTTTTACAATTAAAATTACAATACATTTCTTACAGTGTAGAGGTGCAATGACATACATTATCTCGCCGTTTGAACACTGTAAAATGATGCATCGTTAAAGGAATTAACTAACTAGTCACATACCGCATTCCTGTAGGTATTTGTACATAAGTGGTTCTACGCATATATTATTGTATATTTAGATAGCTATTGAAATGTACCATTTCAACATATTGACATCAACAACGTTAACCCTAATGAAAATTTCAGAGAGTCTCTAAAGTTTGCCGTAACGTGCTGCTTAACCACTGTCGTACGATGCATCATTGGAGAAATGAACTAGCTAGTCATGGCTGTTTCCTGCACTGTTGTAAATTCAAATTGGTTCAACAATATAGGCCTTTCATTAATGATGTCACATGCAGGTGATCAAGTAATAACTTCTGCTAATTAATACATTTTAAATCGCAATTAATGTCAGATTATTAAAGTTAATTTACATGAATAACAGAAAGCCATTATTTTTTAATCATGTTAAAAAGCAGTAATGTAATTGGTTCATTAAGTCAGCAGCTTTCTCCACAACACAATTTCTCTTGATTTATTGCTGGTTCCCTCTATGTCATACCAAAGACGTTTTAAGGTTAGCAAAAAAGGTTATGGGGAAAAAAAAAGGAACGAAGCAGTACACAGGCATGCAGACCAGTGTCACATGTGGTGTGGTTGCAGCAGAGATGAAGCAGAATCGGACTTCTAACATAAAATGGGTTTTATTAAAGGTGCCCTAGAATTAAAAATTGAATTTACCTTGGCAAAGTTAAATAACAAGTGTTCAGTACATGGAAATGACATACAGTGAGTCTCAAACTCCATTGTTTCCTCCTTCTTATGTAAATCTCATTTGTTTACAAGACCTCAGAAGAACAGGCAAATCTCAACATAACACAGACTGTTACGTAACAGTCGGGATCATTAATATGTACACCCCCAATATTTGCATATGCCAGCCCATGTTCAAGGCATTACACAAGGGCAGCCAGTATTAACGTCTGGATCTGTGCACAGCTGAATCATCAGACTAGGTAAGCAAGCAAGAACAATAGTGAAAAATGGCAGATGGAGTGATAATAACTGACATGATCCATGATAACATGATATTTTTAGTGATATTTGTAAACTGTCTTTCTAAATGTTTCGTTAGCATGTTGCTAATGTACTGTTAAATGTGGTTAAAGTTACCATCGTTTCTTACTGTATTCACGGAGACAAGAGCTGTCGTTATTTTCATTATTAAACACTTGCAGTCTGTATAATTCATAAACACAACTTCATTCTTTATAAATCTCTCCAACAGTGTAGCATTAGCCGTTAGCCATGGAGCATAGCCTCAAACTCATTCAGAATCAAATGTAAACATCCAAATAAATACAATACTCACATAATCCGATGTATGCATGCAGCATACAACACTTTGTAAAGATCCATTTGAGGGTTATATTAGCCGTGTGAACTTTGTAAATGCACTGTATTATAGTCGAGAGCTCGGGAGGGGGCAGAGAGTGCGAGCAATTAAAGGGGCCGCAGCCTGAATCTGCGCATTTCTAATTATGCCTCAAAATAGGCAAAAATTAATTTAAAAAAATCTATGGGGTATTTTGAGCTGAAACTTCACAGACACATTCAGGGGACACCTTAGACTTATATTACATCTTGTAAAAAAACGTTCGATGGCACTTTTAAAATAAAGTGTAACCATTAATGATTTCTCCTTTTATTTAGCGTGGACACTCATGTCATTGACTTGACCACATATCAATGTACTAGCAGCCACTAAGAAGACCTTGTTGCATAGCAATATTTTCTTCTGCAAATATAAGAATATTGAATTCCAAATGTTATTAAAGAATTTCAGTTTATGGAGGGCCTTGCTAACAAAGTATAAACAAAAGTTCTTTTCATTTAAATATGGCATTATACAATAAGAGAATAAATGCTTCACTATTTATAGTAACCATAATTTCTGCTTGTGTACGTTAGACAAATTACTAACATGTATATGAGTGCATTGTAAATTGTTCTTTTGGGGGCAATATTGGATTGCATTTATTGTTAAATATAATGATGTGGTCTTACATGGGTTATTGTCTTTTGCTTTAACTGGCAGCCCTTTGCGCTTGTTCATGGCCATGGTTCATTAGACACTGCGAGTGAGATGGCCTTGACACAACACACACTGACATCACATGCACACACACAATACGGTTTGCAGCCGTGCAGAGGACACCCCATATGAGGGTTTGTCACATCATGTAAGCTGACTGAGGGGCTCCAGAGCAAGATGGTGACATGTATACAGGCCTTCCCCACAGATTTGAATGTGGTCCCCAGTCATCATCCCCACATGACATTAAATAGAATCTTTGTGTTGATTGGATAATGACCACAGCTCTCTTTGTTCAGCTTTCTGCAAACCAAGCACTTCTCTCATTTGTATTCAGGAGAAAGTCATTTACGTTACTCTGACCTTTACTACACTACATCGTGACAGCTGTAATTAAGGTGAAGAAAAAGAAGGTCATTGTGTCTAGCGCTGCTTACCTGAAGGTTTACGTAAGATTTGTGTTTTCATTGCAGAAATAGGGGTGGCAAAATCTTTCATCACTGTAACAGTAAATTAATACTTTTACAAAAGATTTCTATTTAAAAGAAATTACTGTTCTTTTGAACTTTTTTTGATTAAATATTCGAAATATTAAGCAGCAGTAATATATTCAAAATAGAAAACTGCAATATTTTTATATTGTAATTTCACAATATTACTGTTTGTACTATATTTTTGATCAAATATACGGTCCCACTTTATATTAATTGGCCTTAACTACTATGTACTTACATTTAAATTAATCATTCAATACAATGCACTTATTGTGTACATACATGTTTTTATATTGTACTTATATTTTAAAAACACCTGCATGTAATTACATCTGTAATTAATTTCTGTAATTACATTTATAATTACACTGTTGACCCATCCCTTACACATTACCCCTACCCTTAAACCTACCCATACTACCAAAGCTTTCCCTAACCTTACCCGTATCCACCTCAATAGCAGCAAAAGTGTTTTGCAATTCAATATAACCCAATAAATTCATTGTACTTATTTTTTGATGTAAGTACATAGTAGTTAAGGCCACTTAATATAAAGTGGGACCGAATAGGTCCCACTTTATATTAAGTGGCCTTAACTACTATGTACTTACATTTAAATTAATAATTTGATACAATGCACTTATTGTGTACATACATGTTTCTACATTGTACTTATATTTTTAAAACACCTGCATGTAATTACATCTGTAATTAATTTCTGTAATTACATTTATAATTACACTGTTGACCCATCCCTTACACCTTACCCCTACCCTTAAACCTACCCATACCACCAAACCTGTCCCTATCCTTACCCGTATCCCACCTCAATAGCAGCAAAAGTGCTTTGCAATTCAATATGAACCCAATAAGTACATTGTACTTATTTTTTGATGTAAGTGCATAGTAGTTAAGGCCACTTAATATAAAGTGGGACCCATTTTATTAATTTGTCTTTTTTATTATTTGGCGTTTATTAGTTTTTTAATTGATGAACCTGTCAAATCTATAAAATAACAGAAAAGGTACTGGCAGCTCATCACCCGGACATTATCCAGTAATTTTACAGACATTTCCGTTAACCCTAAAACACAACACAATGAAGTGCAAAATTCTAAATATAGGTAAAAACACTGGTAAAAAGAGACTGTCCTCCAAAAAAAAAAACTACCCTATAGGTCGTTTTTCAAGCACCTTATTACGACCTATATTTACGTTTTTAAAGTCATGCGCCCTCTAGCTGGTATAAAAATAATGACAGTGTCGTGTTACGTCTGTCGTCATGAAATGACGTATGACTGTCATTACCAATCAAAATGTGTGTTCATTTAAATGCAGTTGGTGGACTTTTTACACCATTTCTACTATTTCCATTTAACAAAACTCATTTTCTTATTAACCACTACACCCACCCCATCCCTAAACCTACCTTAGTGATTTATAGTGCATATAAATTTTATGAGACATGCGTTCCTTGGGATCAAACCCACGATCGCATGATCACATGATTGTATATTGTTATATATTGCACTGCTCTACCACTTGAGCTACGCGAAACCTGAAATATGACGCAGATAAAAGGGTGCAGTGCATTAAAATGAAAGTGTCCTGTTAGGGGCGCAACTTTAGCAAACGTTCCTATGGGTCGGATTTCATGAATTAAAATGAAAGTGTCCTGTTGTTGAAAGGGGCGCAACTTTAGAAAACGCTCCTATGGGTCGTATTTCAGGGAAGTGACAAACGACCTATATAGGCGTATTGGTTGGAGAACATGTTGGGTAAAAAATAAATATGGAAAATTCTGTTAAATTAATATAGTACACTGTGTCCTATTTTTACGGATTTTTGTTTAGAGTGCAGATTTCACGTTTTGTCTGTGTTTTTGGTTTCTTTTCCATAGACTGTTAGTTTGTTACCAGTATTTCATGTGTTTTCTTCCTCTTTTCCTTTAGTTGTCATAGAAATTGATCTGACTGATTAGTGCACAGCTCTTTTGTATTTTTCATTGTCAGTTCTTTATCTTGTGTTTTTTTTTTTCAGTTCACACTGTTTATTGTCTTGTGTTGATTGTCTACAACATGGTTTCGTTTGCCTCCATGTTCTTTCTAGTTTTGTATTTAGTTCTTTTGTTTGATTTAATAAATTCCCTTTCAGTCGGTTACGTTCGACATTACACGTTCGACGTTCGAAACCTAATACGTTGGTGACGTCATCATAACATCTCTGTTTCCTCCTTCAGGGAACGACGGTTACATACAAGTTTTACACTGCAAATAGATCCGCTACGCCTCTCACCTCATCTTCATCATAAACATATCACCAGCATATTTAAAAAAAAAAAAAAAAAAAAATGTTGCTGTCTGTTAAATTATTATTAGTAAGATAACATGTTTCTCTTTTCTAAAGTAAGTCTGCAAGTCTGTAAGCATAACAAATACTTTTATAAGTGGATGTTTTGAGAATAGTACATTTTCTATCAAAAAGTTTCACTCAGGTTATTTTTGAAGATATAATGTGTAATGAAATGAAAACATGTAATGAAAAACACTGCATAAATGTAAAATAAAAGCATTTTCATTAGTGTTCTCTGGCTTTTACATAAGTAAACAACATTACATAATTTGTATTGAGCATGGAACATTTAAAGTATGGACCTAGAATATTACATTATTACATAAGGAAGTCATTAAATATTTAGAAACCTTGAAAAACTTAAGTATATCCACTTCATTGACTGCCTAGGATGTGAGCTTGTTATCTCAGGGGACGGGCAGTCCAGTTAACGGTCTAGCCATAGAGCTGTACTTGTGGAATAGAGCATGTAGTCAAGAATTGTAGACTCTCTGGTGGAACTGCCCTTTCAGATGAGTGATAGCACAGGCTTGTTACACATGAGGTTCAGAACATTGAGAAAAGCAAAAAAATAAAATGTTTTAAAAAATGTGGCAGTTCTTTTTTTGGAAACCCTTAAACCAGAGACTGAGTTCAAATTCTGACAGACCACAGGGATAGATGTTTTCGGTTGTCCGGGAGACTGCCGCTGGCACGGGGGTGACTCACCGCTTTGGTGTGAGTGCGAGTCACATCCGCCTGCCAGGTGTGCGGCATGTTTTGGCATGGGTTGCTGTGACTGTCAACACCTGATGCTGCGAGGCACAGATGAAGTACAACTTGGGTAAAATAGGATGTGTGCATTGTAAAAACATGCTGCTTTTTTTTAGATCCAGTAAATAATGCTGAAGCGAAAATACAACGTGGCTTTGTTTAATGACTCAGTGAATCTTTTTTGACATACTTAAAGGAACAGTTCACCCAAAAATAAAAATTATCCCATAATTTACTTACCCTAAAGCCATTCTAGGTGTGTATCACTTTCTTCTTTCAATCAAACAAAATCAGTGGTATATTAAATAATATCCTGGCTCTTCCCAGCTTTGTAATGGGATTGAATGGCGCTAGAGTTTTTGAAGCTCCAAAAAGTGCATCCATCCATCATAAAAGTACTCCACACCACTCCAGGGGGTTAATAAAGGTCTTCTAAAGTGAAGCGATGGGTTTTTGTAAGAAAAATGTCCATATTTAAAGCTTTATAAACTATAATAACTGGCTTGTGGAAGCGGCCGTACGCGTGTTCATGAGAGAGTCGAGTTCCGGTGGAAGCGTGACCTCTGACCCGACATATGACGTAGATGTAACGTAAACTCAGGTGAGATTTGATGAATGCAGAAGCGCAGAGGATAGAGCAAAACAAAACACCAGTCTAAAATGAGAAATTTTAAAGAAAACGGTGGATTTCGATATAAGAGAAGAAGAGCTACGTCATAAGTCGGGTCAGAGGTCACTCTTCTGCCGGAAATAGACTCGCATATGGCCGTTGCAGTGATTATAGTTTAAAATAAGTTTTAAATATGGATATTTTTCTTACAAAAAAAGCATCACTTCACTTCACCTGGAGCGCCATTCAATCCCATTACAAAGCTGGGAAGAGCCAGGATATTATTTAATATAACTTTGATTGTGTTGGATAATTTTCATTTCTGGGTGAACTATCCCTTTAAGGGTGTGTGACATATATACAAAATTTGGAAAGCAAAATTGGAAGTTTGAAAAACTTTTGTCCACCAAATCAAAGTCATATGGTTCGACCAACAAAAATATGTGGTTAAACCAAAATGCAGAAAACAAACATAAAACAGGAACTAATATCATAGAAAGGAAGGATTATAGTCAAGGTCAATATTTTGTAAAATATGATATGATATTTATGAAGTAATAATTCAGCATTTCTGAAGAAAAAAAAATGCCTGAAAAAAAATATATTTAAAAAACATTAATCAAAGTAATGATTAAGATGTGATTAGCTACTTTTTACTTGATGGTTTCACAGAATGACATTTTTTTGTTAACAGTCATTAAATTTACAGTCATTATTTATTTATTTTTTTTTAATGGTAAAAGTTTTGAACAAATGAATAAATACAAATAGTACACTTCCAAGAACTTGCCACATGTTTTTTAATTGTGGCCACTGACCCTTTGAATAAACAGCTCAAATAAACTGTTAGGAGATTTGGGTGTTTGGACACAGAAAATAGGTTGGCTTTGTTGTAAATATTAGCATAATATCAACTCGCACATGTGCAGCATTGGTGAGATGAAGGCAACAGGGGAAATTGGTTGGGAAAGAGAAAGGAAATCCATAATTTGAGGAGGGAGAGAGGATGGCAGCAGGTGTGAGGAGAATGAGAACCCGAGGCATGCTTCCATGAGTTTACCTCTGTGGCTCCCAACAAATGTGTCCGCAGCCTGATTGCAGGGTGTGTTTGCATGTGTGTGTCTGTTTGTCAGTTAAAGGGGTATTATGTAAGATTCGGCACCAGTGCAGGGCGCTCTATGAAGTGACTAATGCAGCCTAGAGGGATGACAAAATATGAAAAAATCAAAATGCAAACATGCAGAAGCATAACAGCCCATGGTGAGGAAGTGACATCATAGAGTCCCTTTCAAATGCCACGGTCATTTCATTTCTCATTATTCCTTCTACCTGTTGGTCATGTTTGTTTGTTCATTCATTCATTCATTCATTCATTCATTCATTCATTCAAAATTGTAATTATTTAATTATTGTTTTCATTTTTATTTGTTAAAACTGTAGCAGTTTTGTAGGTTGTTTTTTTGTCTTTTTTGTTTTAAAATAAAATATTTTAATTATTATATTTTGTTTTAAAAAATAATAATTAAAACATGTTTATGAAGGGTATTTTTTAGTTTTAGTTTATTTTGTTTTAGTTATTTTAGTACTGAAATAAAATAGCTGACATAACAAATTTTAAGTATGATGCTTAGTAATAAAATAATGCGAATGATTTGATATTTATGTACTGAAAACAGCTGTTGCTTTAAACACTTTAGATTAGGCATTAGGAAACACATATTCATTATTAACTAGTTGCTTATTAGCATGAATTTTACTAGCATATTGGCTGTTTATTTTTACTTATAAAACACATATTAATGCCTTATTCTGCATGACCATATTCTATATCCCAGCGCAGGCTCATTTGAAAAATGTACCTGCAGGGACATTTTTGCAAAACGAAAATATGTAGCGCCATGCATGTTTCGTGACAGTTTCAATGTAAAAAATGTCCACTGAGTGGCGCTAAAAGCGTGTTAAGTTTTTTCCGAAACAGATGAATGTGAATATGTTATGTTTTTATTACGTTGGTTTTGTACGCATCGCCTATAGACTGTATAAAATAATGGACGTAGTGTCCGTGACATCACTCATAGGTTTCTGAAGAGCATTTTTGAAGCCCAAAGTGGGCGGAGCTGGTCGTCGCCATCTTGGCAGCGCATCACCGCGCGTCACTCCCGGATAACCGAAAAATGGGCAAAGAGGTGGGACATGGGTGGAGCTGAGACAGCTGACAAACGGTTAGTAGTGACAGCAGCGGCAATCCACCTGTCACTCAAGTGGCCACGCCCTTAATTATGCAGAACTTTAAGGCTAAAAGTGTTAGTTTGCCAAAAAATTAAAATTCAGTCAATAATTACTCACCCTCATGTCGTTCCAAACCCTTAAGTCCTTTGTTCATCTTCGGAACACAAATTAATTTTTTTTTTTTTTTGAGAAAATCCGATGGCTCAGTGAGGCCTCCATTGAGAGCAAGATAATTAACACTTTCAGATGCCCAGAAAGCTACTAAAGACATATTTAAAACAGTTCATGTGACTACAGTGGTTGAACCTTAATGTTATGAAACGACGAGAATACTCAAAATAGCAACTTTATTCAACAATATCTAGTGATGGGCGATTTCAAAACACTGCTTCATGAAGCTTCAAAGCTTTACAAATCTTTTGTTTCGATTCAGTGGTTCGGAGCGTTTATCAAACTGTCAAAGTCATGTGAACCATTGAAATTTCGAAACATTTAGAAACACTTATGATGTAACGAAGCCTCTTTTACTGAAATCACATTGCTTTGAAGCTTCATGAAGCAGTGTTCTGAAATCGCCCATCACTAGATATTGTTTTTTGAGGGCATAAGAAGTATTTTCATCGCTTCATAACATTAAGGTTGAACCACTGTAGTCACATGAACTGTTTTAAATATGTCTTTAGTAGCTTTCTGGGCATTGAAAGTGTTAATTGTCTTGCTGAAGATGCAGGCCACACTGAGCCATCGGATTTTATCAAAAATATCTTAATTTGTGTTCCGAAGATGAATGAAGGACTTACGGGTGTGGAACGACATGAGGGTGAGTAATTAATGACATAATTTTTATTTTTGGGTGAACTAACCCTTTAATATAATGTTAAACAGATAAAATTCACCCCCTTCACAGTTGTCATGAAGGGCAAAATTAGCTATATAGAACAAAACCACTTTTTGTAACAGGCTATAAACTTATTTTGTTATTTCTGCTGTAAAGTTGGGCATTTTAACATGGGGGGTCTATGGGATTGACTCCTTTTTGGAGCCTGTCTCTAGCGGCCAGTCGATGAATTGCAGTTTAATTAATTTCCGTGTTGGATTCAAGAAAGAGACCAGAAGGTTGCCGATTGGTATCACCGCAGCTCTGATTTGAAATGTCCAGTGATTGGTGCTAAGCTTAATGCTCCACCTAATAGTGTTAACAAAAGCAAATGTAACATAAAAAGCATTCGTAATCAAGTTGTTTTAGCTTGTTTTTTATCTCTCATCTTCGAGCTCTTTTATCGTGAGTCATGTTTCACAGGATTCCTACCCAAGGCTAAGTATAATTCCGTACCAGCTGAGCTACTGAGCAAGCTTGTCATGTCAGAAAAGAAAAAACAGTGATGCAAAGTCCAAAATATATGTGTTTACATATCACGCACTTTCATAAAAAGTGTTTTGAATCATAACATAATATTGTGCAAGGAGATGTGAAAACAAGTCTTTATTAATCCATAATCTGACCCTGTAATCATAACTGTGTATGAAAACAATTAAAAGTGCTTGCTGTTTTACTGCCTCTAGTGTTCCTTTCTGTTGGAAACTGCAGTGATATGTATGTTTCCATGGGTACATTTTTCCATGAGATCAGGTTGCCCTTAACCCTACCCCATAGCTAAACAAAACCACTACAACAACTACCTTTTCAATATGTCATGAGTATATTCTGTTTTGATTGAGTTTCTTTTTTCTAAGTTCCTGTTTGCCCTGATTTCTAGTCAATTTCCTTGTTTGGTAATTAGTCCCATTACACCTGTTCTGTTTCAGTTCATCATTCTGTCTATTTAAGCTCTCGGTTTCCTGTGTTTCATTGTCCGGTGTTGTTTGTATTAAGTGTAGTGGTTATTCGGTTTCTCCTGCATGTTCCCTTTGCTAATTAAAATACTTTTTGTTTATCTCTGACTTGTGTGTGTGTGACTACACTGTAAAAAATTCCTGTAAATTTACATGAAAATTTAACAGCAAAATGCCATTTTTATGTAATAACAGCAAGATGCTGTTTTTTGCAGTGCATTATGGAAGAACTTAGTTGCTTCAAATTGCATGTTGACCAGCAACAGTATGGTACTGTTATTTAACAGTATAATACCATATTTTCCCATATACACATGCGTATAGGAAGACATTTTAGTTTATCTGCATGTCGTGCATGAGGTAATTTTGCAGCTCTGCTGATTATTGTTTTATTTGTAAAGTATCTTTTGAAAATGACATTAAATATATAGTGATTTAAACCAGATGAAGCGACCATGTTTTAACTGGCAAGAAACCACAGGAGCATGAGCCCATTGTACGGATGGTCACCGTGATTTTTGCCATTTGGATCAACATTCCAATCAACCAATCAGATTTGAGGGACAAGTTTACCGTTTATGTCAAGTTTGGTTAGGTGCTTCTTGTTATTCAACTATCTTTCCCTTCTGATTTTAGGGATAAGTTATGGGTAGGATTAGGTTTAGGGGTAGGAATAGGGTTAAGACTAAATTTTCAGACTGGAATTTTGATCCAGGATCAACAAAATATGTTGATCCAGGAACATGTCTTACTTGGCAAAATCATGGTGACCATGTATGTATGCCTGATTTAGGGCATATTGTAAAAGTTTATGTAATGTTGTATCAGAATAAAAAAAAAGACATTTAACTTTTGAAAAGACATAAATTTTACACTGTAAAAAAATTCACTGTAAAAAATGGTAATCTGCTGGCAGCTGTGGTTGCCAGCATGATACCGTTAAAATGCGGTGTACTACTGTTTTTGAAATAACAGCTAAATACTGGTTTTTTTTTTTTTTTGCAGCAGCAGCATATAGCTTCATATGCTCTTTTTTTTTTTTTTTTTGAGTTTATTGAGGGGAAATGCCTAGTTAGCATTTAATATGTGCTCCCTAATCTAAAGTGTTACAGCTGTTGCTTCATGCTTTGTGATTTCGTAAATATGTTGCACATATGTTGCACCAAATGGGACTGTAGTAAGAGATAACAGGGTTTATAAGACAGTGAAATGACTGAAAGCTCTCATTATTTCTCTGCAAATAATAAATGTCACCACTTTTGATGAGGCAGTATAGGTTCAAATAAAACAGTGAATTCATCTTCTCCCATGAATAAAATAATATTTAGCTCATGAAATGGGGTGTATAGAATTGTGAGGGTTTTGCTTCTCGTGACATTCAGAAATTCTTCAGAGAATACTGGTTTTTAGAGCTGCAAAGATTAAAATTTATAGTGGATGTGTAGTAGTTTAGTGATTCTATTCCCAGTGGAGAATGAGCTGCTGTAGTGAGGTTGTGGAGTCATGAAGTATTCATATTGAGTCAATAATAAGAATGGGAATAACAAGGGAAATTGGTTTTGCGTATGATCTTGATTGCACTTAATTCTGATTCCTTAACAATTCCATTTTTGATCTATTTTGTAATACTTTTTTTTTTTTTTGGTGGAAGCCCCTCTCACACCAGCTCCAATAATCAATAATTGATGATTGGTCCTGTATATTTAATGTTTTGACCAATTCAAAGAATAAATTATTCATTAGGTTGATACAAACCTATAACTCTTGAGATGGAGAATGATTTGTGTTTTTTTTTTTTTTTTTTTTTTTTTGAGAACAAGAAGCTGTTCATAAGAATCATTCCCTTGCAGTTCGGTTATCATGTTTGCTGTTGCATAAAACACACATACACACAAAATAGGCATGTTTTCTTTGACCCTTGTCAAGTTTTCGAGTATTAACTAAAAGTCTTTGGCTTAACTTAATTCAGTTGTGGACAGTCATTGAAAATGGGCTAACATTAACTATAGATTAATTACACCGCGTTCCAAATTATTATGCAAGTGACATATCAGTAGGATTTCAGTAGAATAAACATTCAGATTTTAGTTTTTCTAAGAAAATGTATGTTTGTTTATTTATCCATGTCTTTTTAGATAACTAGTATCAATCTCAGACAAAATAATTTGCCAGATCTATGGAAACCCTACTTAAAGGTTGTTCCACATTATTAAGCAAGTCACAGTTCTCATCCAATATGGAGAGGAAGAAAGATCTTTCTCAAAATGAAAAGCATGAAATGGTCCAATGTTGTGCAAAAGGCATGAAAACAACTAATATTTTGTGAAACTGAATGGAGAATATCAAATTATCATAAGATTTGTGAGTGATTTAGAGCACAGCAGAACTCGGTCAGATAAAGGCTTATTAATGAAAGTTCCTGTCAAAAAAATGTATTGTATTAAAAGGGCAGCTATAAAAAAGCCAGTGTTGAGCAGCAAACATGTATTTGACGCTCCTGGTGTCTCTGGAGTCTCAAGAAGCTCTCCATGCTGGCTGGCAGTTGTGCGTAAAGATGCATTTTAGACACCACTAACCAAACCTAACAAAGAGAAACATTAACCCCCCCAAACCTTCCTTAACCCTACCCAATAAACACTTTTAATATTATTAAACACTCGTTTGTAGTTTATTTCCACTTTTAGAACATTATTTTGATTTATAATAAATGCAAGCTCGGCAAAAGGCGGATTCGAACCCACATCGATCACGTTAAAGGCCAGATCTGCGAGCCTTACTCATACTGCTGCGCCACTAAAAACACTGAATTGAGTGTCTTTTTTAAAACCTGATTGACCCAACTAGACATTAGTGGATGTAGCTAGTGTAAATAGCATTTGCCAACAAGGGACGCTAACTGCACTTAGTGTAATTAGACACTAAGTTTCAGTAAACCTCCATAAATGTATACATATTAAAGTAATTCAACAAATCTCTTGCAAATAACAATATTGCAAGCTACCTTACTTATGTCAAGTTCACATTGCACGATTTTATCCCTGATTTTCACTTGCCGACAGCTTTTGTGAAATCGCCAACAAATGCCGAATTCAGATGCAAATACGTGATCTGACAAAACACGATATAAGAGAATCGATGAATGAATCGAAATGTGTTCTGACTGAATATCACATTGGCTATGACCTCCAGCCAATGAGAGAGCAAGATACAGGACAGCAGGAAGTTCGGGGTGGAGTTATAGACAAGAATATCAACAAGCGTCTCCCAACCATTTCCTCCTTCATAATATATGATTTCCTTTTCTCCTTTTTGCTGCGAATCAGTGCACAGACATTTTGGATCGCAAGCTTCTGGCGAGCTACCAATTTTCAATCACAATTCCAGTCTTGCGAGAGAACTCCAGTCTCACTTGTGATATTTCCTTATCACTTATCTGTTTTTGGTTGTGAAACGTTGTTTGTGGACCAGACAGGGTTGTGGGCAATTGTTCCTATTGTAAAGTCATGCAATATGTAACCCCATGTTGTCGATCCATCATGCAATGATGGTAAGATTCACCAATTCCCATCGGTGCATCAGTATAAAAGTTAATGATGTGATGCATCGATTTAAAAAGTTTGCATCAGATACAAGCTGGCATTTGTGTCGCAATGCATAATTTCTAGCATATTTGCATCGCTAAAAAATTATTTATTTATAGTAATGCGCTATACTTTTATTATTTAGAAAGTGAATAATAATTTGAGACCAGTATTTTATATGTAGATTGATTTCTCATCTCTAAACTGTTTCTCAAGCGCATTCTCTCATCACTGCTGCTACGTGAATATGATCATATATCACAACACTACGGAGACCGAGGTGTGTCGAGAGTCATAGAATATAGATTAACATGGCACTACATACAAAACCTGTTTGTGAAAGGGCCATGCGTTAGAAGTCAGATGGCACTTAAGTTAATTTATGATTTGCTATCTGTCTGAACCAAAGAAATACAAGCGAACTATCTGTACCATATTCAGGGCCCTGCGATTTCCGCAATGCAGAAAACACAGAGAAAATTAGGGAATCCGTTCATAAAAATGGAATTTACTGTAACGCGGAATGTCACGGAATTTGTAAAATTTTGGATGAATAAATCAAAAGTAGGTGGGTACACTTAAATCAAATTGCGATATGTACTAGTGTCTGTGAATATTAAACCGCAAAAAGACTATTTGAATATGAATCCTGCATGTTCTGATGGCGCAGACACACAAATACGTTTACTACACATGGTGAAAAAGCACGACGCACGCGGTATTATTGCCAGTGTCTTCATCTGACTATGACGACATGAACACAAACTTCTCCAGAGCTGTTCTGAGAGTCACATCATAAGCATTTTACCATTTAATTTAAGAAAAAACTGTTCATATACACAAACAGAAACTTCAAGATCACGGCAACCCATCAAAATAAAAGTTTGGTTTAACTTGTAACAGAAATATATATGGAAGAGGATTAGGGCCAAGCAATAATAAAAAAAATAAAATCATCTCGAGATTAAAGTTGTTCAATTTCGAGAAAAAACTCGTTAAATTTCGAGAAAAAAAGTTGAGATAAAATGTTGAGAATAAAGTCAATAATTTACGAGAAAAAAGTCGTTGAATTACGAGAACAAATTCGTTAAATTACAAATTTGTTCTCATAATATAACGACTTTTTTCTTGTAATTTAATTACTTTATTCTCAACATTTTATCTCGACTTTTTTCTCGTAATTTAATGACTTTATTCTCAACATTTTATCTCGACTTTTTTCTCGAAATGTTATGAGTTTTTTCTCGTAATTTAACGAGTTTATTCTCAACATTTTATTTCGACTTTTTTCTCGAAATTTAACGAGTTTTTTCTCAAAATTTAACAACTTTAATCTCTAGATGGTTTTATTTTTTTATTATTGCTTGGCCCTAATCCTCTTCCGTAAAATATATGTATATGGTATAATGTATGTTTTAATGTAATACTACTACTACTACTACTAATAATAATAATAATACAATAAGATTTTTGAAGGAATTTTTCATCCATGTTTTAATTTTAACAGTAATTTGAAAAAAATTAAATAAATAATACATAATTTGAGAAAAAATAAAAAGTTTAGAGCCCTACATATTGAATTGCATAGCATCATATTTTTTTTTTTTCATTGCATCGTGTTGCATTGAATTGCATTGTGTTGAATCGAATCGAATCGAAATCAGATCGCACTGCATCGTAATAGGGGTGAAACCTATTGCATCACATCGGTAGCTGCTTCATATGTATCTTTAATGTATTGTATCGTTGGCTATGCATCGAGATGCGTTATGGAGATGCACATCCCTTATGTGCACACAGCAGTAACTGAATGCTACCCCAGATAGTCGTGCAGTGTGAAAAGAACAGTGATCTGACGACTTTGAAAACCGTGTACTTGTCAGGGTCATGTTTAGTTTGGTTTGTGTTTCTGTAGCATTTTGAGTTGTTTTTTTCTCTGTCGTTGTTCATTGGGTTTGCACTGTTCCTAGATCAGTTTCCTGTCTGATTAATTAGTTATCATGGTTTTTGATTTCCCTCATGTGTCAGATGTGTTTAATTAGTTACCTTGTATCTTGCCCTGTGTATTTATAGCCCTCAGTTTGTTCAATTCTTTCTCTTGTGTTGTTTATGCTGCCACATGTTCTTCCTATCTTCTTCATTGTGGACTATCTTCTTTGTTTGTTTTTTTTATTATTAAAGAGCTGCAATTAGATCTTTCTCCTCGTTTTGCCTGACCACACTGTAACACTTACTTTTTTTTTTTTTTTGCATGCATGAAAGTCAAGACTCGTCACATCACTGGTATTTGAACATTGCTTTTTGGGTAAACCAACACATTGCATAAATGCTCAAAAGCACATAAAATAGCATGTAATTACAAAAATTACTCTCCCTGTCCTTTGCAAAGTGTAACGATGGCAGACTCAGGCAGGGGATCCAAATGCAGCGTTTTATTAAAGGTAAGCGTGGTCGTACAGGCAGGGTCAAACAGGTACAGCAGAGGGTAGACAGAATCGTAATCCAGATACAGGCAGAAGTCAGGACTGGCAGATATCACTCACAGGTCGGTATACAAAGCAAGGGTCAGGACAGGCAGCAACGGGTCAATAAACAGGAAACAGGCAGGATCGGTAACAATAAACAGGAAACAGGCAGACAATAAACACAGGGAAACGCTCAGAAATGTCACACAGGGTAAACAAGACTTCGCGATCAGGAGGTGTGTGTGCGCGAGTCATTTATAGTCCAGATAACAAGCTTCAGGTGTATGTGGCAGATGATGATTGGAGTGGAGTGTGTGCATGTGACTGGCAGGGAGGATTATGGGAAATGAAGTCCGGGAACTGACAGGAACAGATGGTGATCATGACATAATGCCCCCCTCCCGGAAGGCGCGTCCTCGCGACGTAAACGGAACAGCTAGGGAGGGGGGGTGGGTGCACTGGAGACTGGTATGCAGACAGGAACAGGGTCCCCAATGCAGGTTCCAGGAACTCAGGCCACCATGGCGGGTCAGGTGCCACAGGCAGCCACGGCAGGACAGAGTCCATAGATGACCCCAGCGGGTCAGAGTCCATTAGTGGCCATACTAAATTGCAGTCCAAAGGTGGCCATAACAGTTCAAAGGCCCATGACGGCAGTGGTTGGGCAAGGTCCCCACCCACAAGCTCCCCACCCTCAGGTATACTGCCCCCCCCAAAAAAGTTCTTGGGGATTTCAACGGGGTCCGTTGCGGGCTCGTGGGCAAGGAGTTCGGGTGGCTCCGGCAGGGCAAGGCGTTTGGGCGGCGCTGGCAGGGCAAGACGCTTGAGTGGCACTGGCAGAGCAAGGAGCTTGGGCGGCGCTGGCAGAGCAAGTAGCTTAGGCGACGCTGGCAGGGCTAGGAGCTTGGGCGGTGCTGGCAGAGCAAGGAGCTTGGGCGGCGCTAGCAGAGCAAGGAGCTCAAGTGGCGCCGGCAGGGCAAGACGCTTGGGCGCAGCAAGAAAGACCTCTGGAGTGGTCTCCAGGCCCACAGCGGGCTCTGGGAAGGCCTCCGATCCCTGAAGAATGAAAGAAGCCTTCTTCCTCCTCCTCCTCCTCTTCCGAGGGTGAGGCGATGGTTCACCGGTTGGAGCGGGTTCTGGAGCAGACTCAATGGCTGAAACACCCCCTACATCCTTGAGCACCGCAAGGGCGGCCATCTTGCCCGTGGGCACTGGCAAAGCAGCCATCTTGTCCATCGCGTCCAGGGCGCTTGAGTGCGTTGCAACCCGCGGACTTGAACTTGAGGGCGTAGCAACCGGCAGACTCGAACTTGGGTGCGTTGCAACCGGAGAATTTGAGCGCATTGCAACAGACAAACTTGAGAGTGTTGCAACAGACGAACCTGAGTGCGTTGCAACCGGCGAACTTGCGTGCGAAGCGTCCGATGAGCTTGAGTGCGAAGCGGCCGCCTGGCTTGAGAGCGACGCGGCCGACGAGCTTGAGAGCGAAGCGGCTGGCTGGCTTGGGTGCGAAGCGACCGGCTGGCTTGGGTGTGAAGCGGCCGGCGGAGGCTTAGGAATGCCAGCCGCTCATGCTGAAATCAGCGGTGGATCAGCCACACTGGAGTGCAGCGCTCTCCGCTCCCGGACAGATCCAGAGACGTGACGTGATTCTGGGCGATCAGCAGGGACGTGACGTGACTCATGAAGATCTGCGACTTGACTTTGCTCATGAAGGTCTGCTGTGACTTGACTTTGTGTTGTTGTTGTTGTGACTGCCATTTTGTGAGTGTTCTCTTTAGAGGCAGCCATTGCATGATTCACCGTGGTGTCGCATTTCTCCGCGACACCCACAGTAAAAAGTGAACCAACTGTAAGCAGGGCAAAGTCCAAAAATTCCACAAACGACCCTCGAGGACCATTAGTGACTAAATAGTCCTTTAGTGGTTTGTTTAATCCATAACAGAAGAAGTCAATGAGAACACAGTCCGGCAGGTCAGATAAATAAGCTATATCCAGAAACCTCTGTACATGATCCTCGAGGTTAGAGTTACCTTGGCGAGGTCTTCTGTAAGGATGGCAGACTCAGGCAGGGGCAGGGTCAAACAAACAGGTACAGCAGAGGGTAGACAGAATCGTAATCCAGATACAGGCAGAAGTCAGGACTGGCAGATATCACTCACAGGTCGGTATACAAAGCAAGGGTCAGGACAGGCAGCAACGGGTCAATAAACAGGAAACAGGTAGGATCGGTAACAATAAACAGGAAACAGGCAGGATCGGTAACAATAAACAGGCAGTCAATAAACACAGGGAAACACTCAGAAATGTCACACAGGGTAAACAAGACTTCGCGATCAGGAGGTGTGTGTGCGAGTCATTTATAGTCCAGATAACAAGCTTCAGGTGTATGTGGCAGATGATGATTGGAGTGGAGTGTGTGCATGTGACTGGCAGGGAGGATTATGGGAAATGAAGTCCGGGAACTGACAGGAACAGACGGTGATCATGACACAAAGGATGCCCATTTTAATCAATTCTACTTTAATATTAATCAAAATTATTAATGTTGTCCCAATTCAAATGGATTAAACTAAACTACTTAATAATATTAAAGTAAATTTCCACTTCAACAATTTTAAGTTGCGACAAAATGGTTTTGTTGCATCAGTTTTTTTTTTAAAGCAAGGACTAAAAATATACATTCATTCATTCATTCATTCAAACATTTATTTTGAGCAGTGCATTGCATATTGAATACTGTATTTTAATTTTGAGACATACTGTCTCAGACATTTATGTACCATTAATGACTTAATGTTCTAAAAAAATAATTATTTTAGTGACTACAGAAATTGAAATCTACAGGTAACGCTAATACACACTAAATACACATAGTCACGCAATGCTGATGTTGTTAACAATAACAATTTGAGAACAATATAACAGTAATAATAATTTGCACGGTTTGGCATGATCCGAGCTAAGCGATCGTTAGATTTAATCATCATTGGCAGCGTGATTTATTGTAGGCCTAATGCTTTTTTCCTCAGTTGGTCAGAGCAAAAGTGGCAGAAATGTTACTTACTTGTTCAGATTATATTTTCCAGTGAAAATTCTTATATTGGGAATCTGTGATTCTGAAGTTCAGTATCCACACCGGTGCAGTGACTGACAGCAAACATTAGATTCATCCGTGCTGACGAGCTGTGCCGACGCACAACGCACGTACAGATAACTGTTCCGCATTTGACTGCAATCGCATGTTTCAAACAGAGATGGCGACAAAGAGGAAAAATTGCAGACAGCAGCTTTAAAGGTCCCATTCTTCGTGATCCCATGTTTCAAACTTTAGTTAGTGTGTAATGTTGTTGTTAGAGTATAAATAAAATCTGTAAAAGTTTAAAGCTCAAAGTTCAATGCCAAGCAAGATATTTTATTTAACAGAACTCGCCTACATCGAACGGCCAGTTTGGACTACATCCCTCTACTTCCTTCTTTAATGACGTCACTAAAACAGTTTTTTGACTAACCTCCGCCCACAAGAATACACAAGAGTTGCGTTTGTAGAGTGTGTTTGTCGCCATGTTGTCGAAACGCTGTTATTTTCATCCCGCAGTCCAATCACCGGGTCTGATTCCGGCTCAAATTGATAGGGTAAAATTAAAGACATGTTTACAATAACACTGAGCGCGTGCATCTCCACGTTATGGTAAGAGGCGTGACCTTTCCAGGCAAGGTGCGCTAAGCTGCTGTCGAATCACAACACAGGAACCGCTGGCACAATCAGAACTCGTTACGTATTTCTGAAGGAGGGACTTCATAGAACAAGGAAGTCATCAGCCCGTTTTTATGACAGTAGAAAACAGCGGTATACAGATAAGTAAATTATGTGAAAAATACTGTGTTTTTTTTACACGCAAAACATGAACACATGTTATATTGCACACTATAAACACAATCAAAGCTTCAAAAAACCACGAAAAACGGGACCTTTAATGTGTCTTTGTTACACTATAATTCTACATTTAAAGGGCACCTATTATGCTAAATCCACTTTTACAAGGTGAAGGTTTGGATAAATGTGTGTTGGCAGTGTGTGAACACAACCACACTACAATGATAAAAATCCATCCACTCCCTTTTTTTTTTTTTTTTTTAAATCCCAATTAAACCAACGCCATCTCATTAGACAAGCCGTTTTGATTCTCAGAGGAATGTGACATCACATTCACGACCACTGACTGACAGTCCTGTATTACCATAGTTTCTGCCCTCTGCCAGCTGTACCTGCTGTATGCTATCCGTGAGAGTGATCGCGATATAGATGATAATCAAGCAGATGTCTTGTTTGTATGTCAGAGAATCCGATTGAGGCAGGAACTGTGATCGTAGAGAGGAGGCGGGGCACAACAGCTCATTTGCATTTAAAGGCATATGTGCAAAAACAGCCTGTTCTTGACTGTAGTCAGAAATGGGTATTTACAACATGGATTTATAAATGATCCTTGAGGTCCTTTTTAAGCTGAAACTTCACAGACACATTCTGGGGACACCTGAGACTTAAATTACATTTGTAAATATTTACTATAAATATGGGCATAATAGATCACCTTTAAGTACTGACTAATATTAAGTAACTACATGTACTTACTATGAGGTTAGGATTAGGGTTTGGTTTGGCTTAGGGTTAGTTGCATGTAATTATGCATTATTTATAGTTATTACTATAATAACTACATGTAACACAATGGCACTAAAATAAAGTGTTACCAATAATTATAAAACAAAAGTATACCCTAACAGTTTGAACACCTGATTTGTCTCTTGTAATTGCATTTTATTTTACTTTATGTGCACTTTCAGTTTACTTACAATGTACATATCCAAGAATGTACTGAGTAATATAAGGTAACTACATTGACTTAACATGGGTTAAGTTCAAAGTTAGTAACTAGCTATTACCCATAGTTATTATGGTATGTACATGCAGAACAGGACTTCAAAATAAAGTGGAGTGTAACCTAAAACTGAAAATCTCTAGCCGTAGCTCATATATGCATTAACAAAACAAATCTTAGAAAAATAGAGCAAAAATGCCTTGAATAAATAAATAATTCCCCAGATGCAGGGATCAGACTCAAGCGTTTGTTTAGTCTATCGTGCGCATCTTATTCCTTTTTCCCCTCCTGTTTTTCACAATGGCCATTCCAGGCTCTGGCAATACATGACACATTATGCTGTGACTGATTGTATTTCGTGATCCTTTGAATGCATCCACCCACATTGTCTTCAGACCAGCAATTATTTATAATTGCGATCCCTCTTCAATCAGATCGTATTATTGCATGCACTTTGATTTCTTATTTAAATCATCAATATCATGCATATGCCTGATGTGCCCTGGCGTTTTTTACAAAGCATGAATAATTGAATATCAAAGACATTCAAAGAGCAAATGACAATGTTCTTTTTGGTTCAGCAATGTATCAAGAGTTAAAGATATGATGAAAAGTTAAAGATGCTACTTTTACGCTTGGGGACATCCAGCTCCACGTAAAGGCAGATTCAGTGAGATTAAGCTATACTAACAACTCCTGTGCTAGAAACTTAGACCTAAATATCTAACATCAGATGACATATTAGCATAATTAGAATTGTTAGGAAATACAGAGCAGAAATACAGAGTGGTTTGAAGTTAAGCCTAACATATTTTCATTAGACAATCAATAACTGTCACTGTACACAGCTCATGAATTACTAAAAAATATTGAGAAAAGCAAAGCCCCTGCTCCATCTTTTTGTTTTTGCGAAAGGTAACAAAACAATCTATCTAAGGCTTGCAGGGCTGGTTGTTGAGATAATTTGTGGTTAGAGAGCACTGTCAATCACAGGACCAGGAAAACTGTCAGCATGTTGTGGAATGGATTCTCTTATCAAGGGAGGCAACTGGTATGAATGTCACTTTGGTTTGTTTCCTGAAAATGTAATCTTATTGCTGACACCTGAAGGTAAACACTTCAATTATTCATTCACATAACGTGACATTCATTTAGGTTAGCTGTTTTAAATGTACATGTAAATGATAAATGTTCAATTATTTCAGGTAATTGCTAACTGGCCATCTTATATTACACACAAGATACAATGGTATAATACTACTTACTGGAACGAGGAAGAGATATTCACTTGTACTCTCTTCACTGGCTTTCTATTTACTTGAATTCTGTTGAAAGTCTTATTATTTGTTTTCAATGGTCTAAATGAACCCTTATAACATTCCTGATATCTTCTTTTTTTTACACTTAAAGCCTCTGAGGTCTTCAAATACACTGCTACATCCATTTAAAACATAAGGATGATCATCGTTTCTCAATACCAACTCCCATACTTGACTTAGTCTTTGGAATAGTCTTCCATTCCACCTCAGATTGTTTCCCAATTGGTATTTTAAATCTGTTTTTAAGATATGTGTACTTCACAATGAAATTTAAGTCATTACTTACTGATAATCTTCAACTGCAGTGAGCTGCTAATAGTGCTGCACAGATTATGCAGAGCTCAAGATATTTTCATGTTTTATTCTATGATATAAAATACACGCCTTGTAGTATGTCACGCATTGGTGTTGTAAATAACTGCACAAATTCAAAACAGTCTTTAAGGGTTAGATTCATCTTTCACTTGATTTTGATTATATTTATTGTGTGTAACTTCATTTATCTATGGTGTCTGATACAGTATGTAAAGCACTTTGGCCAACATGTTAAATAAGTTCAATAAATTTGATTGATTGATTGATTAATTGATTGATTAAAATTCACTAAAAATTATGTCCATTGATAGTGCTGAATATTTGAACAAGCTATTTGCGTCATTTTAGATTCACTAATTCTAGTAAGGTTTAATGTGTTTACATTATGAATGCATTAGTTATCATGAACTAAAAGTAAAAATATGTTTACAGCATTTAAATATTTTGACCAATGTTAATATCTACATATACTAACAAATTTTTAACATTTCAAGTCCTCACAAGGTCAAAATGGTATTGCCATTCTTGTGGGGACATTTGGTCCTCATAACGGAATACCAGGTACACACACACACACACACACACATTAGGTTTCGGTATCTTTGTGAGGACTCTCCATAGACATAATGATTTGTACAGTGTACAAACTGAATTTTCTGTCCTCTAACCCTATCCCTACTCCTAAACCTACCCATCAGAAAGAAAAAAAAAACTTTTTGATTTTTTTACATTTTTAAGTAAGCATCATTTAGTATGTTTATTAATCCATTTTTCCTTGTGGCAATGTAAGTGATCTCAGGTATTACTATCCTTGTGGTTCTCACAATGTAGGTTAAACAAGTACACACACGCGCGCACACACACACAGAGAGAGAGAGAGAGAGAGAGGCATAGTGGGCATGCTTCAGTTTGTCGACCAGTTAGTTGAGCCAGAAGATTCGACAAATGGTTTATAATTTATTGTTTAGCATATATGACACTCTTCCTGTTTCCCATTTTAGTCATTACAGGTGCTGGTCATATAATTAGAATATCATCAAAAAGTTTATTTATTTCACTAATTCCATTCAAAAAGTGAAACTTGTATATTATATTCATTCATTACACACAGACTGATATATTTCAAATGTTTATTTATTTTAATTTTGATGATTATAACTGACAACTAAGGAAAATCCCAAATTGAGTATCTCAGAAAATTAGAATATTGTGAAAAGGTTCAATATTGAAGATACCTGGTGCCACATTCTAATCAGCTAATTAACTCAAAACACCTGCAAAGGCCTTTATATGGTATCTCAGTCTAGTTTTGTAGGCTACACGATCATGGGGAAGACTGCTGACTTGACAGTTGTCCAAAAGACGACCATTGACACCTTGCAGAAGGAGGGCAAGACACAAAAGGTCATTGCAAAAGAGGCTGGCTGTTCACAGAGCTCTGTGTCCAAGCACATTAATAGAGAGGCGAAGGGAAGGAAAAGATGTGGTAGAAATAAGTGTACAAGCAATAGGGATAACCGCACCCTGCAGAGGATTGTGAAACAAAACCCATTCAAAAATGTGGGGGAGATTCACAAAGAGTGGACTGCAGCTGGAGTCAGTGCTTCAAGAACCACTACGCACAGACGTTTGCAAGATATGGGTTTCAGCTGTCGCATTCCTTGTGTCAAGCCACTCTTGAACAACAGACAGCGTCAGAAGCGTCTCGCCTGGGCTAAAGACAAAAAGGACTGGACTGCTGCTGAGTGGTCCAAAGTTATGTTCTCTGATGAAAGTAAATTTTGCATTTCCTTTGGAAATCAGGGTCCCAGAGTCTGGAGGAAGAGAGGAGAGGCACACAATCCACGTTGCTTGAGGTCCAGTGTAAAGTTTCCACAGTCAGTGATGGTTCGGGGTGCCATGTCATCTGCTGGTGTTGGTCCACTGTGTTTTCTGAGGTCCAAGGTCAACGCAGCCGTATACCAGGAAGTTTTAGAGCACTTCATGCTTCCTGCTGCTGACCAACTTTATGGAGATGCAGATTTCATTTTCCAACAGGACTTGGCACCTGCACACAGTGCCAAAGCTACCAGTACCTGGTTTAAGGACCATGGTATCCCTGTTCTTAATTGGCCAGCAAACTCACCTGACCTTAACCCCATAGAAAATCTATGGGGTATTGTGAAGAGGAACATACAATATGCCAGACCCAACAATGCAGAAGAGCTGAAGGCCACTATCAGAGCAACCTGGGCTCTCATAACACCTGAGCAGTGCCACAGACTGATCGACTCCATGCCACGCCGCATTGCTGCAGTAATTCAGGCAAAAGGAGCCCCAACTAAGTATTGAGTGCTGTACATGCTCATACTTTTCATGTTCATACTTTTCAGTTGGCTAAGATTTCTAAAAATCCTTTCTTTGAATTGGTCTTAAGTAATATTCTAATTTTCTGAGATACTGAATTTGGGATTTTCCTTAGTTGTCAGTTATAATCATCAAAATTAAAAGAAATAAACATTTGAAATATATGTGTGTAATGAATGAATATAACATACAAGTTTCACTTTTTGTATGGATTTAGTGAAATAAATCAACTTTTTGATGATATTCTAATTACATGACCAGCACCTGTATTTAATCCCTGACCATGGCAACACCGTTCGAGACATCCAATATCTGTTTGCAATTTAGCATCTTCAGTATCTTTGCATCATATTCACACAGTTTGTGAATCACATTAATTCCCTTGGAGGAGTACTTAAAAATTCAGAGCCTGATTTTTCCAAAAAAAAAAAAAAAAATAGCATTCAAATCAAAATAGCTGACTTCCTGTTGGTCAGAGCTAATGTCTGTAAATTAGTAAGTTGTCTGGCATGATGAGAACAATTTAGGTACAGTTCGGTTACTAGGTAAAACTAACCTCCATACTTTAATCAAAAGGTTGTGCTATAGAGCCCCTCCTCCCCCATTTCTAAGGTTTTGTTAATGTCTACTGATGTACATGTCTACTGATGTGTGTGTGTGTGTGTGTGTGTGTGTGTGTGTGTGTGTGTGTGCTTTTGTTTATATTACATTGTGGGGACGAAATGTCCCCATGATGTAATATAAACCTGAGTTCACCTACATCGTGGGGACCAGCCAGCGGTCCCCACAATGTAAATGGGTTTATAAATCATATAGAATGAGTTTTTGTGAAAAAGTAAAAGTTTGCACAGTTTCCTGTGAGGGTTAGGTTTAGGGGTAGGGGCAGGGTAGGGGGATAGAATGTACAGTTTGTTCAGTGTAAAATGCATTGAAGTCTATGGAAAGTCCCCACAATTCACAAAAACAAACATGTGTGTGTGTGTGTGTGTATGTGTGTGTGTGTGTGTGTGTGTGTGTGTGTGTGTGTGCGTGTGTGTGTGTTGAGTTTCATGCAATTTGAAGCATGCTAAAAGCCTTAAAAATGGAATATTAAAGTTTGACGCATTGCTGTGGCAACAGTGTTTAAGATATCAAGAATCCTTTGTAGGTCTCCATCCGCCATGTCTGGACATTATTCTGACTAAACTTGGGTAAAAACAGGAGGCCGGTGTCACTTTGACTCACAATAGTCACATCCATGTGATTGATACAGCTGAAGTTTCATCAAAATCAGTCAATGTAGGCAGAAATTATAACACACTTCTTGTTTCCCTGTTTTTGCCATACATTCATTGCCTCACCATAACCAAACCCCAGCCGCGGCTTGTCTTTAAGTATATTCATCCAACACAAATATCTCTAAACTGTATCAATAATGAATTGTAAATGTGTTCAGAATTCTTCAACAAATATTTTTCAGATTTTTTAGACTATTTTAAGTCTTAAAGTGTGCAGGATTAAAATTTAAAATTTAAACATATTTAACGCTACCTTCATGTAAACTTCGCTCCAGACCAAGACAATAGGCTATCAATCTGCTTCAGCTATATTAGTTTGCATCAAGTCTGCCTTCTGTATTCAAGTTACAAAGAAAATGTAAACTGGCGTCGGGTCAGTTAAGCTTTTTCCGTAAGTCGAATCAGGAAGGCGTAGGAGTAGCATAAGCTTTTTGAACTGCGAGAGTTTTACACTTTCTTCGTAAGTTGAATATGGAAGGCAGTCTGGCAGAAGCTAGATATTTTACTTCATAACTTGTTAAATATGTTTTTTTTTTTTTTAAACAAATGCATCGCTTCGCTTCAGAAGTCCTTTATTAACCCCCCACAGCCATGTGGAACACACGTTTATTATGGATGGATGTGGATGGAAGCATTTTCTTCAGCTCATACTCGATGGTCCCGTTCACTGCCATTATGAAGTTCAAACATGTCAGGATATTTATTAAAATATCTCTGATTGTGTTCATCAGAAAGAAGAAAGTCATATACACCTAAGATGCTTAAGGGTGAGTAAAGCTTGGGGCAATTTTCATTTGAAAGTGAACTAATCCTTTAAAGCCTGTCAATCAACATTACAGTGCCACCTTCTTCAGTACCAACACAACCTCTGCCAAAAGTATTCTGCGTGTGTTCAGTAATTACAATATAAAGCTTACAAAATGTTTATCATAAACTGGCTCTAAGACCCAGAATCTGCCCTACCTAATTTACGGTCATGAGCCGCTATTGCGTTTGAGATATTAAAAATCCACTCGCAGGGTTGCAGTTGTAATTAACATTAACCTAAGTTAATAATGTTGTATAAGTATTGTTCATTATTGGTTCTTAATACATAATGTATGAACTAATTTTGAACACACTGAATCTTATTGTAAAGTGCAACTCTAATTATGAATCAGAATATAACCATTCAAATCAGGTAACAGATACTATTGTGAATGTTTATAAATATGCAAATAGCATGATTGTAAAACAGATATGTTTAGCCATTAACTATTAAATGACCCATGACTGGTACTGTAGATCAACATGGTATTTCTTTTCACTCCAATACGGTTGGAAGAATTGTTGAGTAGTGTAAATAAATAAAATGTGGATGATTGACAGGCCGTTGACAGGATGCATGTCACTATGCAACTGCTTAAGCGGCCGGTGGTTTCACACTGTTTGGTAATTCATCCCTCAATGTTCATGTTTTTGTCAGTATTTGCATCTGTAACTTCATCCTACTACCAGCAGGCATTTATGGGCCACAAAGGCTGCTGGGAAATGCAAAGCCTATTCATCATCTCATTTGTTACATCATCTTGGGCTTTCGCACGTGCTCTCATGAGCTCTTGGGTCAGGAATTATCTCGTTCATTGGTGGGCTAATCTTAACACAGCCTGTCATATCTCTCGTCGCCCATATGCTGGTGAGGGTTGACAGGGTGAGAGAGTGAATCACTCCAGCTGAGCCGAGTCAGTGCAGGAAGTGGCAGTGGCCTTGATGTTTGTATGCGAGGGGGAAGATCCTACTGACCCCAGATGGAGGACGGTTTGGAGTCGTCTGTGGTTGATGCTACAGGACAGTTCTGCTCTACTGGTTCTTCCCCACAGCGAGTCCCTGGAGACGGCTGCACGCTGCTTCTCTTCATGCGTACCACTGAGCTGCATGTTAACTATTTCATGTTTCCTGGAGGAAGAGAAAAGGAATCGTTAAGTAAAAGAGACATCAACATGAAGATCTACATCAAAAGAGAACCATCAAGTCTTCAGTATGCTATATTAAACGCTCCATGGCAGTGGATGAAAAACATACTTTTGGTGTTGCTACAGACACATTCATTGCAATTTAATTTGTCATCTGCTTTTAAACTCTATGCACACTGGAATACATTACTGTCATCCACATTAAATTTTGCTGTTAACATTGTTCGATTTTAGAACATTATTACATAAGTTCAGAGTACAGCACAGTCTATCTGTTGGCAATGTTCAAATGGAACACAAGCATACTTTATACAGCACAACACTGCATACTAAATACTATTTTTAAAGTCCAACCTATAGTAAATAATTGTATCCCTTAAAATTAATCTTTGATCACCAATATGACATAATTAAACATTTTTCCTTAAAAAAGCTTCAATGTAACTTGCTTCATTTAGTGTACGCGGATCCATGAATGTGCAAATTAGTCCCCGTCTCCACTCAATCACACCAGCTCAGAATACCTGATCCTCAAAATACCTGATCCACTCACTCAATTTCACTGTAGTAAACTGGTTTAATTCAATCATATATGTTTTGTAAGGAACCCCCCATCGGCCCAAAAATGGAATTCGACGGCCTGGGCGAAGGTTAACGCGTGTATGCCTTTTCAGCACCTCTGTGAAGTTCACTTAATTTCACTCGTTTAATCTGACTCCAATTTCAAATTATTCTTATTCTTAGGTTGTGTTTCCAATTATAAATTAATCATTAGTTATGCCTTAATTTAGATTTTTGATTATTCTGATTACCTTATATTTTCAATTATTTCGTTCACTGTAGTCCCGGTAATGCTTTAGAAGAGTCACTTTGGCCAACTGAATGCTCTTCCCGGACACAAACTCGTCAGTTCTGATCTTAAACATTGGATGCAGGGTAAATATCTACCTTTAAGTCGGTCGCGCTCTGCTTACTCGTAACAAAAAGCATAGTTTTTATATATTTACGAAAACTGCAACTTATTTAAGGCAGCAATAGTCAGAAATCGAAATGGACTTAATTGATGTATCTATTAAACCTTCCGTATGATCAATCCTTAACACAGATTTGCGGTAATACCTTTGCTTTAATCTACTAGAAGTAATTAATTAAAAATAATACAGAATAAACCAGATATAACATTTTATTTGTCAAGTAAAAATGTATCATGCCAATTACATTACATTTAGACAATTAGAAGCCAATTCAGAAATGATAAATGCATAACATCAATTACTCAAAGAAATGCATATACACACAGTGATGTGTGAATGTCTTCAGACATTCACCCATCTCTGTATGGGGGCCTCTGGCTACAGAAAATCCCCCCTGACTTCTTTGCAATTTACCTTATATACAGACCAGAACAGAAAGGGTTATAAATATTTACTACACCAACACCTGTTTTGGGGGGAGAGGAATGGGTTTTCACAAAAGGCACCACCCAAAGAGAGGACAGAATTTTCCTTAGTTTTCAGTCTTCTTCATAATACCAGTGACTGCTGTGAAATTGAGACCATTTTACCAATCGCACCGAGACATTTAAAATGATACCAAACAGAAAAAGGGGAAAACAATAGATACACAAGTTACATTATAAGTCTTGAAGAACTTTCAGTGACTTGCGTCAGGGGGAAGGGAAGGTGTGTGTGTTGTGTGTGTGTGTGTGTGTGGTGGTGGTGGGGGAGGCGTTGTCCTTTTGGGGTTAGGGCAAGGCATTGTCCTTTACTACTTCTTTGAGATCTTTTTCCAGATGAATTTTATTATTTAATTGCAGGATGCTTGATCTCTGTTTTTGTCTAGCAGGAAATTCAAGTCTTTACATTTTGAACCAGAAACTGTTTCAGAAGAAGAGGAAGAGTGAATTATACAAGTCGATGTATCAGATTGGTAATGCGTTTTATGTAATTGCGTAATTATGTATTATTTATGTATAATTTACATGATTAGCCTTCTGCTTGACTGTGTTATCAAACAGCTAATAACGTGTTGCTAATGTTACACAAACCATGTTCCCGTTCGCCACCTCAGAGTCAGCAGCTGCCCTCATCAGCATCATTAGAAACGCTTTGAACAACTTAGAATGTCAGTGGAGAAAGGCACATAGTTCATCATAACATCATCATATTCACCCGCTATATTGCTAAATGTACACAATTTTTCAAATCAACAGAAAAATATACAGAGATAACCTGGCTTCTTTTGAGACCCCCCTGTTTCGCAGCATAGTCAATGATATGCTAAAGCATATTGATGGGATTGGTTACAACATATTTCTGATGTAGAGAACGGGGCAATTTCAAACTGTATTTTTGAGAATGTCTTTGGTAAACTGCAGTTTTAAGGAGAAAATGCTCAGCAATGTTGTTGACACATGCACATGGTTCATCTTAAAGCATACTAAAAAACCACATAGGCATATAAACAACATTAAAAACTTGATTTTCACCACAGGGGGTCTTTAAAGTGTCATGAATTTGCATACATTTCATTTGAAGACATGATGAAATATGTGCGCATAGACGGTGTTGGTTAATGTTTAGAGCTATATAGATTATATCGGGGTTCCCAAACACATTCCTGGAGCCTCCCCAACACTGCTTTCCATGTTTCCTTAATCAAACACACCTGATTCAGACCCGCTGTATTGCTAAATCTACATGATTTTTCATATGAACAGAAAAATATACTATCATCAAATATGATGATAATTGCATAGAGTTTGTATTGGCGGTATGGTTCCATTCTGGGCAAGATCTCCCTGTGCATCCATGCAGCCTAGCATGGACAAGAGCAGCCATAACCCCCCTTAGGGTAAACAGAAAAGAACCAACATATGCAGATATCATTATTGTCAATAATTTAACATCTATATATATATTTCAAGAATAGTCTGATTCATGTAAGTCATAAGGCCAATCCTGACTGCAGAGAGGAGGAGCTGGGGATGGAGGAGGATAATTAGCTCCTGAGAAATGCGATAGCTGCTGATAAACTGAGGAGTTTATATATGGATGCTGTGATAGGTGTCTATAGGTAGACGTGAGTCTCCTGGGAGTCAGCTGATGCGAGACTGACTGACGTGACCTGCCAGAACTGACGCTAACGCTGGATTTCTCTCGAGACTCCCTTGCTAGTTTGCTATTAATGATATGCTTAAGCCTGCCGGCATGTTGACGTGACTGGTTACAAGGTAGTTTGTGACGTCACAAACACCAGCGGGTCTTTTTTTCACTGCAGTTTTAAAAAGAAAATACTCAGCAATGATGCTGACTTATGAATTTGCACATGGTTTGTCTTAAAGCAGATTAAAAACACCACATAAACATAAACAATATTAAAAACTTGATTTTCACCATAGGGGGCCTTTAAAACATAATATGTGAAACTGTATAAATTATCTAATGATAACATTTCATTTCCAATTTTCCAAACAAATAATGGGTCAATAAAAATGTTAATAATTATGGCTGCTGGTTTGGAAAAAGGCACCAACATATTGCATTCTGGGATATGTCATTCTATGTGTGCTCTGTTGTATATGGTGGCTGCGTCCAAAATTGCATACTCTCTTGAGTAGGTACTTATTTTGAATAAGTAATTATGTCAGGACCACTAAAAAAGTATGTTCTATATAGTTTGAATGTGTGTAGTATGAATGTAAACTGGACGTACTACTACATTTGCCATGTTGTCATTATCACATGACCTAGCAGTGTTAGTTGAGTCACTTCACTGCCATACACAAATGTTTTCTCACCCACTTCACTGCCATACTCTCCTGTGGCTTCATGGGATAGTAAAGTGTCCATTGTGTACACTAGGGGTGCAACGGTTCAAACTGCTCACGGTTCGGTTCGTATCACGGTTTTAGGGTCAAGGTTTCGGTACGGTTCGTATGTGCTATGTTCAGGGAAAATAGGACTACTGTCAAATAAAAATAAAGAAAATAAGAACAAATAATCAATAACTACAAGCAATGTCACAAATAAATACAATAAAGAAAATATTCAAATAAAATAAACAGTGCTTTTCAGGTTTTTCAGGTATCTAACATTAATTTTAAGGTACAGAAAATGGATAAAGTAATCAAATATAAAATAATACTGCATATTATCTTCACTGTTTAAATTAAATAAAGATGAATTATTATTGAAGTTACAAAAGCTATTAAGTCAAGAGCAGTGAGTGATTTCTTTGTTATTAGTTGTTTGATTTAACATTAAAAACACAGGCAGCAGGAATAGTTTTTTTCCCCCCTTTAAGACATGCACAGTCCAGTACATATACTGTTACACATGCAATGTCTTTCTCGACTAATATACGTTCACTTAAAGGTGCCCTAGAATCAAAAATTGAATTTACCTTGGCATAGTTGAATAACAAGAGTTCAGTACATGGAAATGGCATACAGTGAGTTTCAAACTCCATTGTTTCCTCCTTCTTATATAAATCTCATTTGTTTAAAAGACCTCTGAAAAACAGGCGAATCTCAACATAACACCGACTGTTACGTAACAGTCGGGATCATTAATATGTACGCCCCCAATATTTGCATATGCCAGCCCATGTTCAAGGCATTAGACAAGGGCAGCCAGTATTAACGTCTGGATCTGTGCACAGCTGAATCATCAGACTAGGTAAGCAAACAAGAACAATAGCGAAAAATGGCAGATGGAGCAATAATAACTGACATGATCCATGATAACATGATATTTTTAGTGATATTTGTAAATTGTCTTTATAAATGTTTCGTTAGCATGTTGCTAATGTACTGTTAAATGTGGTTAAAGTTACCATCGTTTCTTACTGTATTCACGGAGACAAGAGAGCCGTCGCTATTTTAATTTTTTAACACTTGCAGTCTGTATAATTCATAAACACATCTTCATTTTTTATAAATCTCTTCAACAGTTTGTAATGTTAGCTTTAGCCACGGAGCACCATCAAACTCATTCAGAATCAAATGTAAACATCCAAATAAATACTATATTCACATGATCCAATGCATGCATGCAGTATGCATGACAAACATCTTGTAAAGATCCATTTGAGGGTTATATTAGCTGTGTGAACTTTGTAAATGCACTGTATTATAGTCAAGAGCTTGGGGGGGAGGGGTTCAGGAAGCGTGCGATTTAAAGGGGCCGCAGCCTGAATTGGTGCATAGTTAATGATGCCCCAAAATAGGTATTTAAAAAAATTAATTAAAAAAAAATCGATGGGGTATTTTGAGCTGAAACTTCAAAGACACATTAGACTTATATTACATCTTGTAAAAACTGGTTCTAGGGCACCTTTAAGACATAACCGACTATGTTTGCTAGGATACTCGCCAAGATGGGCATTTTGACATAATTTTTGTATGAATTTGTCTGCTGAAGCACAAGACTTGAAAGAGAACTCGGTATTTGCGCGCTGTCTGAAATAAGCTCACAGTGCACATGAGTTCTCTTTCACGTCTTGCTCTTGAATGTTTAAATTGGCAAGGCTTAAATGAGTTTAGTTTAAACACAGATAGCAACGTGTGCTGTTCAGGTCTCACCTGCGATCAAGCGCTATCAACAATTGTGATGACGGCGTAAATGACTGGACATTACAGCATACGATACTCGAAGTGAACAAAGTTTATAAAGAGTGACTGTTTTGCCCACGCTTGTTGGTTATCGTTGTTGTGACGTTTTGCGCATCCATCGACTGAAACATATCTCTGTCTGAACTCTGTCTGTTTTCCACGTTGCCATTTTAAACAAACCATATTAACCAACAGATGTGCCATCATTAGAGATGGACCATGGTGCAAGTGCATGCCGAACCGTAAGTGGAGAACGGTACAGTTCGATTTTTTTACCGAGAACCGCTGCACCCCTAGTATACACACTTCAGAATCTCACAGGAAATAGTTGGTTAACCAGGTACTTTTTGCCCACTCTTTTATGAGTATACTGTGAATTCAGACATACTTCTTTTGACACACACTGTTTTTCGCCTACTATATAGTAGGGGTGCAACGGTTCTCGGTAAAAAAAAAAATCGAACCGTACATAGCACTTACCAAACTGTACCGAAACCGTGACCCTAAAACCGTGATACGAACCGAACTGTGAGCAATTTGAACTGTTGCACCCCTACTATATAGTAGGGAAGTGGTAAAAAACTGAAATACCTTAAAGAGCTAATTCTACCTGATTTAATATATAAAAATATTTTGGTTGGTATAAATTAATGTATATAGGCTAGTTCTTTGAATATTTTATGACTGGACTAAAACCAGTTAATCTAAATGTTATTTTTTAATGAGCTTTTGTCCACTATTTTTGCTCAAATCATATAGTCTCCATGGAGACATACACTAATGGATGGTATTTTCCATTCCTCACTCTATGAACAATTAAAACTTTACAAGGTAAACAACCTCAAAATGACCAATAATATGAGCCCCCCTTATCGCAATGCTGTCCCATTGATCATTTTGATTAGAAATATAGAATTTTTGCTTATGTTGACATTTTTCATGAAAATATGTACGACTTTTGCCCTGTCTGGTAATTGTCCGGATGAACAATTCTCAGGAGCTTTCTACTGGCCAATCCAGAAGCTGTAAACACAATTACCCACTTACTCTGTATTCAGTACCATCACCGTGACATCGTTCCTTCTTTCCTCAGTCATCAATTCCCATTCCCATGTGTTCAGTACCCACAGATTGATTTCTTATATGGAGTGACTAGGAAGCGAATGCAGGATTCCAGGCTTGAACTTGGTCAATATTATGCAACACGGCTAGACCTCACTGGTGGCAGATGGTTATGCCTGAACTGCAAGAGGGTCAAGCAGGGCTGAAGTAATCTACTGGGACTTGTCTGGAAATGACAAAGGTGAAGGGAGGGTGGGTGAGCGTTTACGGTAGAAGACGGGAGATGTGTTAGCTGTCAACAGGAATGAACAGGAGCATGGCCTCTCTGGATGAATGCTACAGGACAGCGCCTCTGAATCACTTTCTGACAAGTGAACAGGATCAGGTATACCGGATACAATGCGTGTGTGATGAAAGCTGATATATTTTTAAGTCGTAAATCATTCATAAAGCCCACTAATGCTAAGCATCTACGTTTTTCAGCTTCACTACCATGACAGCCCATTTTGTGCTCCATTCATGTCATGTTGAAATTACTGTAATTACAAGATGACAGATTCTACTAAGATTGGTTCACATTCTTAGATTGAGCCAGTTGTTGCTATGGCAACACTAATAAAGCCAAAATGGAGTTTGGTTTTTATTCAGTATTTGTATATTTTTTTTTTCCCCTTTTCATCTACAATGTATCAATTTAAATATAACAATCTGCTAAGGTGTAATGTAACAAATCATGTAACAAATATCATCTTTTATTGGAAAATTAAACAACATTTTATCAAACTTTGCTGCCTTAATCTTCTAAACAACAAGAGAAGATCAAATTACATTCCTGTCAAAAATCAGCTCCAGCTCTCCGACGCAAAGTAATCCAAAAAAACACCAGAAGAAAACAAGAACGTCCAAGCACCCTTCGATCAAACACAGGAACACCAACAACAACCCATAAAACCCAACTGAAAAGCAAGAGCTTAAATACACAATGCAATGAGTAGATAAATATTGACTGAAAAATATTACAGAAGTATGAAAACAGCAACTTGAATTAAAAATATTTGTTAATCATCTGTAGATAGCTTATTTATTCTAATGTAATTATAACGGTCGCCTGAGGGCCCTCAACGACCACGTCATCTGTGAGTGTGAGATTCTAACAAACTAAAAATAACTTTATTATAACTAATAAATATATTCAATATTGTACACTTGTTAATGTTTTTTTTTTTTTTTATTATGAACACATATTAAGCATGACAAACCAATACAATCGATGAAACTACAAAGCTGGCACGTATGGTATGTATGATTACAAAATAAAGTAATTAAGATTGTTATTAATATTATTTTATAAAGTAACATGTAGGATAAAAGTAGTTTTATCACGTATTGAGCCGTTTCTGTGACAGCTCCAGCTCTCCGATGCACAGATACGTCAGCATCCAAATTCACTAACTTCATTTCATTCACTCTTTGCAGATATAGTGCACTCAAATGACATAGGCCTACACTATATAGGGATTAGTGAGTCAGTGAACGAGTAAGCGGAAACAGCTTAAACATTCCTTGCTGTGTGTGGTAGCTTAACTGTGTTTATGTTTGTATGTAACTGCATTAAAAACAGGAAAAAATTGCTGTAAACATTTATAATAACATTTGAAAACAGTATTGTTCAGAAGTTACCTTCCCTCCCGATCCTGAACAAAAACCCAATCTAGCTTGTTTAGGCGAGGTTGGACCACTCTTGTATCCTCCTCCATGCGTTCTCCAGTGATTCATAATGATGCATCCGCGCCAAACGTGATTTCTTTTAGAAATGCACTTTACCTAATATTTTTTTTCTTGTAACGCAAGTAACGTAATTTTATTGACATCAGTAACTGTAATCAAATGACATAAATTTAAAATGTAATGCGTTACATTACTGCGTTATCAGGAAGAGTAATTAGACTACAGTTACTTTGTAACGCGTTACACCCAACTCTGTTTTTGGGTAACAGCCACTAGATGGCGCTCTGGTAGCGCAGCCGCCATTATGGGGTGAAAATACTAACTGGCCCATAGAATCCTTCACATCTTACGCACCCAAAATCGGCGAATTTCACTGCCAAATCAGAAGTGCAATAGAACAGTTTTTTTTTTTTTTAAATTAAGTCACTAGTAAATTGTATGGCTCCTACAGTAAATGTTGTATTGTCTTATATATGTTTTATTTTACCAGTGGAATCTAACCATTCAACCATCTGAGGTAACGTAGTTAGCCTACTTTATTGTGTATTTCCATTTTATGCAACTTTACACATTTATTATTAATGGATCACACTACAAACATAATGATCTTAAAATACATGATGCATTGCTGTGTCCGTTATCGCATAATTTACACTTTTGCTTCAACGGACATTAGACAACACTGCAAAATCAAGCTGTTATACTCACATTCCCAATTTTTCTGATGCATGTCCTTAATTTAATTTCACATGTTGGTAATAATTTAGTATTTATAAGCCTTTTAAAGACTGGATTCAGAAAGCAGGTTTTGTGAAAAAAGTGGAAGACTTAAACACAAAGTGTGTAAAATAAACTGTCAAAAGGATTTGATGATCACTAGTGATAGTATTTCATTCTGTGTTGTCATCATTCAGGTTGGATTTCAGCTTTAATGTACGTTTTGTTTTAACAAAGCAGCTGATACTGCCATAGAAACAAGTGGACTACCGACTCGCTTTCACTCCAAGATGGCAGAAACGCAGGGCCTCTGCTGGGCGCAGGTGTTGCAATGGAATGTTCTATTAAGTGTCGCTTCTTGTTAGTGTATATTCTTTGATGGTGACTAATATGACAACAGAGAAATGGAAACCAAACAGGAAAGGAACACAGACACAATGGAAACTCAGAATGCACTACAACATAAAAGTCCTTTAACAAGACAAAACAAAAGACCCAGACCGTGACACCCTCTCTTTAAATGTATTCAATTATAATTTATACTATATATATCTGCTAATGCTGTAAACTATAGGGTGCCCTTACTTGCACGTTACTATAATAAAGGTTACAATTAACAACAGAGCCCAAATTATTAAATTAATAAAAAAATAAATAAATAAAAAAAATGTATTGTAAACATGTCAATTACACATAAGGCAGTTTTTGCATTAACTTCTGTTTCTCCAATTCATTGTTGAAATATAATCATTTACACAGCACTGTCATAACTTGTTTTCATGACGGATTTATTTAGGCCTTTCATTAACTAACAGGTTAAGTAAAATATAATTAATAGGCTAATATAGTGCATATATTTAGCAAAACAGTTCATTTCTCTAGCGAACTAACAAGCTGTTGACACTGAATGGCTTTTCTGAGGTAAATGTACTAGCCTGCTATGTGTCATATTGTTTACAAACTGTTTTACTGACATCTTTCCGCCGTTGAAACACTGATTAAGCGATTAAACGAGGTATGATACGTTTCAGTAAGTTGTACTGTATCTTTCAACATACCTTCATGTTCATGTTGATTCTGTAGCAATGAAGAAGAGGAAGGGATGATCGCCTATAAAGCGATCCGTCACGCTACATCAAAAAGTGTCAAAACGGCATTTATTGTTTGCTGATAAAATGTACAGAATTTGAAAGATGGCACTTTGTTTCTTATCGAAGGTAACAAAACACAGAACTTATTGTGATTATTGGTGGTTATGCTGGTTAAAATAGGCTAGGCTAAAAAGCATTACTGTGCGCGCCCCCTTCTGGATTGTAGTGTGGATCTCCTGTGACTGACTGTATTCATCATCTAACTGCATGAACCATGACATCCGTATCGTGACGGTTCGGGGCGAATACATGTACTGTTAAGACTACAGGGACTCATCTCAAGATCACTCATTTAATTTGTATCTATTGAAAAAAAAGATAAAACACCATTTACCTTCACATGTTGAGACCTCTCCGTTAAAAAATCCATTAGCCAACAAATCAACCCGGAATCAATATTATGAACACTCTTTAGCCTTTCTGATAGGATATGAGGCATTATACAATTATAAGCTGATGAAAAATCAATAAAAACTAATCGCACAAAAGTCTCTGTGCCCTCAGGATGTGAAAAAATCATATTTAACAGAGTGCTTATGGCGTCGTCGACACCCCTGCCTGACCTGTAGGCAAACTGAAGTGGATCTAGATTTGCCTGTACCATGGTCAAAAGCGCATCCTTCACAATCCTCTCAAATATTTTCATAATCAGAGAGGTAAGTGCTACTGGCCTGTACTCATTTAAGGATTTTGGTACATTATTCTTAGGCACAGGTACAATAATAGATTCTTTCCATAGATGAGGAACCTTATGAAGACACAATGGGTTTCTAAAAATAAAACAAAAAATATCTTTTAAGAATACGACCACCAATACCATCCAGACCAGGACTTGTTCTCTCTCTTATACCCCGGAAAAGTTTTAAAACCATATCCTTATCAACATTTACACTATTCTGCTCCAAAGACGCATTTTTAAAAACTAGTTCCTGACTAAAATCATGACTATTAAAATGATTATAAAAAAAATTCAGGTCATTAGAAAGGTCCAAATCAAGCTTCCCATTCAGAGAAGTGTGACGTTTTTTTTAAATGCATCCCCACCATGGATTTCACCCCTTCCCACGCAGGACATGATTTTCCAGTGCTAAGCATATATTCCACTTTATCCTTATAATTGAGCTTTGCCAGTTTAAGTTCTTTTTTAACTTGTTTTTGTAATACCTTATACTGAGTCACACCACCTTGATTAAAACAAATATTTCCCTGAATATTTGTGTTTTTTACAGATTTAGTGACCCATGGTTTATTATATGGGTAAATATAAATTTCATGGGGAGGGCTCCAAGCTCTGAATATAGGTCCGAACCCAGAGTACTCCCCCCGGTGTGGTAAAAATAGATAGAACTAGAAGTAAGGAGATGGGGTGGAGGAGGGATGCTGATAAACTCTCAAATGAAGAGCGGTAAGTCTGCTGTATTTATACCTCTTGTTATTGGTTGAGTTGATTAACTGAATGCTCTCCACCTGTGCTAATCAGGTTAATTATCTGAACCTGCTCCTCCCGAATCTTATTAAAGGGATAGTTCACCCAAAAATGAAAATTTGATGTTTATCTGCTTACCCCCAGTGCATCCAAGATGTAGGTGACTTTGTTTCTTCAGTCGAACGCAAATTATGATTTTTAACTGCAACCGCTGCCGTCTGTCAGTCAAATAATAGCAGTGGATGGGAACTTCAACTATAACAGTAAATAAAACTTGCTTAGACAAATCAAAATTAAAACCTGCAGCTCGTGACGGCACATTGATGTCCTAAGACACGAAACGATCGGTTTGTGTGAGAAACCGAACATTATTTATATAATTTTTTACCTCTAATACACCACTATGTCCAACTTCGTTCAGCATCCTGTTAGTGAGGTCAAAAAACCCGCTCTGCTGACGGAAGTGATGTCTCGCCCATATACTTAAATGAGCACGAGACATCACTTCCATTGTCAGAGCGCGATCAGACCTCACTAACCGGAAGTTGAACAAAGTTGGACATAGTGGTGTATTAGAGGTAAAAAATGATATAAATACTGTTCGGTTTCTCGCACAAACCGATCATTTCGTGTCTTAGGACATCTATGTGTCGTCACGAGCCGCAGGGTTTAATTTGGATTTGTCTATGGAAGTTTTTTCGACTCTTATTGTTCAAGTTCCCAATCACTGCTATTATTTGACTGACAGACGGCAGCGGTTGCAGTTAAAAATCATAATTTGCGTTCGACTGAAGAAAAAAAGTCACCTACATCTTGGATGCCCTGGGGGTAAGCAGATAAACATCAAATTTTCATTTTTGGGTGAACTATCCCTTTAATAAAACATTATATCACCAATAAGGTGTATACTGAATTTGAACTTTTAATACCACTGTTTTCATACATTAAAACACGGTTTCACAGACAGGGCTTAGCCAGGATTAGGCCTTAGTTCAATTAGGGTATTTAAGTAGCTTTTATAAACGTAACCAAGAAAAAACATTACTGATGTGTTTCTTGAGCAGGGGTGTAAAGAGTATCTGAAAACTATACATTAGTAAAAGTACAGATACCTTACATCGCAAATGACTCCACTACAAGTTACAAGTAAAAAAATTACAATTTGACTTGAGTAAAAGTCTTAAGTACTGTTAAAATCAGATACTTTAAGTATTTTACTCATGCTGAATGTAGGGTCAGAGATGCACTAGTCCTAAACACCTGAGAGACATGCCAGTGAAAATAAGAAACAATTGATTCGTAAGATGAGAAATCAAGTTTATATTCTAAAATCAAAATAAAACTGAACACCTCAATATTGCAATAAATCAAGATCGACACAACAACCTTTTCAATGTCTACAAACTCTCAAGTCTCAGTTAAGCCAAAGACTATAGAATAAAACAAGACACGTCACTCGTATTGTTTTGAATGGGAGAAAGTGCAACGCGCAATATGGCGGAATAAGTCCCGCCTTCTAAATAAGAGCCAGTCACCGATTGGGAAAGTCATTGCGTCACTGCAGCGGCTGTTAGAAGCTCCCGTTCCTTTAGAAACAGTCAGACTCGCGCCTCCGAAATGAGGCACAAGAGACGCGCATTTAGGTCCGCACATGCGCATTAGTTTGATCCAACCTGAAAAATCTACTTTATGTGCTGGTTTGAGCCTCATCACTAGCTGCAGTCATTTCCTCATCTAATAAATCAAACACCTGCGATCAGCAACTACCTGCTAATGCACTCATATTCATGTATCCCTGTTGACAAGTTTGGGGGAGTAAAGGCAAAGCGCGCAAGATTTAGTGTCTTCAATGCCCTTAGATGGCGATATCGCTTCTTTTTATCAGAAACAACCCGCTGCAGAAAAAGTTAGGTGTCATGAAAAATGTAATTTGTAATTGCATTACTCATCACAAATGTAATGAAGTAAAAAGTACATTTACTTGTTCAAAAATGTAGTCAAGTAGAGAGTAAAAGTTTTCAATATCTTTGATACTCGGCACAATTATAAAGTGGCCAAAAAGATACTTAAGTAGGCTAAGTAACTAATTACATTTACTCAAATACTTTACACCTCTGTTCTTGAGACGAAACAATGTCACTGACATAATTTAAGATATACCTGTACAAGTTGCTTACAGTTAAAACAGCTCAAACATGCATTTTAGTCTGGGACTAGTTTAAGCCTCATCTGTGAAGCCAGGGGTAAGTGTTTTTCACCTTAAGCGTTTTAGAATGTCCCACTGTTTTTAGTGATTGAAATACTGCAGCAGGTGCTGTAATTGGATCACATGTGCCCAAAACCTGCATTTTATTCACTTTTTTTTTTTTTTTTTTTTTTTTTTTTTGAGACAGAAAATTTACAGGCCTGTAATGCAGTTCTATGGATTTGTTGCCCGCCAGGTCTTCACACTAGCCATGTGACTGAAAACTATGAATTAGGATGCTGTCACTTAAAGGGTTAGTTCACCCAAAAATGAAAATGATGTCATTAATGACTCACCCTCATGTCGTTCCAAACCCGTAAAACCTCCGTTCATTTTCGGAACACAGTTTAAGATATTTTAGATTTAGTCCGAGAGCTTTCTGTCCCTCCATTGAAAATATATGTACGGTATACTGTCCATGTCCAGAAAGGTAATAAAAACATCATCAAAGTAGTCCATGTGACATCAGTGGGTTAGTTAGAATTTGTTGAAGCATCGAAAATACATTTTGGTCCAAAAATAACAAAAACTACGACTTTATTCAGCATTGTCTTCTCTTCCGGGTCTGTTGTCAATCCGCGTTCAATTACTAATGCATGGATCCAATATACCAATACTGATACACATGCATTTTCTTTCTCTGTTTACGCTCACTTAAGACATAACTGACTATGTTTACGAGGATATACGTCAAGACTGGCATATTTTATATATATAACTTGTATAACTATATACTTAACTGTCTATAACTGGTCTATAACTTATATATTAGATTTGTACCGATATTCGGTAATGCGATAAATCGCGATAATGAATATGCACGATATTGTAATCGTCAGCACTTCAGAATACCGTAAATAATAATTTATTACCAATTATTAATTTTTTATAAGGCAATTAAGAATACTTTACCCATCAATCGTATAAAATGCACAACACCGCTGTATTCTGCGTCAAAAGGACACGCGCTCAGATGTAAACAGTCCCAACGTGCACGAGAAGCACATGGCGGAACCAGTGAAGGAGACGAGCTGAATGAAAGTGCACGTTCACTCTCTGACAGCAGAGGGCGCTGATGGAATAGCAGCGTGCAGCGGTTACCACGGAAACCGTGCAAACAAAGTAACTGCGCTAGTGAAGTTTTTAAAATGCTTCAAACAACCATTCTTTTTTTGTAATCTCAGTGTTGTTCATCACAGCACCAAATACTGAATACTTAAAAAAGACTTAAAAGGATATTTATTTTCAAACCTAAACATTTTTATATTTTAATCTGGACTACAACATGCCCTAATGATTAGAAATGTTCTGATTATTTGTTATTGTTCAGTAAAACTTTGAAAACATACAGCTTCATTAGTTAACATGTTAATTCATTATCACTAAACTGACAATAAAAATACTTATAAAGTATTAATTATTATTAATTAATGTTAATTTCTTAGTTACTATTTAATAACATTACTAAAATCAAAATAACTTATTTAATGGACCTGAGATAAAACTAACAATGATCAGTTGTGTTTCTAAACTAACATTTACAAAAAAAAAAAAAAAAAAAAAAAACACTTTCTGTAACAAATGTAGCTATTGCTCAATCTTAGTTAATGCATTAAATAGAGTAAAGTGTTATCTGTTGTTCTTTATAGCCTAATTATTTTGCATTTTTTTTTAAATTTCAGTCAGAGTTGATTTTGTTTTATTACAAAAAGAGTTCTTAAACCTGTTAAACTATGACAAAAATGGTTTTGCAACTTATTTTAATATCGTGATAATACCGTATACCGTGATAAAAGCTTCATCAATAAATCGCAACATGAAAATTTGATACCGTCACATGCCTAATATATATATAAATATATAATTTTGTGTGAATTTGTCTGTTCAAATGTGTGAAGAAGAAATAGAGCTCAGTGTTTGCACGCTGTCTGAGACGCAGCTTTCTGGGCACACGCTTCAAATCCCACACAGCACGCAGGTAATGAATTGAGTTCCTTTTTGCGTTTTCTTGCGCTGGAATATTTAAATTGGCAAGGCTTAAACTTGCGTAACGATGCAGCACTGCATTGACTGTCCCGAGCGTCGTTCACGTTTGTTCACATTTGTTCACGTTCATGTTCTCACAACATTGCATTGTTAGAATTCATAGAAATGTTAAAGGTCAACTGGTGATTGACACCCTTTCATATACTCGCCAATGCTGATTTTTACTCGAATTTGGAGTTTGGTGAGTGTTAATTTTAGCCCAGGTCAATAGATATTAAGTGTCTGCATAATCTTCCTTATTGACAAGTGCTGGCTACTTGACAATTTGTAATAATACATAATGATGTCAGACTGAGCTGTAACCTATCTGTGTCTAGTACATATACCGCCTCCCACCACATGTACTTTGAGCAGTAGGATGAAATATATAAAATTGCTAATTAAATAAACATTCATCATTCAGTACTTTTAATACTTAAAGACATTAAAAATCATGTACTTTTCGTGAACTAACCCTTTAATACTTTTACTGGAGTAATATTTTATTAGGGTATCTGTACCTTTACTCAAGAACTTGGTTTGGGTGCTTCGTCCACCACTGAAAAAAATAGAAGAAAAAAAAAAAAGAAATAGAGCCTGCTCTTATATCATATTTTAACTTTGAGCGTCATTCTTCTGAGCCTCAGAGAATTTGACTGACATGACGTGAAATGAAAACTAAGTGTCATGAATATCCCAAGGCTCTTGGTAAACTTGGTCATGGCCACAGTGGCTTTCATACAAAACAGTAAAAATATAGGAACACATTATTTTAAACACTTTTCAAAAACAATGTTCTCCTATACACACTGATCTTTTATTTAATTCCATTCACCCGAGCTTCAGAGCATTTGACTGACATGATGTGATATACAACTCATAAATATTCCAAGGCTCTAATAAAATAAAAGTTCAAAAAAAAATAATTGTGAATGGCCACAGTGGGGTTTCCGGTCTTGTGTGTGGTTGGACAATTTAAAGCCGTACATAACTATAATTCTCTGCATATATAATGAATGTTTTATGTAAAATACACCAGGGGTTTTAAAGTGCCGCTAATGTTTAAGCATTTAAAACATCAAAGATGGTTCCTTGATGCAGTAATTTCCTACACGCTGTGAAGGAACTAATTGCAGTGCCTGTTTGAGAATTACCTTTAAAAGTACATTTCTTGATTCAACGAGACAACTCCCTCCACAATATAGCGCCCTATTGTATGCAATAGTAATAAAGTTAAGTGCAGTAACATAGTCACTGTGCAGTATAAAGATGAATAGAAATGGTCAATTGTAAAAGAATCAGTTTTTCAAACCATGATTGATCTCCATTCATGTTCATTGTATTGAAAAGTGCAGCATAAACATTCTGCTAAATAACTATGAAAGAAGAAGAAATTACATTTGAAACAAGATGAGAGCAGGAGTGAAATAATGACTTTAAATGTTTGGATAAACTATCACTTTAAATTTATTTTAGTTTTTTTCCAGCATCAGCAAACCATTTCTGAATCGCAGAACTGCAGCATCTAATGAATCGCTGAGGCATAGAGACGCACAACAAATTTAGACTAGGCTACATTACATAAGAAACTCGGGAGTCCTCCAACCGATATAGAAAGAAACACTTTGATTAAACGTGGCAAAATGAATCATGGCAGGCACAGTCTAGGCTGGAATTGGTGGTGAGATGAACTGACTTACCCTCCCGATGCATTCAGAGCTGCTCTCCAAATGAGAGGATTGTTGTAAGGGCAGATATTCTTGAGTGCTGTTAGCCCTAAAGCTTTTTTCTCATGTTGACTCGTTTCAGCTCTACTTCTCTGAAAGCCGACTTCGCCCATGTGCCCGAGCAAATGAAAGGTGACAGTCTTCGTGGCTTTCTGAGATTCTGATAAAAGATGGCATGAATGCAGAAATGAAATGTCATTTTCTCCCCTTCTCGAGAGATGAATTCACAAAGAAACCTTAAACATGGGTTACATCTACTGAGAAACTGATGTACCTTGGCAACAGCACAGCAAACAAAGAAGTTTATAATACAAATCGTATTGTAAATTGTAATACAAATCACTGTGGAAAAAATGACCACTGCTTGCATTAAATAAAAATGCTTAGTATATTATTTTCTCTATATAAAAATACATATGGGTCAGTAGGAAATTGGATTTTCTTAGTAATAATAAAAACTAAATTAACACAGTCATTTCTGTGAATGAAAACCAGGATGAGATCAGTGGCCTATAGAGCTGATTTCAGTGACTACCCAGATAAGTTTGAGTTTAGTTTAAGCAAACTCTGTTTTTTAGGGTTCAAGAAGATGGATTGGGTTTTTCGGTGATCATCGTCATTGTAATCTATGTGGCTAACCGGCTCTGGAGACGTTTTATTTTGGGTGATCTCAAAACCAAAACTGGACCATTCAGTTGTGAGTAAAGTGACAAATGTCTGACATAATAAAGTCACTCCCCCTGTATCTAAATTAATCTAAATTAAAGCACTTCACAGTGAAAGAATTTTAGAGACAAAATTGCCTGGGTTTTGCCTTTCATTTATTACATTTTCATTTATTTTTTTACTATTAATATTCATCTTTAATGTAAATTGGGTATAAATACATAAATACAAGCTTTGGAATATATAAAGCTTTTTAAAATGGCTAAACTATTTAAATTATTAATTAAAGGGGTCATATAATGCCACTTTTACAAGATGTAAAATAAGTCTCTGATGTTCCCAGAGTGTGTCTAGCTCAAAATACGCCACAGATCATTTTTTTATAGAATGCTAAATTTGTCACTTTTTGAGGGTGAGCAAAAACGCTCCAATTTGTGTGTGTCCCTTTAAATGCAAATGAGCTGCTGCTCTCAAGAAGCGGGCGGAGTTTCAAGAGCTCGTGTTAGCAGCTCGGATTAACGTTCAGCCTTTTATGTTCAAACCGAAGTCGGACAATGATGGAGAGACTCAAGAAGAAGTGACAACATGTAGAATGCAACAGGACATTTCTGATGAATTTATGTAGCTTATGTGTACTTAACTGTCTATCTTAAAGTCATTGATTAGCATATTCTGGCATGATAATCTATAAATCGCTCGTGTGGGAACTGTATGCTGCATGAAGATAGAACAGATATAGTTTAGTTTAATTATGGTTATAACTATGTTGTCATCTTGCTTTTATGTCATGCTATTGCATTTGTGTTACGTCCTGTATTGCAATAACATGGCCTCACCCCCTTTGTTGCATATTCTCGGGGGCGGGGTTTATGTAAATTTTTTACGGTTAGTGATGTCACCAACCCAGGAAGAAGCTTGCTGTATTCCCTACATCCGTTTGTTGTAGTCCTTAGAGAATTCTTTAAAAGAAAATATCTCCCTTTGCTTTGAACTTTGAGCATCATAACTTTGCAGATGTTGTTTATGCTCTAACAGCAACATTACACACTAACTAAAGTTAAAAAGATGAATCATAATCAAACATCACTTTAATTAAATTCAGTTGATTCAGATATTTTCTTTCAGTTGCTTTCTGAAATATTCATGGCAGCAGCTGTTTCCCTCACTTGTAAATTCATTAAATTAAATTCATGATAACAATCTCTTAATCTTCAGCAGAGGTGTGAATCAAACTGATGCTCTTCATGTTTCATGTGATTGACTGTTTGCTACAGATGTCACACTTTCAGGCAAGCGCTCCAGATTTAATCATAAACTCTAGATCAAACCCTGAGTGTCAACCCTCTGAACCTGGTTGGATTTGTTTGGTTTTGTCAGCTCTAAACCTGCTCTGAAGCTCATTGTTTGTTGAACTAGCTATGTGACTAAGTCTGAGTTTGGTTCTTTTAAAGTAGACTCAAGCATGAAAATTGCCAATCCAACAGCATTGCCTCTGTTTTGTCTTCAATTAATTTCTGAAGTAAACTCATCTAGATTAAAAGCTGATTAGAAGCTGATGTTGTGTGAAAAACAACAACACCGGCACCATTATCACACAAAAATAATCATGCCTATGGGTTAAATGTTCAATTAACATTCAAATACATCTTTCTTGAGGAATTCTATAACCTTCTTTATTTATTTATTTATTTTTTGCTTGTTTTTTGCCTGACATTAGGCTGTCGAGGGTGTTGATTGAAATGCAATTATAAGTACATTTTACACTGAATCTTTTGAAGTAAATGTGTAAAACTGTCAGATAACCTAAAATAAGTAGGCTAACATCTAAATAAATTGGATTTACTTTGTAAAGTTGCTGTTGGAGCATAAACAACATCTGCAAAGTGACGCTCAAAGTTCAATGCAAAGGGAGATATTCTCTTTTGCAGAAATCCCTTTTTTAAGGACTACAACAAATGGCTGGTATAGGAACTACAACATGCTTCTCCCCGGGTCGGTGACATGCATTTAAAGGGACACACACAAAAATGGCATGTTTTTGCTCACACCCAAATAGGGGCAAATTTGACAAGCTATAATAAATGATCTGTGTTTACACCCCTACTGAAATGTTGGCTTAAAGGTATAGTTCATCCCAAAGTGAAAATTCTGTCATCATTTACTCACCCTCAAGTTATTCTAATCCTGTGAATTTCTTTCTTCTGCTGAACACAGAAGACGATATTTTGAAGAATGTTGGTAACCCATGGTTACCCATACATGTTTGTTTTCCGGGCAGTCGTGACCTAATTGTAACCCTGACTGAAATTAGTCCATTTGCAGTCCATACATTTTTTATTTTATTTTTGGCATATTTACCCTTCCAGTAAAACTGTTAGTGTGGAAAAAAAAAAAAACAGTGATAAAAGAAAATTGATAAAATAATAAAATGCTTTATTAATTAAATCAGTAACATGCAAATTACTGCAGTAACATTTATCCAATTAGAGTTGGAATCTGCACTGCGGATGTAGATCGTCCAATTGAGTACGATCAGCAGTGATGCTGACCCCGCCCACTAAGAGACGCAGACGAGATAGAGAAGAAACAGAAACGCATGAAAACGAAGCTTAAGAATTCTGAGTTAAAACTATCTAATTTTGAGAAATAATTAGTGAACAACTACAAAACAAAGTATATAAAAGTTATTTAGAGTTAAATTGCTTACCGAAATTTGAGTAGTTTTGTGAAAGAGCTTGTTGTGGCCTTGTTGATCCGGAGCCTCGAGCCAAAGTTGGTCACCGTCGTCACTGTAGTTCGTGGTGAAATCTGGAAAAGAAAAAATTAACAAAACACTTAATTCAAAGGAATCGGTGAGTTGTGGATTTATTTTCATACATGTGATGAATTATAATGGTGTGTTGTATTCCTATGTGTTAAAATGAAGTGATATGTTCATTGTATATGAAGTATGGCCTATGTTGTAAATGAACGTTAAATGTGAAGAGGGAATACTGTTGAAACAGAGTTGAAAAATGAGTTTCTAAAAATGTTATCCTGTGTGTACAGGCCAGTTTTTGTTGTATGTGTAGAAGTTTGGATTTTCCGCTGTGATTCACGCGCATGGTGAGGATTCATCAAGCCGCATTGAAAGAAAAGAAAGATGGCGAGCCCCCCAGACTGAATTTGGATCTCTGATTTCCTATCACCTTATCCACTTCGTGGTATCGTTTGTTTTTTTTTCCTTCTGAACCCTGATGGACTCAGGTATATTTTTTTGAACTGAATTTATCGAATGGACTATTTTTTTTTTCTAATATTGAATGGACTGAGGTATATATCTTTCTGAACTGAGGTGAACACTATTTACAATTTTTGTTTATGTATGTATTTCTGAAAAGTGTTATTTGGTTATATACACATTGTAAATTTTGAGGTAACCATTCATGCGAATGGATATTGAATCATCTTGGTTAAAGTATTGATTTGAGTTGCATTTGAAGCAAGAGAGTCAAATTACAGTAAAGGCAGGAGAATTAGAAATCTTAAAATTGAAACTAAACATATTAATCTAAAAAAAATATATATATATATATTTAACCCTTTAACTGCCCGCTCGACCAAATGGTAGAGCACATTTTGAGTCACTATATTTCACTGAGAGTAGTACCTAACTTAACTCAAGCTGATTGAGCCATCTCTACCATCTGGTTGAGGTATGTTATGCCAAAAAAATCCACTAGATGTCAGAGTGTCAATCAACAGCACTTGTCACAACACTTCCTCAAACATGGATGTCAGAAACAAAGAAATCACTCCTGCCATGTGAACTGTTCTTGGTGAAAATTTGCAAGGTAAGCAAATTTTTTTGACATATTACACTGTAAGAGCCCTAACTTTACAAAATTATGTTACTTGGTGCCATTAAAACACTTTAGTATGTTTCAAATAATTTTTCAAAAACATGCTCAACCAAACGGTTGATTTGACACTTAAAGGTAAATGCAGAAATGTTTTCAGATCATCCATTTCTGCAGTCAGAATGGACTATTTGCTGAGAAATATAAACTTCTGATCATTATTAGCTATGAATATGACAGCTATTGTTATTTCTTCATGAATATGCTGACATAATTTCTTAAATATGTATTTTTTTGCCATTTTTGCATATTTTTTGATGTAAATATAATGAATTCATTGAATTAATGTGTGGAAATCATAATTATCAGAGGCAATTACTTCTTAAATGACATGCTGGTGAACTAACATTACTAAAATTGTAAGAGATTGTTATTTATTTGTTTGTTGTTGTTTTTTTTTACAGTTACTAGATGGATGTTAACAGTTTCTATGGTACAAGAACATGCACTCTTCAGGCCCTTGCCCCAGAAAACCCCCCAGATTCTGATGCTGAGCTCAGTGATGTTGACGACCCAATAGAGGATCCAAATTATCACCCTGTCTGAGAAGAGAAATGTTCATATGTCTAAAAAAAAGAAAAATCCTGTTGCACTACCACACTTGATGGCGTTTCTTGAATCATAAAAGCCTAAAATGCCATTATATTAATATCTTTTGCTATTTTGTTTTTAGTATTTGAATGCAGAAAGAATGTAATGTCTTTAGTTTTGTTACTTTTAGTTATTTGTGTTATTTATTTTTGTTTATTGTTAAAAAAAACAAGAAAACATGTAATTTTCTGTCATAAAATGAAAATCTGAAATATTTTATAGAATATTTCATTAAATAAACAAGATTCAATATATAAAACTATTTTATTTTGATTATGTTTTAAATAAATTAGTATTATAGTTCATATTTTCTGAATTTCATAGTATGTGTATGAATTTTTTTTATTTTACCTTTAAGTGCCATCTCAACCATTTGGTAGAGGCCGATATTTTAAAAATTATGGGATGTATTGAAAAAAAATACAGTGAGTGTGATAACTAGTGACATAATTAGATAAAAAATGCAAACAAAAAATTTTTCAAATGCTTTCTTCTTGGTGGGGCAGTTAAAGGGTTAAATTAGAAAATCAATAATTTTCAACCCTAAGCCAGGAGAAAGAAAAGAGGGAAATTATCAATCAAAGAGTCAACAAAGGAAAGGTTTTGTTGAATTCATTTTATTTGTGTTTTTTTTTTTTGTGGTTTATTAATTTCTTTCAAGTAAGAACTTGATTACAGTTGGTCATATTGTATTTATTTTTGTCATTTATCAATTACTGATCATCACATCAACATTTCAATCAGAAAGAAAAAAAAAAGAGGAAAATATATAATAGCAAATAGAACAAAATCTGAAATCCCAAACTTGTGTGCTGTGTATGCTTTGCCTCCTTCGAGCTTTATATCTTCTGATCGGGCCATTGATCCAGCTCAGTGCATTGAAAAAAAATTAGCTACTATTGTTGGCATTGAGTCAAACATTCAGCTAACACTGTTGTGTATTACGAGCAGGTGTTACATAAATAGTGGCGAGCCAGCCAGGAGGCAAAGAGAAACGCACACATTAACTTTTATTTTTGATTTTAGAAATTCCCTCTCAAGAAAAATAAGTGTACAAGTAAAACAAAATGGAAGTTATAGAGGAAAAGGGTGTAAAAGTCCCTAACGCAATCATAATTAGCGGCATAACTGAAACTGAAGTGGATGAGGAAATATTGGACTTTGTAAAGCAGTATGGGTCAATTAACAGAATCATCCCAATCAGTGATCCTTGCCTAGAATCGCAGAAGTCCTTGGTGGTTGAGTTCAGCTCTGGACTAGCAGTCCAAACCCTTCAGACAATGTTTCCATATGTCCAGCATGCAAAGAATAATCCTGATGTCTCTTTCCATGTGACAGCCTTATCGAGTGTCTACATCAAGAAGCTTGGACGAAATACAACCCAAACTTACCTTAACGAGCTGAAAGAATTGGCCAGTCGCAGTGGAGAGAATTTTGAGGATGTCTTAAAGGGCATGTTAGCTCATATTCATGAGACAGTGGTGCCAAAGCCATGTCCTTTACCTGTCCTTGCCGAAGTTGATGACACCTTACCTGCTCATTCAGCAGACCCATCCTTGACTGAGTCCCCCCTTAAGCAGTCCCAGGTGACTGCAAATGCTGCACAACATCACTCTGTTCCACTAGTGTCAGCCACAAGCCCAGGCTCCCCGTCAATCACCGTCAGTGATTTAAATCCACCTGGAGTGCAGAAAGTTGTGGTGGAGCATCTTGTACGCACCAGTGATTTAGCCATACCTGGAAACTCACCATTACGGCTCCGTATTTTCTCTGGGCGAACTCCCCATCCACCCAACGAGGTTGATTATGAGACTTGGCGCACTAGCGCTGAACTACTTTTCCAAGACCCAACAGTCTCTGATTTCCACAGAGTGCGCAGAATCTGTGAGAGCCTTCTTTCCCCGGCAGCAGACATAGTAAAATCTGTTGGCCCGGCGGCATCTCCTTCAACTTATATTCAGCTTCTTGATTCTGCTTTCGCGCCAATTGAGGATGGCGATGAGTTATTCGCCAAGTTCCTGAACATATTCCAGAACCCGGGAGAAACCCCATCTGCTTACTTGCAACGATTGCATGTTGCGTTACAGACCACCATGCGCCGTGGTGGAGTCCTTGGCTCAGAAGTTGACAAGCATCTGCTGAAGCAGTTTTGCAGAGGATGTTGGGAAAATTCTCTGATTCTAGAGTTGCAGTTAGAGCAGAAAAGGCATGCTCCCCCATCCTTTGCAGAGCTAATGACCTTATTACGAACCGAGGAGAGCAAGCATGCTTCCAAAAGTGCGCGAATGAAGCAACACCTGGGAGGTGTTAAGCAGCGTGCCATAATGCAGTCTCAAACAGCCGCTAGAGATGATATGACTCAATTTAATTCTGTCACTACTCAGTTGGCTAGTCAGATAGCAGAACTCCAAAATCAGCTCGCATTGTTAACCTCGAAGCAGTCTAAAGACAAACCAAACCCCAAGTTGAACACATGCAAGTCCTCAAGTAAGCAGAGTGCTATCAGTCCTAAAGGAAAACCCAAAGTCCAAGACAAGTCCCAACCAGTTAGACCAAAACCAGGCTATTGCTTTCTGTGTGGGGAGGATGGGCACATTGCCAGTTCTTGTTCCAATGACCCGAATCCAGCCTTGGTGTCAGAGAAGCGAGATGAGCTTGCAAAGAGACAACATGAATGGGACTTGCGGAATGGCAGTACTAAGCCACATTTAAACTGACAGCAGTTCCTGTTGCGGGACGAATGGGAACTGGGATTGAATCAAAGTGTCCCAAGTCTTTTAGGGCACTGTCAGCCCGCGCACAAGCGAGGTCACGACAATCTGTCTTACCTAAGGGGTTAATTGGAGCGAAATGCACTGCGCAAGTGGATGTTGCAGGAGTAATGTGTGACTGCTTACTTGACACTGGTTCACAGGTCACAACCATCACAAAATCCTTTTACAACGAGAACCTGTTTGATCAGCCAATTCATTCCTTAAATGATCTTTTGGAAGTTGAGGGGGCAAATGGTCAAAACGTCCCTTACCTCGGCTATGTTAAGCTGACCATCACTTTTCCCAAGGACTTTGTGGGAGTTGACACAGAGGTACTTACTTTAGCTTTGATTGTCCCTGATCTTCCTTCTACTTCTCAGCCTTCTGTGTTGATCGGCACGAACACCTTGGACAACCTGTACAAAGACTTTTCACGGCAAGAGACTAGATACTTTTCTCCTATTTATGGATATAAGCAAGTGCTAAAGATTCTGGAATTGCGTCAGAGGCAGAATGTAGAAGGAAATGTTGGACTAGTGCGACTATCTGAAAACCATTCGCAGGTGATACCTGCTGGACAAAGTGCAGTTCTTTGTGGAAAGGCCTCTGTTGCTGTATCCCATTTAGATAAATGGGTAGTTGTCGAACATCCATCTTTTTCCCCTCTGCCTTGTGGCCTGATAGTTAAGACATGCATGGCCACGCTTGAAGACAAGAGGCATTGCCACTTACCTGTTGTAATCGCCAACCCTACCACACATGACATCAAAATCCCTCCTAGATGTGTTTTGGCTGAATTAAAGGCAGTTCAGTCTGTGTGTTCAGAGGAGCGTAATGACCATGATAGCAAACCAAGCTTCATTCCAAAGTCCACTCTTGAGTTTAATTTTGGTGATTCCCCCATCTCACCAGAATGGAAGAGTAGGCTTACCAAACGGCTTCAAGGAATGCCAGAAGTATTTTCCTTACATTCCCAGGACTTTGGATGCACAGATAAGGTCAAACATCAAATAAATCTTGTGGATGAAACACCCTTTAAACATCGGGCAAGACCCATACATCCAGAAGATCTGGAAGCTGTAAAACAGCACCTTCAGGAGTTACTTGATGCGGGAGTCATACGAGAATCTCAGTCTCCTTTCTCCTCTCCCATTGTTGTGGTCAGAAAAAAGAGTGGTGACATTCGATTATGCATTGACTATCGGAAATTAAATCAAAAGACCATCAAGGATGCGTATGCACTCCCCAAACTTGAAGACACGTTCATGGCCTTAACGGGGTCCAAGTGGTTTTTCGGTACTTGACCTAAAATCTGGTTATTACCAAATTGAGGTTGAAGAAACTGCCAAAGCGAAGACGGCTTTTGTATGTCCGTTAGGATTTTATGAATTCAACCGTATGCCACAAGGGGTTACTAACGCCCCAAGCACTTTCCAAAGAATAATGGAAAAGTGTATGGCAGACATCAATCTTCGTGAGGTCCTTGTCTTTATAGATGACATAATAGTCTTTTCCAAGGATTTGGAGGAACACGAGGAAAGGCTTGTCAGAGTCCTAAACAGGCTTAAAGAATATGGTCTTAAACTTGCGCCAGAGAAATGCGTTTTTGCACAAACCTCAGTCAAGTACCTTGGCCATATAGTGTCAGACCGAGGAGTGAAAACTGATCCCGATAAAGTAGCCGCTGTCAAAACCTGGCCGATTCCTAAAAATCTGAAAGAACTCCGCTCCTTTCTTGGGTTTGTGGGATATTACAGACGTTTCATCAAAGATTTCTCCAAGAAGGTGAAGCCTTTAAATGAGTTAACTTCAGGGTATCCCCCTACCCGTCGGTACCTTAAGCTAAAGAGCAATGCTCAGTACAGGAACCCCAAAGAGCTTTTCAATGGCAGATGGACGACCTCCTGTACAGACGCATTTGAATTGATCATTAATGAGCTCACATCTGCGCCAGTATTGGCCTTTGCTAACCCCAGGTTACCATACATTCTGCATACTGATGCAAGCACATCAGGTCTGGGCGCTGCTTTGTATCAGGAGCAGGATGGACAAGTTAGAGTTATCGCCTATGCAAGCCGGGGGCTTTCGAGTAGCGAGTCCAAGTACCCTGCCCATAAATTAGAATTTCTGGCACTTAAGTGGGCAGTGGTCGAAAAGTTCCATGATTACCTCTATGGAGGCATATTTACAGTGGTGACAGACAGTAACCCCCTTACCTATGTTCTTTCCACCGCTAAACTTGACGCAACTGGGTATAGGTGGTTAGCTGCACTCTCGACCTACAATTTCAAATTACAGTACAGGTCGGGGAAGCAGAATGTTGATGCAGATGGGCTATCTCGTCGACCTCACGCAAAGCTCCCAGCTGATGATGTCTCTCTGAAAGAACAAGCCCGCATTCTTGATTTCACTGAACAGCTTACTATGAATTCTGGTGAACCTGAAATTAGTGATGATGTGGTAAAAGCCATCTGTGACAGTCGTCTCATTCAATGGCCGGAGTGTCCAAACGACTTACCTGCTTCCTTCGTCAGTTCCTTGGCGATGCACGGAACTGCTGTTGCGGAACCTGATGCTTATGCACAGGAAGATCAATGCGGAGGACTACCGACCATTTCTCACCTCTCCCCTTCTGAAATTCAAAGTGCACAGTTAGCCGATCCTTGTATCCGAGAGGTTATTGAACAACTTCGAACCGGGGAAACTCCTTCTAGTACCTTACGGGCTGCTCTTCCCAGATTACCTTACCTCCTCAGAGAGAAAGACCGCCTGGTGTTTCGCGATGGAATCCTATACAGAAGAAGGAATTTTGCTGAGAAAACTACATACCAACTGGTCTTACCTGAAAAGTTCCATCTAGATGTTCTCAAGTCCCTGCATGATGACCTCGGACATATGGGTGTTGATCGTACACTAGATCTAGTTCGAAACAGATTCTATTGGCCCAAGATGGCATCAGATGTTGAGCACAAAGTCAAGACTTGTGGACGGTGCATACGAAGAAAGACCTCACCTGAAAAGGCTGCACCTCTTGTGAATGTTTCAACTACTCGTCCCTTGCAACTTGTGTGCATGGATTTTCTATCTCTAGAGCCTGACCGTAGTAACACCAAAGATGTGTTAGTAATTACTGACCACTTTACTAAATATGCACTTGCGATCCCAACCCCTAACCAGAAGGCCAAAACTGTTGCGAAGTGCCTGTGGGAGCATTTCATTTGCCATTATGGTTACCCAGAGCGCCTTCACAGTGACCAAGGCCCTGATTTTGAATCCCATTTAATCAAGGAGTTGTGTGAAGTAGCTGGAGTGCGAAAGGTCAGGACAACCCCATACCATCCAAGGGGAAATCCTGTTGAAAGATTCAATAGGACGTTGTTAAGCATGCTTGGGACTCTAGAGAATAAAAAGAAAAGCTGCTGGAAAGAGTATGTAAAGCCTCTTGTACATGCTTACAATTGTACTCGCAATGAGACCACGGGGTTCAGCCCTTATGAGTTGATGTTCGGGCGTCAGCCTAGGCTTCCTGTAGATCTGGCTTTTGGATTACCTTTAAAAAATGAGGGAGACATGACACATTCACAGTATGTGAAGAATCTCAAGTCACATCTTGAAGAAAGTTTCCGTATTGCGAGCGAAAATTCAAAGAAGATGGCGGAACGGAACAAAACCCGTTATGACAGATGTGTGAAAGCATCAACATTGCACAAGGGAGATCGTGTTTTAGTCAGAAGTGTTCGACTCAGGGGAAAGAAAAAACTCGCTGACAAATGGGAAGGAGTAGTTTATGTAGTCATTGACCAACATGGTGATTTGCCAGTGTACAAAGTATGCCCTGAAACTGAAACAGGACCCATTCGGACATTACATCGGGATTTGTTACTCCCATGTGGAACTCTTCCATCTGAAATACATGAATGTGAGACCCAGAGTCCAGTTCCCAAGCGCAAAACTCGCAGTGAGACAGCCTGTAGACGTTCTGAGGAGACGGAAGAAATTCCTGACTCCGATGAAGAGGAACGCTATTGTGTAACACCTCAATTTGATATTGTGAAGGAGTCTTTTACAGTTCACACTTCTGAAGTAGCTCACCCAAACAGGAAATATATTGTTCCTTGAAGCAAGTTTGGAGATCGACCATGGAGTTCAACATGACATACCTGAAAGGAAATTTCAGGACATCGATGAATTATCTGTGATTGAACCTGAAAACCCCATAAGCAACTTACCTGTGAATCCTGGAGCCAACTTACCTGTGAATCCTGAGGTCCATCCTGAAAAAGAAAAAGATGCTGAAATGAGTCGTCCACCTACCCTGGTGGTGCAGGATCCGAATCATCATGAAAAATTATTCATTCCAGAAGACAGTTCAGCTGAAAAGGAGACAATTGAAGGCAAAGAAGCAAATAATGTAGACAAGGATGAAACTGAATTGAGAAGGTCTGTCCGACATAGAGAGAAACCCAAAATCTTGACTTACCCTGAACTGGGGAATCCTCTGGTGACCATAGTTTAGTCCCTTCTTCAAGGACTAAATGTTGCTCTCTCGGAGTCCCTGCAGGATTTCTCTCAAGTAGGATCCCCTGTAACTCGGGGTTATATACCTGTTGGTGATATGCAAAGGGACTTGCATACTTCTAGGAGGGGAGGGTGTAACCCTGACTGAAATTAGTCCATTTGCAGTCCATACATTTTTTATTTTATTTTTGGCATATTTACCCTTCCAGTAAAACTGTTAGTGTGGAAAAAAAAAAAAACAGTGATAAAAGAAAATTGATAAAATAATAAAATGCTTTATTAATTAAATCAGTAACATGCAAATTACTGCAGTAACATTTATCCAATTAGAGTTGGAATCTGCACTGCGGATGTAGATCGTCCAATTGAGTACGATCAGCAGTGATGCTGACCCCGCCCACTAAGAGACGCAGACGAGATAGAGAAGAAACAGAAACGCATGAAAACGAAGCTTAAGAATTCTGAGTTAAAACTATCTAATTTTGAGAAATAATTAGTGAACAACTACAAAACAAAGTATATAAAAGTTATTTAGAGTTAAATTGCTTACCGAAATTTGAGTAGTTTTGTGAAAGAGCTTGTTGTGGCCTTGTTGATCCGGAGCCTCGAGCCAAAGTTGGTCACCGTCGTCACTGTAGTTGTGGTGAAATCTGGAAAAGAAAAAATTAACAAAACACTTAATTCAAAGGAATCGGTGAGTTGTGGATTTATTTTCATACATGTGATGAATTATAATGGTGTGTTGTATTCCTATGTGTGTTAAAATGAAGTGATATGTTCATTGTATATGAAGTATGGCCTATGTTGTAAATGAACGTTAAATGTGAAGAGGGAATACTGTTGAAACAGAGTTGAAAAATGAGTTTCTAAAAATGTTATCCTGTGTGTACAGGCCAGTTTTTGTTGTATGTGTAGAAGTTTGGATTTTCCGCTGTGATTCACGCGCATGGTGAGGATTCATCAAGCCGCATTGAAAGAAAAGAAAGATGGCGAGCCCCCCAGACTGAATTTGGATCTCTGATTTCCTATCACCTTATCCACTTCGTGGTATCGTTTGTTTTTTTTTCCTTCTGAACCCTGATGGACTCAGGTATATTTTTTTGAACTGAATTTATCGAATGGACTATTTTTTTTTTCTAATATTGAATGGACTGAGGTATATATCTTTCTGAACTGAGGTGAACACTATTTACAATTTTTGTTTATGTATGTATTTCTGAAAAGTGTTATTTGGTTATATACACATTGTAAATTTTGAGGTAACCATTCATGCGAATGGATATTGAATCATCTTGGTTAAAGTATTGATTTGAGTTGCATTTGAAGCAAGAGAGTCAAATTACAGTAAAGGCAGGAGAATTAGAAATCTTAAAATTGAAACTAAACATATTAATATTTAATATATATTTAAATTAGAAAATCAATAATTTTCAACCCTAAGCCAGGAGAAAGAAAAGAGGGAAATTATCAATCAAAGAGTCAACAAAGGAAAGGTTTTGTTGAATTCATTTTATTTGTGTTTTTTTTTTTGTGGTTTATTAATTTCTTTCAAGTAAGAACTTGATTACAGTTGGTCATATTGTATTTATCTTTGTCATTTATCAATTACTGATCATCACATCAACATTTCAATCAGAAAGAAAAAAAAAAAGAGGAAAATATATAATAGCAAATAGAACAAAATCTGAAATCCCAAACTTGTGTGCTGTGTATGCTTTGCCTCCTTCGAGCTTTATATCTTCTGATCGGGCCATTGATCCAGCTCAGTGCATTGAAAAAAAATTAGCTACTATTGTTGGCATTGAGTCAAACATTCAGCTAACACTGTTGTGTATTACGAGCAGGTGTTACATAATGGTTAGAGAGTCAGACTGGTAACCCGAAGGTTGTGGGTTCGATTCTCAACACCGACAGGAAATGACTGAGGTACTCTTGAGCATGACACCTAACCCCCAATCATTCCCTAGGCACCACAACAAAAATGGCTACCCACTACTCCTAATATGTGTGCACTAACTTGTATGGGTTAAATGCAGAGGACAAATTCTGAGTATATGAGTTACCATACTTGACCTTTACATATCCCACATTTCATATTCTTCAGAGAGAAAAGAACCATGCTTTAATTGCTCTGTCACTTATAGAGAACTTCCTGTTAAGTTTTTACTTCGTTCTCACTGGTATGGATATCGAGAAGCCCATTTTGCCCCAAGGGAAATTTAAACTCCCTTTGCTCTTGCCATTACTTTCACTCCCACCATATCTCATCCAGAAGGACACCTTTTCTCCGCCGAGATTACCTGGCATAGCTCATATCAATCTCAGTCAAAACTTTTACTCAGATCACCTTCATTAATCCTCTATCAGAATCTTCTCGTTTTGTCCTACTGAGGCTGAGTAATCCCCAGCTCAAGTAGTCGGCACTATTCTTAACAACATATCACCAAGGATTTAAAATGGGCTCTTCTCCACGGTGCCATTCGATAGTGTATTTGCATAGTGGATAAGGTTCTGTTACACAAGTGACCTTTCTAACACTTCCCTCTTCTCTTCAGAGGTTTAACCTCCAGTGTGACTGCGTAAGCAGCTGATTAGCACTATCCATCACTCTCCAGTCATTTATTTTAATTATTGTGTATTGAATTTTACTCTCTTCCAATTACAGGAGTACTTCAAAAGACTAATTGTAAGACTATGTGTGTGTGCTCTGGAGAAAACATCCATCTGTTAGACTCTGATCTGTTGCCTTTATTGATTTACTGTTGCCCGACAAAATGTTATTAAAGTACAAATGGTTAAAAACTAAGTTGATTCTAATTCATCAGATACGTTTTTAAATGACCATAGTCCCTGTCAGATTTAAGTGTATTCCATCTTTTTATAAGACTGAGAAAAATTATACTGTCAACACAGTTGAGCATTTGAAGGCCTTGCGGGCACTAATAGGTTGGCATCAATGTGTAATCTTTGCAAAAATAGCACAAAATAGCATTTTTCTCTGAGGCATGGTAAAGCATGGTACTTGCAAAAAATCAAGAAAATTAGATTTACATAATAAGACTAAACATGGTGAGCTATATAACAATAATTAGTTTTCTGTCTATAAATATATCAAAACAGTTGTTCCCTTGTCTATTAAAACATGTAAATATTAAAGCGTCTTTGGTGTTTCCATGGTTTCTACAAAATAAAACAGAAAAACCTAGGGTATCGCGGGTATGACACAACTGACAGGCAATTCCTCACACGTCCCAGAGCCTTGGTTAAAACTGCAATTTTCTCACAATTTACAAATAATTACAAACATTTGGGATATTGTAAGTACTCAAGTGAACAAAATATATAACACTGACCTAGTGGTTTTTGGATATTTTACTGCAAAATTCTTACATATTGCACCTTTAAGTTGCAGTTTACTATGTATAAAATAAAGTTAATATCTAATAACACACTAAAATGACAATCAATTTTATAATCAAGTACTTTAAATGTGCATTAATATAGTCATCAAATCAAAATAAGTGTACTTCTTTAAAGCATGACAGTTTACTTCAAGGGTTAGTTAATCAAAATGAAAATTCTGTCTTTAATTACTCACTCTCATGCTTCATAAAATTGAGATTAAACCACATGGATTACTTTAACGATGTCTTTACTATCTTTCTGGGGCTTGAAAGTGGTAGTTGCATAGATTGTAAATGGACGGCTTGAAAGCTCTCAGATTTCATAAAAAGATCTTCGTTTGTCTTCGAAGATTAACAAAAGCCTTACGGGTGTGGAACGACATGAGGGTGAGTAATTAATTTTTTTTTTAAGAAATATAGCCACGAAAGTGAACTCTCTTTAAAGTCACACTATGTAGTTTTCTCCTCTAGAGGTCACTTATTCAAAACAATGGCGTAGCTTGATGATGCCTTGATTTTGTGGAGTCATGGGAGGTTTTGTCTTCACGTCTACAGCCAGTGGAAAAGAATCCAATGGGACTCGGGCAGAAATCATATTCATGGATGAGCTAATGTATTAAAGATTTATTACATTACTGTAGTATGAAGCAGGGTGTGGCTGAAAGCCATTGGAGCGGAACGAGGCCGCTGGAGCAACTGCTAATGAGAGATGAGTGCGACACACAGCTCGAGAGCAGTGGAGCTTTTATTATACCGTGGACGAGCGCTTCCGCTTCTTCCAGTCATGAGTATGTGGAGTTTTATCATATTAGATACATTTGTGTGTTTAAAGTTGTTATAGTTACTCTGTACATTCACTTGGCGGCTACTATGAGATACTTGTTGCACACTGCAGTAAGCTAGATCGATATTAGGCATGGTAAAACATGGTACTCGCTGTAAATCAAGAAAACGAGATTAAAACAATAAGACTTACTGTATTGAGTATAACAATGATTCGATTTCTCTGGATTGTTGGAAACATTTGGGATAATGTACTGTAAGTACACAAGTCAACAAACTATATACCACTGTTCTAGTGGTTTTTGGACATTTTAATCCAAAAATCTTACATATTGTGCCTTTAAGTACACGTAATTGATCTTTCATTTCACTAACATACTATCCTAAAATAAACTTTTAAGATTTGAAGTAGGCCTACACTACAGGTGCACATTCAGTATAATTAAGCACACCTCTATTTCACAAATGTTTCTCATGTACGTTATGCTCACTTTGCTCAACTCTGTTGACAAATAGACATTTCTCCATATACCTGTGTGCGTTCACATTTCATTTTAGCAGAGGATGTGTGGTGAGTAAAGGTTGATGGCTCTTGTCATACTTTATGATTGTGATTTACTCAAGTAGTTAGCACTCACAAGGCCACCGCTGGGGCAAAAAGGACAAGGGCTTGTGATGGATAATGTTGTCTGTCATGTTCCAGTCAGTTCGTGCATGACAACTTTAATTATTAGCGTACTTGCTAAGGCAAGCATTGGTCCTATTATTGCTCATACTTAAATTTAGAGGTTTTTCACTAGTTATTAACTTGTCTCACACCATTTCTACCACAGACATGAAAGACTGTGTGTTTTGGTGAGTAGAAGTGTGCCATTAACCATATTTCAAAGACAATAGAAACTACAAATAAAGATTTACTGAAGTGTGTTAAATAAAACAAACAAAAAAAAACACTAAGGCTCGGTTTCACAGACAGGGCTTAGCCTAAGCCAGGATTAAGCCTTAGTTCAGTTATGGCATTTAAGTAACTTTTATAAATGTGTCTTAGAAAAAAATATTACTGATGTGAATCTTGAGACAAAACAGTTGCACTGACTTATTTTGAGATATCTCAGAGCAAGTTTCTTTCAGTTGAAACAGTTCAAACATGCATTTTAGTCTAGGACTAGCTTAAGCCTTGTTTGTGAAACCGGGGGTAAGTTCAACTGTTTTGAAAACATTACATTGAGTTCGCACTTAAGTATAATATTTAAAGTTTATTATATTGTACTTATATTCCGTAATAAGTATTCTTCAGTATGCCGAAGTGTACTTTTTCGACACAAGGGAACAGATGCCCCACTGAGAGGTACAAGCTTTACTACCTTTATGTTTTTGTTTGTTTTTTTGTTTGTTTTTTTTAATCGTGTTTTGAAGTTTTGAGTTGCACAATATGAACACAAAGTTTCTTGAGAAAATGTAAAAATCAAGTTATATCATCTGATTCACAATGGACTACATTTTTATTCACACAACATCTGATGTTTCACATTAACGTAAAAGGCAATAATGTTATCCCACTACGACACCGACTTTTGTGCAAGTAGACACACTGATGAATATGCATCATCAATATTATAGTATTCTTAATATGGAGGCAGTGTTAGATTGCACAGATGCATAAATCTCTTATGGTCTTACAGAAAACAGAAGTGTATCACATGGTTGCAAAAGGAGAGATTGCTTTTATCTCTCATCAGATCTGTTTTAGGCTTTTGCAGGCTGTAAAATCTGGTTTCCTCTGAGGTCCCTCAGGAGAAGACATTTGGACAGGTTGGGGATGTGTGTTTCTGTTTGTTTTCTGGAGCAGCATGTATGAATAGAATCTGAAACCGCCTTGGCGGTGTAATTTTAAGTGAAAAAGCTGTCCCGATGGCTACAATCAGTGATGTGTTTGAAATGTGCCAATCCATTCAAATTAGGTATAATCATCTCCAAAAGCTCCAAAATGACAACAATAATAATAAAAATAAATAAAGCAATCATAAAAGTGGAATTGGCCTATATTTCAATTCTTCTGATTACACGATAGCGTTATGTAAGGAACAGACAGAAATTGAAGTTGATATTCAGTTAAAAAAAAAATTGACTTCCAACCTATCTTTCCACTGTACATTAATGACATACGTAGTGATGTGCGATTCATGAACAAATTATTCTTTTAAGTCTGAACTTTTTAATAAATCTGATTTACAAAACAAGTCTAAAATCATTTGTTCATGAATCGAAACAAACTTTATCGAGTTTAACTCGTATACTCGGTAATTTGGTCCCAGCAGAATACTGCAGCATTGATGATACATGAACGTTAGCATCGCCCTGATTCTAACAAAAACCAAGTAGGATTTTCTTACTTTTGGATTATAGGAGAAAATAAGCTCTTAGAACAGCAAATGATTGTCACCATGAGAACGCCAGAGATTGTTTGACCCCCAAGACAGAGATCCAAAACAATATCGTTCAACTGCATAATTCTATATCATGTCTACAACCTATATATTGACTATTATGCTTAGATCACTTATAATTCACACAGTTGTTATAACTATTGAATGGTTTAATGGAAGCATGGAGTGTTTGATATCAGCGTGAATGTCTTCTCATCTCTTTAATTATACTGTGAATCAAATATGTGTAAAATGTATCATATTCTTATAGAAATCATGTCTAAATTGTACTCTTTCTAAGAGTGAGAAAGTTAGGAGCCCATGTGACTCAGATAATGTGTAGTTTATGATGAGAGGAGGAGAAACATTTACACTTTGAACTAAAGATGATACCTAATTGGTCAGAACTCCTCAAAAGGGCTTTTCACTCTTGAAATAGTTGGTAACACTTTACAATAAGGTTCATTAGTTAAAGGGTTAGTTCACCCAAAATGAAAATGATGTCATTAATGACTCACCCTCATGTCATTCCAAACCCGTAAAACCTCCATTCATCTTCGGAACACAGTTTAAGATATTTTAGATTTAGTCCGAGAGCTTTCTGTCCCTCCATTGAAAATGTATGTACGGTATACTGTCCATGTCCAGAAAGGTAATAAAAACATCATCAAAGTAGTCCATGTGACATCAGTGGGTTAGTTAGAATTTGTTGAAACATCGAAAATACATTTTGGTCCTAAATTAACAAAAACTACGACTTTATTCAGCATTGTATTCTCTTGCTCTAGCAGTGCGTGTTCTCATTGCTGATTGTAATATCTTTTTTTTTTCTGAATTAACTTTTTACACTAAATATAAAAGGTAAGAATGACGGTCTCTTTTTTACTCCAGTTGTCACATTTTCCATTGCCGGTTGACATTTTTCCTATCGTACACAGAAACGACTGTTTATATCCATTGTGTGGTGTTTCCATGACTGCCCAAAATGCATGAATATAAGGCACGCGATTGGTTGTCAGTTGCTAAGCATCTAGTTGTAACATTCTAACACTGCATCATTTCACACTGTACAAGTTTGGCACCACAATGTGGAGTTAACACCACAAAAGCGGTGCTAACCCTGCTCTGGAGCAGGGTTTTATAACCCCAGGTAAAAAGTGGTGCTAACCACACATCTAAATTACAAGTGTAATTTAATGTAGTTCCTTTACCCGGGTTAAAAGCAGTGTTTAGAACATCGATAACCTGGGGTTAAAGGCAGTGTGAAAAGCCCTAAAGAGGTTGGACATACACCTCAGTTTAAAATTTCAGGACAAGGAACAAAGCATCAGACAGTAGAGACAGATGATCAAGATCAGATGAAAATGGTTAACAGCTTCATTCAAGCTATCTAACTACACTCGTTTAATTTACTTTCCTTTCTTTTACTTAGTTTTCCGTTGAGAGTCACATGTTCTAAGTTAAGTTTTCCCACTTTGCTCAAACTTCAGCCACGAGAAAGACTCCATGTACATTCATCTGCCAACACACCAATGCAATTGGCTTCCCAAGATGTCACTCCAGATGTTACGAGACCTCCAGCACATTAACGAACCAGGGAAATCCCTTTCAGCAAGAACCACAGAAGGAAATTTCCATCAAAGACAAACAACAAACGCAAATATTCTTATACTCCTCTAGCTGAGCTTGTGCATTTATATAATCTTAATAACCCTGCCTGAGAAACGATAGAAGGGTTAAATTAATGACGAACGCCCAAGGCGACATCAGAGCTCCCGAAACCTGAAGCCGGAGCCAGTGCGACCGTGGACCTAGGCAAGTCCAGGAGAAAGGACGATCCCACTGCAGCCGTAGGGGTGGAGAGCCGAAGCACAGGCTCGTAAGTCCGTGGTGCAAGGGTGACGACTGACCAAGGGAGGGTCGACGGAACAGGGGAGCCTGGTGTAGCTTCATGGTGGAGGGTCTCTGGTGGAGTCGAGGGTGGTAGGAGACAAGGTGAAGCCAACCGGTCAACAGTCCGAGGTGTTACAAGAGAATCAGAGGCCGGAGGCTGAGCCACAGGATCCACTAGATCTGCCAATGCTATTGAGTGCAGACACGGAGACTTCACCTTACTGTCAGTAAACACCGGGGAAAGACGAGGAGCTGCAGGAGGACAGTTGAGGCAGGGCTGGAGAAATGGCAGTGCTCGATGGTGGAGGTGAGAGAGGGAGATTAGGGTGGGGCAGGGTAGGAAACAGTACCTCTGTATTTCAGTCAATAAGCCAGTCTTCCCCATTGTCGAACTCCACTAATATCCCCACCAGGGACGGCTGTTGCTGGCTCACCCCCCTGGTCAGACTCACATGGGAACTTCGGCTCCAGGGCTCTAGTGGGCGCTGTGGTTGCAGGATCCATCCTAGCGGCGGGCAGAAGCTCTCCGTCTGCTGCGGGCTCAGGCGTCGTCGTCTCCATGGTGATGGGTGCTGGTGGGCTGTGCTCTGGGTCGGCTTGCGAGACGTTTGTGGGGTGTGGCTGGACGAGGCTGCTGGAATCCTCCGCTTCGCCCACTGTGAACTCGGATCCTCTCGTCCACAGCGCGAAGTTGATGTAGCTCACTATGGTCCAGCAGGGATCACCGTGGGCCGAAGATCACCACGAAGTGGAGATCTTCGTCCAGACCACACCAAAATCCCTCCATAAGACAGACGTCATCGCAGGTGGCATGATGGCAGATGGTAAGGAACTCCTCCACGTAGAGCTCCAAGTCTCTGCCGCTCTGGAACATGAAATATTGGTCTGGTATTCTCCCTACAATCACTCCCAGGAACACAAAGACGAATATAGAAATCCAAGAAGGTTTATTTACAAGACTTAAAGGTAATCCAAAAACGTAACAGTGTGCTACAACACAAGTTAACACAAGCAATACCAGACAACAAAAGAGTGAAAAGGCAGGAACTTAAATACAAGGCAAATGAGGGAATTAATAATGAACACCTGTGATGATTAAATGAATTACCATGACAACTAAAAGGTGGTGGGAAAACAGAACAAAGGAAGACATGTGACATATGAAAACAAACTAAAAGTCCATGAAACTAAGATTAACATAACATAACTGTAACAGATATATTCTCTATTGTTTGCATCATATTTCTCCTGAACGATCTGGTTTTCCCATTTGGCTTTTACCTTGTCCGCTGCACAACATACAACAGTAAATTAAGATAAATAGTTTGGTATTACACAGAAACCATTATTGAGTGCATCATCGATGTAACGACTGAGACAAACCAGACACAATTATTTGTTATAGTTAACCAATACTTCTGTCCCCATCCCCCGGGAAGACCAGCCTTAGTTATATTGCCCTGAAGAATGTATGTGTTGCACGTGGAAAAGCAGAGACACAAGGAAACCTGCATTTTCCACACAGAACACAGACGTTCCTGCATTCATTTATAGACAGAATGTTCTATAAATGAACATGCATATTCCCAGGAAATGGTATCCATTATTACTGTTGTGGTATTGCAGTCATTGTATTTACCTGTTTTATGATTTTTAAGTTTTATGACATTTAAGGTAACAATTATGCCATGTTTAGTGTCTATGGGTTCGTATCGAGAAGATTTAGATGCTTGTGTATGCGGTTGTGGCAAGGGGGGCGTGGTTCAGCGAGGTCTGCAACCGGAGAGAATAGCGGGAGACGCTTGGTAAGTGAGTGGGTTGAATACAAATCATGAACACCTGTTTCTCATTCTAGTGATTGGCGCGGAGACAGGATAAGACGCCGTGAGAAGCAGGAGTGTGTGAGAGAGAGGGGAACTGCTGACTGGGGATCCGGATCATTTTGTGGATAAATGTCCGGTTATGGAAGTTGTGACGATGGTCAAGCTGGCGGGTACCAAATACCTGTGAGTATCAAGGGGGTACCTATCAGGCCTTGGTGGACTCGGGCTGTAACCAAACCTCTGTCCATCAAAGCCTGATTTCATCTGGGGCATTGGATACAGGCCGCATGGTTGGGGTTCAGTGTGTGCACGGGGATGTGGTGAAATATCATGTAATGCCCGTCATAATTAAATTCAGGGAACAAAAGCATAGTGTTGAGGTTGCAGTTAACCCCCACCTCTGGCATCCGATAATTTTGGGAACAAATTGGCCTGCGTTCAGTCAATTATTGGGATGTTTATGCTCGGATGCCTCTTGGGGAAAGAGAACGCAGGGTAAGCAAGCGCGAGTGCAGGTAGGAGAGACTGATCAGGGACCGGGGAGTGCTGCTGCAGGGGAACAGAGTGAAGCCGGAAGACTAATTCTTCCGGAGCGCGATGATTTTCCCCTGGAGCAGTCTCAGGATGAGATGCTAAAACATGCGTTTGAAAAGGTCTGCGTGATTGATGGTCAGCCTCTCCAGCCTGGACGTCCGCTTGCTTATCCATATTTCGCGATTATAAACGATAGGTTGTACCGAGTGACCCAAGACACTCAGACAAAAGAGGATACAACCCAGTTGTTAGTTCCAAAGAGCCGCAGGGAAATGCTTTTCCACGCGGCTCATTCTAATCCGATGGCGGGGCATTTAGGACAGGCGGCGACACTAAATCGTCTCATGACCCGATTTTTCTGGCCGGGCATTCACGAGAATGTACGCAGGTGGTGCGCGTCTTGTCATGAATGTCAGTTGGTAAACCCACCGGCCACCCCAAAAGCACCATTGCGCCCACTCCCATTAATGCAGGTCCCCTTCGAAAGAATTGGTATGGACCTCATCGGGCCATTGGAACGATCAGCAAGGGGACATCGCTTTGCATTGGTCATTGTTGATTATGCAACGCGATATCCTGAAGCAGTGGCTCCCCGCAACATTTCCGCTAAGAGTGTTGCGGATGCACTGTTTCGTTTAATCTCCCGAGTGGGGATTCCAAAGAAATCCTCACTGATCAAGGCACGGCTTTTATGTCACGCACGTTACGCGAATTGTACGAATTATTGGGCATTAAATCGATTCGTACCAGCGTCTTTCACCCACAAACGGACGGGCTGGTTGAACGTTTTAATCGCACGCTTAAATCCATGATTCGTAAATTCGTTCAGGAGGACGCCAAAAATTGGGATAAGTGGTTAGAACCTCTGTTATTTGCAGTGCAAGAGGTCCCGCAAGCCTCCACGGGGTTTTCCCCCTTCGAGCTTCTCTTTGGACGCCAGCCCCGCGGGGTGCTGGATGTCCTAAGGGAGGCTTGGGAGGGACGGACCATCTCAGGCCAAAAACGAAATTCAGTATGTGCTGGACTTGAGAGCAAAACTCCACACTTTGGGGCGGCTATCAATGGAGAATTAGTTACAAGCCCAGCACAGACAGAGCCAGCTGTATAACAGACGATCTAATTTACGCAAATTTGCACCGGGAGAGAAAGTACTTGTATTGCTCCCTACTTCAAGTTCTAAATTACTTGCAAAGTGGCAAGAACCCTTTGAGGTTACACGGCAAGTGGGCGAGCTCGATTATGAGGTGGTACGGTCTGACAGGAGGGGGGCACGTCAAATTTATCACCTCAATCTCCTTAAAAAATGGAATGAGGCAGAATCAGTGATGCTGGCGACAGTGATTAGCGGGGAGGATGATCTCGGTCCAGAGGCGAATGTAAAAACTCAATCCCTCGCTCTGACCCCGGGAGGAGATCACCTCTCGCCCTCCCAGCTCACTGATTTATCTAAACTGCAAGCAGAATTTGCAGAATTTGTTCTCTCCCCTGCCGGGGCGTACCAACCTCATTCAGCACCACGTCGAGACGGAGCCGGGCTTGGTTATTCGCAGCCGGCCGTATAGATTACCTGAACACAAAAAAAAGGTAGTTCAGGGCGAATTAGAGGCAATGCTTAAGATGGGAGTAATAGAAGAGTCCAGCAGTAACTGGGCGAGCCCGATAGTTTTGGTCCCCAAAACAGACAGCTCGATTCCTTTCTGCGTGGACTATCGCAGGGTGAATGCAGTGTCGAAATTCGACGCGTATCCAATGCCATGGGTGGACGAATTGCTTGACCAGCTAGGTGTGGCTCGATTTTATTCGACACTGGACTTAACGAAAGGATATTGGCAGATCCCCTTGTCACCATTATCCAAAGAAAAGACAGCTTTCACGACACCGTTCGGATTACACCAATTCGTTACGCTTCCGTTCGGGCTGTTCGGGGCACCGGCTACCTTTCAGCGACTCATGGATAAAATTCTGCGGCCCCATGGTGCATATGCGGCTGCCTATCTAGATGATATTATTATCTATAGTAATGACTGGCAGCGGCATATGCAGCATTTGAGGGCTGTCCTGAGATCGCTGAGAGGGGCTGGGCTCACGGCCAACCCGAAGAAATGTGCAATTGGGCGCGTGGAGGTAAGGTATCTGGGCTTCCACTTGGGGCCTGGGCAGGTGCGTCCCCAAATTGACAAGACAGCAGCGATTGCGACCTGTCCGCGCCGCAAGACCAAAAAAGAGTTTAGACAGTTCCTCGGGCTGGCAGGATATTATAGAAGGTTTGTACCTAATTATTCGGCCCTCACCAGCTCGTTGACTGATCTAACTAAAAAGGATGCACCAGATACGGTCCAGTGGACGGAGCTGTGCCAGCAGGCCTTTACCCAGGTGAAGGCTGCTCTATGTGGCGGGCCATTGCTTCACTCTCCTGACTTTTCTCTCCCTTTTCTGTTGCAGACTGACGCGTCAGACAGGGGGCTGGGTGCTGTCCTGTCCCAGGAGATAGAGGGTGAGGAGCGGCCGGTGCTGTACATTAGCCGTAAGCTCTCTAAGAGAGAAGCTAAGTACAGCACCGTGGAAAAAGAGTGTTTAGCTATTAGGTGGGCCGTCCTCACCCTCCGCTATTACCTCCTGGGACGGGAATTCACTCTTTGTTCGGACCACCGCATGAAGGATACCAACGCGCGGATCACTCGTTGGTATCTGGCTCTACAGCCTTTTAAGTTCAAGGTGGTCCACAGGCCGGGTGTTCGGATGGCTGTGGCCGATTTCCTCTCCAGAAATGGGGGGGGGGGCTGCAAGCCGGACGCCTCCCCGGCCTGAGTCGGGCGGTGGGGGTATGTGGCGAGGGGGGCGTGGTTCAGCGAGGTCTGCAACCGGAGAGAATAGCGGGAGACGCTTGGTAAGTGAGTGGGTTGAATACAAATCACGAACACCTGTTTCTCATTGTAGTGATTGGCGCGGAGACAGGATAAGACGCCGTGAGAAGCAGGAGTGTGTGAGAGAGAGGGGAACTGCTGACTGAGGCACAGCGAGTTACTTGGAGTGAAGCCCTTGTGGATTGTGTCTACCGAATCTGGAGTGAAGCCCTTTGTGGATTATTTATGTTGCTGTTGTTGTGCGCTGCACAGTCTTTCTGTTGAACTTTGTTCTCAATAAAAGCTCAGTCAGCAGTTGTTCGCCGACCCAGACCTCTTCCTTCCCACACACGAACTTTAACTGTGCTACAGCGGTATGTCCATACCTGTGCAACACATTAGTATTACAAGAATCTTTAATAGTTCTTCTTCAAAAACTCAGCCAGTTAATCTGCTGGGTCGTAAAAGCTCCGACAAGGGGGTGTGTTGTCACCCGGAAATACAACATCTTCATTGGTCCGGTCAACAACTAAGAGGTGTGACTTTGACCAGAGGTTAAAAACCAGCAAAAAATGCCACTCCCTCTCTCTTTCCTTGTTTCTTGGACGACTGAACGGACCTCCTTGCTGCAGGCCAACCCAGCCATGTGCTCATCTATAAGTTGTTTCATAGTACTTCATCCAACGCAGAAAATACTGGCAACAACTTTGGACTGAATCCTCAAGATTTCTCCTCAAATGGCAGATCCGATGCTCCTCAGCCTAAAGACATCTTGCAAGTATCGTACATTTGGACACTAAACAGTGATTTAGTATTGATTTGTAAAACTTACCTTTGTCAGCAAAGGTGTTTTATTACTGAGGAAACTGATGATTCTTTTCCAGATTGCCTTTAACTTTTTCCTATAGCTCCATTAACAGTTCCACTTCTGGTTCAACTCGATCATTACTCATTCTTACCTATGTATGTGTGTGACCTTTGTGTATGTTATGTGTTTGTTAGTTTAGCTATGTGTTTGTGAGTTAGTTAATAAAGAATTGTGCACAATACATATTTGGTTCTGACTCCGTCTGCTAATAAATTGCCTCTTAAGTGATTTAGATCCTGACTACATGCTCTGAGTAGTACTGTACAATAAGAACGTTGCATTTCCATAACCTGGAAATGAACATTTCTTAGAATTAATAAACAATCAACACTGAGTGACCACTGGACAAACAGGTTAATTGATTGTAACATTAATCTTAATGTAGCTACATCCAGTTAATCCGATTAACTGATTTACATATTCATAATTAATCAATTAATAATCATAATGAGTTATGAATAATTATTAATATTTCCCCATTGAATAACTTCAGACTGCAATCTAAAGTGGATTTTGATTAAATAATGGGTAGACGTGCATTGTTTGTAGTGTTTTATAATAAACTGAAAGCCACACCTACTTAGCATTTCTCATGTAAGCATTTTTCATTCTTTATTGTTATAATAATACCCAGAGCCACATGAAAAACACATACAGAACATGTATCGTCATAATCATATATTTATTTGGCTTCATGTTTCATTTGTAGGAACATTTCTCTCACTTGTTTATGTGTGGACTGTGTGTATGGAACTCAGAATGAGGAAATGAACACAACGTCATCATTCTGAGGGGCAAGAGTTATGATTATATAATATGATTGACAGCTCTAGAGCAAATGAGCTCTCTGAATCTTTACAGACATGCACGGAAGAAAACAGCACACTGTTTCAAGCTCCTCAAATCACATAATTCAGTGGAATAGAAATAATCTGTATAAGTGCAATTCACCTTTATTCTTTATTTTATTAAGGTGGCAATGTCTAAAACATTGATGATGTGATGTTTCACTCATACCGCAGACAAAACAATAGAACAGACAAGTATCATCAGCAAAACTTGAAATGGCTCAGCGATTTACTGAAGCGCAAGTACTGTACGCAATCAAATATTAGTGTCACTGTCACTTGATGGTGGATCTGTACGGAGCCCCGCACATGACATGCAAGAAAAAAAGTAAATCATGAGCACAATTTACTAATTTGTTCCTTTGATTTACTAAATCATGCGTTTGAGAATGTAGTTGAGACTGCAAATATGAGCCAGATGCTGAATGTACTGGGGAAAAAAATGAGCTCAGACGATGACAGTGATGATGGTAAAAAGCATCTGCTTAAAGGCAGCAGCTATTTGTAAATATAAGTGCAAATAGCAATAGATGTTATTTACACTAAGTGAAAATAGCATATTTTCTTAGCGATAGATGCTATTTACATTGTGCAAATAGTGATAGATGCTATTTACACTAAGTGAAAATAGCGATAGATTCTATTTACACCATGTAAAACTATCAGATATTTGCAGTAAGAGTAAATAGTAATTAGACGCTATCTTTACTTTATATTGACAGATACTATTTGCACCAAAAATATCATAGAGTGGTAGGACGGAACTGATGGAATGGCAGTGTCTTTCAGTTTTTCCCCTCTGTTTGGCCTAAAACACTGTTTTCGTGGTCATCCATTTTGAAATGTTGTCTACAAACATGGAGGTTTTTCATAATGTCTGTCATGGCGTTCTCACCATATTTATGATACTTTGTAGCCTTTAGCCACTGCCTTTAATTTGCTGGATCCTTCACTGGAAACCGAAAGTAACTCACTCTTTCATTTACATTTACTCTTTCAATTCTTGAAACCGGGAATAATACAAGTTGACATCATTGTGACTAAAAGTTTGCTATGAAGTATTTCCTACTAAAGCAAGGTGGTATTTGACTCTGGTTAAGCATATCCAATGTTGCCAGACTGGGTCTTTCTTGAAGTACACATTGTAAAACATAAAGCAGTACTTTGCACAGTCAAAACTGATTAATCATTGATTCAAACCTCTTTCAGCAGCTGTCAGGGAGTGTACCAGAGTGCAGTCTGTACATTTATAAGTTTCAGATGTCCTGGTCAGGCCAGTGTGTACATGATGGCAGACAGGAGTAGTCCAATATTCGATTTCAATTAAAGGGTTAGTTCACCCAAAAATGAAAATTACTCATGTCGTACCCATAAGATTTTCATTCATCTTCGCAACACAAATTAAGATATTTTTGATGAAATCCGAGAGCTCTCTGACTCTTCCATAGACAGCAATTTAACCACCACTTTCAAGGTCCACAAAGGTACTACAAACATTGTTAAAATAGTCCACATGACTACAGTGGTTCAACCTTAATTTTATGAAGCGATGAGAATAAAATTGCTGTCTATGGAGTCAGAAAGGATTCAACTGTGCTCTCAGAGTTAGTTATATTTACAAAGAGCCTTCGAGTCATCTCCCACCACATGTAAATGCACGTTTTATAAAAACTACTTAAAGGTGCCCTAGAATTAAAAATTTAATTTATCTTGGCATAGTTAAGTAACAAGAGTTCAGTACATGGAAATGACATAAAGTGAGTCTCAAACTCCATTGTTTCCTCCTTCATTTATAAATCTCATTTGTTTAAAAGACCTCTGAAGAACAGGCGAATCTCAACATAACACTGACTGTTACATAACAGTCGGGATCATTAATATGTACGCCCCCAATATTTGCATATGCCAGCTCATGCTCAAGCCATTAGACAAGGGCAGGCAGTATTAACGTCTGGATCTGTGCACAGCTGAATCATCAGACTAGGTAAGCAAGCAAGAACAATAGCGAAAAATGGCAGATGGAGCAATAATAACTGACATGATCCATGATATCATGATATTTTTAGTGATATTTGTAAACTGTCTTTCTAAATGTTTCGTTAGCATGTTGCTAATGTACTGTTAAATGTGGTTAAAGTTACCATCGTTTCTTACTGTATTCACGGAGACAAGAGCCGTCATTATTTTCATTATTAAACACTTGCAGTCTGTATAATTCATAAACACAACTTCATTCTTTATAAATCTCTCCAACAGTGTAGCATTAGCCATTAGCCACGGAGCATACTATCAAACTCATTCAGAATCAAATGTAAACATCCAAATAAATACAATACTCACATAATCCGATGTATGCATGCAGCATGCATGACGAACACTTTGTAAAGATCCATTTTGAGGGTTATATTAGCTGTGTGAACTTTGTTTATGCAATGATAGAGTCGAGAGCTCGGGAGGGGGCGGAGAGCGCAAGTAATTAAAGGGGCCGCAGCCTGAATCGGCGCATTTATAATTATGCCCCAAAAAATATCTATGGGGTATTTTGAGCTGAAACTTCACAGACACATTCAGGGGACACCTTAAACTTATATTACATCTTGTAAAAAAACGTTCAATAGCACCTTTAAATGTCCTAATTGAACTAAGGTCTAATCCTGGCTTAATCTCAGCCCTGTCTGTGAAACCAGGCCTTAGAGTATTAATTAACCATTTTATCAATAAATAGGCATTACAGTATGATTATTTAATATTTATTACATTTATGCATTGAATTTTCAGCAAAAATAACTATATGGTCATTCATACAGTTACGGGGATATAAAATTACTATAAAATTACATTTTATGGTTATATGTCTTTAAGGTAGCTCTAATTATTGGTCTTGTCAACTTAATGTAATGTAAATGTTTTCCAGAAAATACATTGATAATTTATTGTGCTGTTAGTACAACATTAAACATTAAACCATAACCCTATAGCCTATATTTTGATCATCCTGTCTACAAATGAAGTGTAAAGCCTGGAGCTAGAGTTTGAGCTTATCAAATATGAAGGACAGTGACAGCATAGCCGTGCGTCAGCTTGACCTGGTTTTATGAAGGGAAATTATCTGCATACTTTGGATGGAAAAGAACATAATACAATTTTTGTAATCTGGAATGCTTAGGTACTGACAATGTGTGGGTTCTGCTATAGACATTCCAAAGAAGAACACAAAAATCACAGAAATAGTCTTCCTCAACACTATCATCATTCTGTCTGCCTCCATTATATAAAATGAACTTCCTGTTGCCCATCGGCTGCAGATTTCCATTATGTCAGCACTCGTGACACAGCCAGACTCAAATTGCCTCTTTGTCAAGAAGAACTGACATTACTCGTTCCCTCTCAGTTATCCTCTTGTTCCTCCATTCCTAATCTAATAAAGGACATTAATGAATTCTCCATGGTAAACAAATCAGTGTTTCTGAACAAAACTTTAAAGTGAATGAAACATTCTCAATGACTCATAATTCAAAGACTATAGCATGAATAAAAAAACAGCTGTGAGGGGAGCAATTTATTGGTTGGACCTACTTAACAATTATATCCCTAAGGCTCAAATTCTGTTTGTGAATGAACTGACGTAGACAAACTGGGACCTGCGTATCACCAATGACTGAATAAAGTGGATTGGAAGAATTATCCCTGTTTAGGACTGTAAAAAATGACCATACAGTACATCTTGATAATGATAATATTAAGCCAAGAAATTGACAAAATGGAGATCCATGTTATTAATGATTATGATGCTGCAACGCTCTTTCTGGAGTCTCTTAGTAGATCTGTAAACATGCACATTCTAATAACGTATAACAAGGCTTTAGTTTGGTTGTGAATGACAATGTGTTTTTGAAAGAATCTGTTGTTTGAATGATTCGATGACTCACGCATATTATGAGAAAATAGCCTATACTGCATGCTGTATTCATAAAACAGTAGGCGACAGTAGTGCTACTTCCGGCGGGATTCTAAAATGTGCAGAATGGACACTTAACTTTCCCATGAGGTCATGTGAGAGAATTTGAGAATGCATGCTCATGTCACGGATAGCTCTAGCATAGTCTAAACAAAAAGAGATGTCGGACGCAGAATGACAAATAATAATATTTGTTTAACAGAGAAAGTAAGAACACTACACATTTAACAATGTTAATGCAAGACAAAGAACTGAAGAAAATTGAGGGCTTATACAGTCAAACCAAAAATTATTTAGACATTTTTTATATTTTTGGTATAATTTTACTAGTGGGTGCAGGACACTATAGTTAATTTATGTAAGTGAGGATAACAAAATAAAGTAAGCTGTGATATATTATACTAAAAAATTCTACATACAGTGGATTACCAGTAAAATTAATAAAAATTTGGAACCAAAAATTATTCAGACACTTTGACCTGACCATGTTTTGCTTAAGTGTTATCTGACATAATAAAGATTATTTTTTTCTAACAGTTTAACTCTGAGATCTTGTCATATTTTATTACCATTTTTTTTTTTAAACTGAATAAACTGTGTTAATGAATGAAATATTCAAGGTGTCTGAATGAATGTTGGTTTGACTGTATATACAAGTGAAGGTCATTAACAGAACAGGGAACAGGTGAGACACTAATCAGGAACCATGACAACTAATGAAAGAACTAGAACTCAAATGGTGACAATGAAAACAAACAGAACAAGATAATGAAACTGAACTGAACTGCACAGAACATGAATTTCATCTTGATACTGAATTCAAATTAATTATTCAACTGTAAAAAAGTATTGATACTTCAAGATGACACAGACATGATACATGTACTTACTATAGTAATAACATTAAATTACACATAATTACAAGTAACTAACCCTAAACCAAACCCCAACCCTAACCTTAACCCTTCAGTAAGTAAATGTAGTTAATTAATATTACTAGTACTTGTTTGTGTAATTACACTGTAATAACATCACCTTAAAATAAAGTATTTTCAAATTTTTAAATAAAAAATATTATTGGAGTATGTCTTACAAGAAAATACTATTTGTCAGTCTTACAATACTATCAGTCTTTCTACTTAGGCCCCATCCACACGGAGACGCGTTTCTGTGAAACCGCACAGATTTTTTATCGGATAGGCGTTTCGTCCACACGGATCCGGTGTTTTCGAATGGTGAAACCGCTATTTTTTGAAACGGGGCCCAGAGTGGATAAATTTGAAAACACCGTCTTTGCGTTATCGTGTGGACGGGGCAATCCGTATATTTTCTGAAACAATGATGTCATCACCCCACGTGTCGACCCTAGTCAGACGCGCTAACACCACAAAACAGCACCAACAACGGCAATAGCAGACTCTACATGCTTGTGTTCGTGCTGCAGAAGCTACTGAGCCAAAATAAAGCATTATTTCAACAACGCTGTACTGTTCGTTCAAACCGCCGCTGGCGGGAGGGTCAAAGTAAATGACTAGTTGTGGCAACCAATCGGAATCTCTCAAGCGAGACATTCCGATTGGTTGCCGCCGAACCACGTCATAGCTCATTACCATAAAGTTGACTTGATTTCAACTCTCCTCGACGCTCTCACCGTCCTAGACGCGCCACGCCGCTCTCGCCGGAGGCCCGGAGCTCGCCGCCGGCTCTCATTGAAAATGAATGACTTCCTGTCACTTTGACGCTCTCGCCGCTGGCGGTGTGAACACACAGTAAGCTTTGCTATAGTTTGTATTTAGCGCGTAAGGTTTATGCGCATGCTCCAAGTCTTCTTTGCTGCTTTAAGTGCATTTCTGTGACAGAATTACAGCACCACATAATGGTCTGGCATGTATACTACATCATTTTGAGCCGTTTCACTGGTTTCGTGTGGACGCAGATATTTCTTGATACGGCGCCGTGTGGAAGGGATTTTTTTTAGAACAAGGAAAAAAAAAAGATCAGATTGGGGTAAGCTCGGCTTCGTGTGGACGGGGCCTTATTAATGTCATTTTTAATTCAATGTGTTCTTTGTAATTATTTGTGAAATTTACTAGCAATTTCTGAGTGGAAATTGTTTAAAAGTAAATCAATTGTCAATTAAAAGTAAAACCCCTCCTTCTTTTTTTTGATTTCGGATGCAGACAAACTTGTTCTCACCTACCTTATTGAAATCTGAATGAATCTTTTTGGTGAATGAAATACAACCTACTGGTGTGAGGATTATTCCTATAAAATAATAAGTGAATGAATCAGTGATTATTTTGATGAATGGAATCAATAGATTTGGGCCACTGCAGAAAATGAAAATTACCATAAAGCGCATATACTCCAGCTAACAATGTCAAAATTTGGTTTAGGAGAGTTGTAAATGTCATTGTCCCTCTAAATGAACTTGAGTACCTTAACGCAAACAGCTGTAGTACCAGCTGCACCTGTTCTGTATTATTCTGAGAGCCGAATATGGGTTTGTTTACGGATGATGATATGATGCATATGGCATATCACAGTTTCCTGCCTCATTTCTGTTCCCTATTTCACTCTCTCTCTCTTGTTCTCATTATGGTAATACCTCTCATTAGTGTGACTTATGGGTATTGAGCAAGCTCTTTGCAATTAGAGCAGTGTCTCTGAAATGAATTTGAGAGCTGGGGCCCATGACCCATTTCAGTGGACACTACCGGCCTTCCATTTCAATGAACTGGTTACTTTGTTAATGGTAATCTGAGCTTCATTCTTTTTTGAGGGTCAAAGGAGTAACAGACTATAAATAATGTCTGTTCACAAGGCCTTATTAATAGGATTTTTGCAGACCAGTCAGGGTGCTGACCCCTGTACACCACCAGAAGAGCCAACAGTGACATGTGAGCATCAGAACTGGACCACGGCGCAATGGAAGAAGGTGACCTGATCTGATGAATCACGTTTTCTTTTACATCATGTGGATGGCTGGGTGCGTGTGCGTCGCTTACCTGGGGAACACATGACACCTGGGAAACTTTGGGTCCTGCCATCCATGTGGATGTTACTTTGACACGTACCACCTACCTAAGCATTGTTGCAGACCACGTACACTCTTTCATGGAAACGGTATTCCCTGGTGGCTGTGCAGTACAATTGCAACATAAAAGTTAATTATTTAATTTAGGAAAAGAACAAGTCTCACTTAATATTTTTTTCACAAAGTATATATGGGTCTCTAGACATTCCTCTTTTAGGAAGAGGGTCCCTGGGGTTGTCACCATTATATTAGAGAGTACATGATATCAAAAAGTTTTAAAACTCCTTGCATAGACTACTGATCAGCTGACCAATTATGTTTTATTGAAAAACTACTATATGGAATATTGTTGTTTTTTGTTGGACTTTATGTAAACACATTTATGTTTGCGTAATAAATTACACTTTGTGTCTGGAAGGAAACAGTTTTATTAAAGGAGCTCAGTGGGGATAAACCACTTTAAAGTGTAATTTACTGAAATATCACCTCACCATGCTGAGGCAGTGAACTGCATCAGAATCAATTTCCAAGTTTTGACTCACTGAGGCAAATGAGTCTCTAGTGCAAAGCTCAATTCAGAATGTGAATGTATTCAGAAGTGGAGGAAAGTTTTGTGCTGAACTCCAAGACAAACATTGAGGTTGGGGAAAAGTAGGCCATTATAATAACTGAGCACCAGATGGTGTAGACATAAATCAAACCACTTAAATAGGAATGTAAATAGAGACAAGAATGATTCAGAAGGGCGACATGTAAAGGCCAACAGAAAATAGAGTTGATTTGTGTGTAGTTACCAGGCTATAGCTCACCATAAATACAACATGAACCAAAATATACTACTTTAATTGGAAGTCCAAAAGGGGGGAAAAAAAGAAAGAAAAAAACATATCCATTTTACTTGTAGTTAGGTTGGAAACCATCTGGAAATCTTAAATAGATTTGTGGATAAAATGTTAGTCACAAGTCACAGTTCACAAACAAGAATCTTGGAGTTGGGAATTGTAAACTTAACATAAGAAATAAACTCACATTGTCAGATATAAAGGTGTAATTGTGAAAAACAAAGTCACGTTATGAGATATAGGGTCTGCGTCACAATTTATTAATGACTAAAATAAATATTCTTCATACAGAATATAACTGTATTGTAATATAAATATAAATGTAATATATATATATATGTGTGTGTGTGTGTGTGTGTGTGTGTGTGTGTGTGTGTGTGTGTGTGTGTGTGTGTAAAGAAATCCATATGAATCGAGTGATTTAATTCAGGTCTTCTGAACAGACATGCTTTATATGACGAATATATTTAATTTAATTTTATTCACATATAAACTTTGATCAGGGTGCATACAGAATGGACAGAAATCTCTCAGATTTCATTAATATATGTGTTCAGAATTATTGGCACCCTTGGTAAATCTGCATTGTTTATCCTTTTGATCTTTAATTCATAGAATTAGCAAAAATCTAACCTTTCACTGAAGGAAAAGAATTGAAATTAGGGGGAAAATCACATTATGAAATAAATGTTTTTCTCCAAAACACTATGCTATAACAGCTCTCTATGTCAAAACATAACAGCAAAGTACAGTGAGAAGTGCCTGGTTCCCACAGTAAAGTTCAGTGGTAGTAAAGCTCTTATATAGGGATGAATGAGTGCTGAAGGTGTGAGGGAGTTGTGCTTTATCAATGCTGTCATGAATTCACACACCACTGTGTAATTTAATACACAAACTTGAAACAGAAGATGTTACCCTTTCCTCATTCCCTGCATTGTTGAGCATTTTTTCAACATGAGACAATGAGGGTATGCATTCTCCCAAGGTGAAAAACCTTCTGTGGACATGTATTGCACTCAATCTTAACACTCTTGAGTACCTGTGGGGGATTCTGTAGAGACGAGTTGAGCAACACTCCCCATTAAAGATCAGGGCATTTAAGGAGCTCATCATCCAGGAGTTAAACAGGACAGATGTGACAATTTGTCATGAACTTGTACACTCTGTGCCAAGAAGGGTCAGAGCAGTATATTCAAAATTATGGAGGGCATACTAAGAACTAGAATATTATACATTTGTTGAACTAAATCTAGGGTGCACTCATTTCTGCAATCCTTAATTTAAACAAAATTGGTTAATTTACTTATTTTATGGCTATTAATGACATATTTCTCAGTTTTATTATGTATATGTTTAATACATTTTAGTTTTGCCATCTTTCCATGAATTGTATAAGTGGTCATAAAGAAAATACATCTTTTGTATTAGTTCAGAGGGGGTGTACTCATTTATGCTGTGCACTGTATATTTGTGTTTCAAAGACGAATGAAAGTCTTTATGAGTTTGGAACGACACAAGGGTGAGTAATTGATGAATACACATTTGTGTCCTGATATGTCACAAAAAGCACGCACACACACACACACACACACACACACACACACACTTCTATTTATTCTCTGCATTTCTCCTCTTGCTTCCTAATGTAGTTGTCAGTTGTCTAGTAAACCTGGTATTGTATATTACAAATATTGATGGCACTTTGATAGACTTCTTGTGTGTTTTTTGTAAGTCACTTTGGATAAAAGAATCTGCTAAATGTGTGTGTGCGCGTGCGTGTGTGTGCGCACTTGCGTGCGTGTGTGTGTGTGTGTGTGTGTGTGCGTCATGTTATGTCAAGATGATGGAGCAGTTACATATTCTGTATGTCATTAAGTTTGCTAGAGTACTGTATGTCTGCTAAAACATCCAGCACTCGTCAACTCACCACTCATTCGAGAAGCTTCTTCTGTTGACAGCTGAAGCTGGAGAGTGGTGAAATGTCTTACATTTTTTACTCAAGTTCAGTTTCTTCTGACTTATTCTTATCAAATATATGCTTTAGTAATGGGAACATTCATTCTGATGTATATTTTAGCGGACTGTAATTACACTGTTGCATTTATCATGTTTTACTTTAATAGACAAATATGCAGACAGCAATTCTAATATCCCACCACTTGAAATGAGGCCTCAGTAGCTGTCAGTTGTACACCAAGAGGTTTGAGCTTTCCTTTGCAACTCTGAGGAAAGCTTATCTAAATCAATGGATATCTTGTACTTTAAAGTCTGAGAACAGAACAAGCACTGTATGATTGAAACAGTATTTCCAAAATGTTTAAGAACTGCCCTTGGCAGTAATATGAGAACATTGTTTATGGTAAATATCCACTAGGATCCGGTGAGTGTATACCATTAATCTTTGCTTTGGCAATCAGTCTTAAAGCAAAAAGCACCACTTGGGAGCATTTAACATCTAGTCTGCTTTATGTCAGGATATTGGTTTGTCTCTAAATATAGACCTTGTACTTGTGGTAGGCCTATTCGCTCAATTTACACGTCTTACGGACCAGTTATTTCCTACATGCCAGTAGTTTCAGTTTTACTTTAAATTAATTTGTTGGGGCTTGGCATTTATAATAAATGTTGTTTATGCCATATGCCACTATAATTTACAGTGCCTATAGAAAATCATCATACCCCTTTGAAATACTTTATTTTTCGTACAGCCTGAAATAATGATAAAAAAAGCAAACACAGAACACCACCCAAAACATCTACTGTGAAGCATGGTGGTGGCAGCATTACATTGTGGAGGTGTTTCTCTTCAGCGGGGACTGGGCAATTGGTCAGGATTGAAGAGAAAATGGATGCTGCCAAGTACATCCAAATTCTTGATGAAAACCTGCATCCCTCTGCTAGACATCTGAAGATGAGCAGATCATTTACCTTCCAACGCGACAATGATCCTAAACATACCACCGATAGAGTGGTCAAAAGTACCGACTTCGCTACTGAAATTTTAAAAACGTAATGCTTTGAGCTCTGTTGAGCTGATTCTTAAACACCTCTTATTGGCCATTTTGTTGACACGCTTATCGAATATGTATGTGATTGGCTACAATGATCAATGCACAGCAGCATTTAAAAGCACACAGATGTGTTTGAATTTGAAAGCGTTTTGAAAGCGGGAGCGGACTGGTCCACGATAGACGCCTGCTTTCAAACACTACCATATGTATATGTGTAAGTGCTTGATGAAGAGCTTCAGTGATAATTATTTACAATGTTTTTACAGTGTTGATCACTGAAGCCACTCACAGACATATCGGATAAGCACGTCAACACAATGGCCAATCAGAGGTGTTTACAAATCCGCTCAACAGCTGCTCACTGAGTCACATTTTTTTAAATTTCAGTACCGACTAGCTACCGAAGTTGGTACTTTTGACAAATCTAATACCATCAAAAGAACAATGCAATGGCATAAGGATAGGAAGGTGAATGTCCTTGAATGGCCAAGACAAAGCCCTGACTTAAATCCAATAGAAAATGGATGGACTTGAAGAGAGCAGTCCATTGCCGCTCACCCCAGAAACTGACTGAATTTGAGCAATTCTGCAAGGAAGAATGGGCAAATATTCTAGGTGTGCAAAGCTAGTACAGACATATCCAAAGAGATTAATGGCTGTAATAAAAAGAAATTGTGGCTTTATTAAGTATTAAATCAGGGGACAGATGACTTTTCCAATACTTCAAAGGTTATGATAATTTTTATAGACACTGTATTTACTTCCTGTTCTGTTCAGTCCCTTGTCAGTTTTTGTCCTTTGAGTTAAAAAGTGTTAGCGTTTATTCCCTTGTATATATGTAACCACTCTACCCAGGTCCTACTTGCCCCGCTCTGCGCGGGCCTCGAACCTGGGTCTCCGGCATGGGAGTTGGACGCTCTAACGAGACTAAAGGCTGCAACCTCTAGCGTCAGTTGCTAGAGCATGAGTGAGGTTTACTTGCATAGCAACTACTAGCTGGCCATCATTACATATATGCTCCGTGTTGATTAAAAGTATCTTGATTATCTGCATCATGCATCTCCTCAAATGTAGGGTACACAATTTTCAGAGTGGCTAGCAATAGCAAGCTAGCTTTGAAAGCATAAGATCCAACCATCCCTTTAAAGCACTCTCTAAAGTCATGCCTCCTTCAAAACAGGAGTCTTGAACGCACACAGCAGAGTCTACAAAGCGTCACAAGACAAGAGATGGCATTAAATTACCTCATGTCTCAAAGCACACAACATAACAATATTAATGACTGTAAACAGAGCTTACTTGTACCAACCGACTGCTGCAGATTCATTTTGGTGTTGATAGTGTTGACACTGAAATGCATAAATTCAAGTCATGAACTACTCCGTAATGTCACAGGTTTCATATCTCACAAATTACAGTAGTTATGGCGTGAATGCAGCATAAGCTTGTTGTTTTGGCTCAGGAGGAACTATAAAAGGTGGCGCTCAGTGACTGGCATCTGTCTCCCTGGTGTGACATTCTCCAAGAAATACTGTACTTTTACAATGTCTTATTGAAGCCTGAAAACATTGATTGCTTAGATTTTCAATGGATGGACAAAGATTATGAGAGAACATTAAAAACATCTTAATTTGTGTTCTGAAGATGAATAAAGATGAAAATAAAGATGAATTTTAGGTTTGGAATTAGTAAATTATGAAAGAATTTTCATTTTGGGTGAAATATTACTTTAAGCACCAGATTTTTTTTTAAGCACCACAATGTTGAGTCCCAGATGATGAAAAGCCACCCCACAGCATGATGCTTCCTTCAACAAACATCACTGTAGATATGCTGTTTTAAGGTTTGTGAACATTGTTGGACCATGGCTTTGAATTTTACCTAAAAAGAAACTGGGAGACTGTTGCTGGGTTACTAGTCATTGACAAAGACCAGGCATGCCTACACATTCTTCTATTGTGTAATACCATGTATCATGCCACATTCCCATACACATCATTATAATATAGAGCTGTTGATGTCTGGTACATCTTCATCCAATTTTATCCCATCTATGAACTCTATGCCACTTGTTTAAAGTCTTTTTGTAGAATATGTGATTACTTTATAGGGACAACATTTTCTAGGTAGTATTTGCTTGGGATGTAACTTCTAATGTAACGATACCAATAGTAACCACTGCGACACAGTCTTAGGCCCCGTCCACACAGAGATGCGTTTTTTATGAATACGCATAAATTTTTTATCGGATAGGCAAGGTGAAACTGCTATTTTTTTGAAACCGGGTAAGAGAGTGGATAAATCTGAAAATGCCATTTTTGCGTTTTTGTGTGTACAGCCTATCCGTATATTTTGTGAAACGATGATGTCATCACCCTACGTGTCGACCCTAGTCAGACGCCGCTAACAGCATAAAACAGCAGCAACAACAACAATAGCAGACTCTAGATGCTTGTCTTCGTGCTGCAGAATCTACTGAGCCAAAATAAAGCATTATTTCTAAGCTTTACTATAGTTTGTATACAGCGCAGAAGGTTTATGCACATGCTCTAAGTCTTATTCACTGTTTTAAGTGTATCTCTGTGGCAGAATTACAACACCACAAACTGGTTTGGCATGTATACTACATCGTTTTGAGTCATTACAGTGGTTACGTGTGGACGTAGATATTTCTTTAGACAAGGAAAAAAAGATTGGATAGGGCAAGCTCCGGCTTTGTGTGGATGTAGCCTTAATTTTCACAGATATCCTTAGATTTTCAGTCTGAATAATAATGATCATTTAACTGTTGCACTTTTTTACTCTGGAAAATAATTTTAATTATTCACAGGTAGGGGAATAATTTCTTTTATCTCTGTAAGCAGCCCTTGAAACACAGGGACTGAATACTAAAATTATATAATTTAAGAAAATTATCATAAAATTATGATCATATTTTAAATAATTTCAGCTTTGGTGCTTAGAAATGTATTAAAATGAGAATTAGTTAAAAAAGCTGTAAGCTTTCTTGGTTGCACTTACACATACACAAGAAAGAACTAAGTAATATAAGCTAACTTCTTGGATTTAATATTCAATTAAATTTAATTCATGTTTATTTGTAAACTGTTTCTCACAATACATATAATTTCAAAGGAGTGTTAAAGAAAATGCATGTTTGTTTCAATGTTACAGTTAAGTATCATCCTGTATCAGTCAGAAATGTTGATATAGCAATAATTTAGAATGAAAAATAAGCACACTTTAGCATAAAAAGAGTACTTATGGAAATAATATACTTTAAAGGAATACTGTCACACATGGGTGTATTGAATGCACACAATGATGGAATAGATGATCAAGATAGTCTTTATTAATATTCACTTTCTAAAACTCAGAAGATAACAGAAATACAACCACTTAACATCACCAATAACAGACAATCAAACTAGGGAAACTCAGGACTTACACAGAGAACGCAATCAAAAGAGAAACAGAACAGGTGCATGGAATCAGGATGAAACTATGGAAACTAACTAGGAACTAAAGAGGATGGGAACAGAGCAAACCGAGCGAAAATGAAACTAAAACATACTAAAACATGTGACTGTGCACAGTCCTGGAGACAGAGATGGAGCCGCAGCATTGAGCGTCCGAGGTGGAGCTGGGGTGCCTGAGGCGGAGCGGGTGGGACTGAGGGCCAAGGTGGAGCCGGAGAAATGGCAGAGCCAAAGGGGTGGAGAGGCAGAGTGTAGTAGACGGCTCAAAAGTCCATGGTGCAGGCAGGGTGATGTCTGACCAAGGCAGAGCAGGAGGGATGAGGGAGCCTGGTGTAGTGATGAAACTGGCTGAGTTTGGAAGAGGAAGCAGGATAGGGAAGCCGAGCGGGATATTCAGGAGACTTTGTGCTGGATGGGGATCAGAGGGGATGAGAGAAACAGGAAATTATCCTCTTCCAAATCAAAATAATTCCCAGAGGCCAGGCACATACACAGCGGTGAGGGTGTGGATGGGGTTTCCCTCCATGCATCTGTACATATTCATTGAGCGTTGCCTCACACATTATAAGTAAAGGGGATTGGAACAGTCATTTCAAATACAGTCAATTAATCTGCTAGACAGACAAACTATAAATTAACATTATATGATAACATGCACTTAAGCTTAAACATCCTCTAAAGAATCTGGCTGTCACACTGGTTGAATCTAACACAAAGGTGTCAGGAAAACACTTAAATAATCCTCAATTCCACAAGCAGAATTACACAGGAGAATCTCAGGAGAATAAAGATGTTAACCACACTTAAGATACGACAATAACCAACAAGGAAGAACAAAACAGGGAGTACTTGTACACAGAGTTAACAAGGGAAACTGATTGACAGCTGAATGTAATCAGTAACCAAGGAGACAAACTAGGAAACAATCAAGGCTAGGTCATCGACAACACCACTGACGAGTAAGCATGTCTCAGGTAAGGTTTGTTACTTGTTGGGGCTCTGGAGGAGGGCACAGAACAGGCAGAGGTAAGGGAACAAGGGATGAAGACTGAGGAGGAGCCCAGGGTGACGTCAGCCCAGATGGTGACCCAGAATACAGCCAGGATGATGCCCCATGGCATCAAGGGAGGCAGGATCCATGGTGGAGATTTCCTCGAAGGGGAAGGGTGAAGCCAGACAGCACTGTAGGGGTGGAGAGATGAAGCACAGCGGATGGTTCGCAAGTCCGAGGGTGCATGTGAGGTGACGTCTCACCTAGGTGGAGCTGGCGGTTTGAGGGATCCTGGTGGAGCCGTAAGGCTGATGGTCCCAGGTGGAGCTGAGGGAGGGAGGAGCCAAGGTGGAGGAGTCTGGACGACAGGCCGAGGTGGATTGACAGGATCAGCAGGTGGAGATGGAGCTTGGGGATCTCTTCGTCCAGGAGGAGCTGGATGCTGTAAGGCCCACGGTGGATCCACGCCACAGAGGGGTGGTAGAGGAGGAGGAACCGAGGGGCTAATGGGAGACAGCGGCGACCGGGCAGAGGAACTGGCTAGAATTTGAAGAGAAAATGGGAGACGGAGGCTGGGATGGAGGTGCAGGCGACATGGGGCTAGGCGGAACCAGCTGAGAAACAGGAGACTCAGGGCTGAGCAGATCCAGTGGGGAAACAGGAGACTCAGGGATGGGGAAAAAGCAGCAGGGGTGGGAAGAACAGGATCCTCTTCAAACCAACAAAACACAGAGTCCAGCAGCAACTCACCCTCTGTGGCGGAAGTGTGGGCAGGGATCCTATCCATTCCCTTGTACCCGATGAGCATTCCCACAGCGATGCATGGTGTTGCTGGCTCATACACCTGGTCAGACATTTGTCGAGGCTCAAGCTTCAGAGCGATGTTTGTCTCAGTCCTTTTAGCAGACTCCGGCTCTTTTATTGCAGCAGGCTCAATTCCTCCATCTGTGGTGGGCTCTGGCATTGTGTCCGTGCAGCAGGATGGTGGCTGGCTGTTCTCTGGGTCGCGGGCTGTATACCTACTATGGGTCGCTGACATAACCTACTATGTTTGCTAGGATATTAGCCAAGGTGAGCATGTTGACATAATTTTGTGTGAATTTGTCCCTTCAAGTGCAAGACTTGAAAGAGAACTCAATATTTGTGCGCTGTCTGAGGTGCTATCAACACCCAGGTAATAACACCGAAAATGACTGGTCACGTTTGAGCATACGGCACTTGTGACTATTTTGTCCAGGTGACGCACAGCTGGTGAGTCCATGTTTTAAATTTTTAAATATAATCAATATTAAGGTCCTGTATTCTGTAACGGTCTGGCTGTATAGATCACAGGAGATTTAGAGGAATAAACTTTAGTCTTTAATGATAAATCCAAAGGGAAACTCAGGAGAAAACAACCAAAATGACATTGATGATTTGGTTGTGCTGTGAGTATTTGCAGCACATGTGCTGTCAAACTGATGATGTTTTCTTAATTTGCTGGTGTTTTTTCTGCATGTGTTTTCTTCATTCGCACGTGTTGAGCTCTCTCAGCCACCATAAAATAGGCTCTAACAAACAGCAGTAAATTAAAAGATAAACAATGACAGCAAAAACAGCATAAACAAAGTCAGCAAACTATTTCAAACACATTATTTTAAATCAGTAACCACATAATTTATGCATGCTGCAATGCACGTTGGGAACTGTCAATTCCTTAACAATCAGCAACTTTGTTCACTGAAAATGTTTCTCCAGATGACTCTGTTGAGACAACACTTCTAGAAATATCGCCGCTCTTAGTATCTGTGACTCAAAGAGCCCCTATATGCTGGATCAAATGGAATTGCTTTTTTATATTGAGGATTTTGAACTGCCACAGAGAGCCAGTTTCAGTCCGCTCAGAAAGATTTTCTGCTTCCTCGTCAAAATGAAACACAAAGAGGATCTGTTTATTACACATTTACCCATTTCATGTTTATTTATCTAACTGCCAGAGCCTCTAGAGGGCTGGAACAAAAAAAGCTAATTTGTTAACATCACAGCGACTTTATCAATCTCATTAGGCCAGAAGGCCAAAATCAATAAAGAGACATGATCGCTGAGCAAAAAGTGGCCCAAAAGCAATTATGACTGAACCTTCAGTGTCGCCCTGCTCTGTTTGAGACCCTATAGCCTTATGGAGTCCAACTATAGTACAAACAAGTACATGTTTGTGTGTGTGTGTGGGTCTGTACCCTCCTGTTATAATGACTATTGCTGGTCTCCAAAAATGGTTTTGGAGTGGAAATTCATGCTGGTTTAAGCTGGACTTTTCAGCAGAGTCTACACATGGCTTCTGCACCACACTACTACATAATGAATGAATTCGCTTTAAGTTTGTGAGTGCATGTGTGTGTGTGCACATATGTGCATGTGTGTGATCTCGATTATGCAGTATGTCTAAGCAAGAATTGTGCATCACACCACAGTGAGGTCTCCCTCCAGGACCTCCCTCTGGGTCAAAAGTGCTGCAGCCAAGTTTCATCTCATTATAATTCCGCCATGCTTGCACCTGCCTTAACACTTTCAATTAGAAAGGCCTAAGTCACAGAGCTCCAACACTGACCTTATGCTCACACACAAATACATTACAATGCTGATGACTCACCAAGTTTGTTTATACATTCTGCATTTTAAAACTGTATTTAGTGCTCTAATTATACTAACCTGAGGACAGACCCCTACTGACACCTTCACGACACTGTACTTAAAGAAACATGGAAAATGAATTTATTTGGGTAATTATGTTCTCAACTGGCTTGGCCATGGGATCCACATTTTCCAATGGTCATTAAGCACCAACCCAAATTTTTAGAAAAACTGAACAAAGCAAATTTATTTCTCAAAATTGGTTGACATACACAAGTACCCAAGTACGTCTCACTTTACTTAACATACACATACATAAGCAGTGTTGGGGTTACTAAGTAATTAAAGAAATTTAATTACTTTTCCCTTGAAAAAGTAAAATAAAATACTACTCTTAATTTTTCTATTTTGATGCAAATGCATTAATACTGTTGAAGCGGCAGTGGATTCCAGAACCCTTTCACTGTACAGAACAATTCTATATAAAACAATAGTGGGTTTAACATCACAATTTAACATCTAATGTTAAAATAAAGCAATAAGCCCCAAGAAGCCATGGTTTACAGTGAATTTATAACAGCGAAGGGGCGTTGTTAGGCACGACACAGAGCAGGGGAAAAAAAAAAAAACCTTAGCTGTTATAAATTCACTGTAATCCATGGCTTCACGGGGATTATGGTTTTTATAAAATGCTTACCAAACAATACAAATATTAAAGCTAAAAAATATGTATCAATGCAAATATCAATGTAACTTTCATGAAGTAAAATCATTAAAAGGCTTACTTCTGCTGGAAAAATAGTCCCTGACAGTGAACAGTAACAGAAGTTACATTTATTATGCCATTAGATGGCAGAAAAGATTGTCTTTATGAGCGAGTCACTCAGTCACAAAGACTTTTATATTGAAACTTGTTGTGAACACGGAACAAGACGACAAAACTGACAACTGCTTTGACTAGCGCCATCAGTGGTGCAGCCATACTTATGTAATGCAGTCAGCTGTACATTATAGGGAATTTTACAACAATGTTGAACATGGCTTGACCAATCAGAATCAAGGGCCAGATCTATCCGTTTTATAATGTATGTTTATTAAATGGATAGTTCCGGTCCTTGATTCTGATTGGTTGAGCCGCATTCGAAGCAGTTGTAAATTACTCTACAAACTTACACCTGTGACCTCATTACATCAGTATTACTCCACCACTGTGTCTGTGTTGCTGCAATTCTATGTATTGTGTATTTCACGAAAAGTAACTGTTGTTTATTATTTATAAAATGGTTAGTTCCAGATAGCTGGAACTAACCATTTCTAACCATTGAACTAACCATTGGTCAATAGCTGTGTTTTATTCATGATAAAACACGGCTATGACTGCTTCACCCGGTTCTGTGTAGTACTGCACAACACCCTTAGCAACGTAAAAAAAATAAATAAATAATGTTTGTTCGCCATTGATATTCTTCACTGAAGCTTACTATGTAGAAGAGTATTGTGAGAGAGATATCGAGTGACCGCGTGTATTACCTGCATTCAGATTTATCATTTTCCTTCAGGTCAGTTCTGTTCATAATAAAAAAATTGTCTGAATGTCTGCTGTTATCCTTTTAAAATTGAATGGGTTTTCCTGTGCCCTGCTGACACTGACAGTGCTAGTCATTTGTGTCTTGTTCCATGTTCACAATAAGTTTCAATATAAAAGTGTTTGCGAGTGACTCGCTCATAAAGACAATCTTTGCCGCCATCTAGAGGTGTAATAAATGTAACTTCTGTTGGTGTTTACAGTCAGGGACTATTTTGTCCAGTGGAAGGCTTTTAGAGATTTTATTTCATGAAATCTGCATTGATATTTTTCATCTTTAATGTTTGTATTGTGTGGTAACCATTTTATAAAAGCAATAAGCCCCATGAATCCGTGGTTTACAGTGAATTTATAACAGCTAAGGTTTTTTTAGGGGTCTAACAACACCCCTTAGCAGTTGGGGCTTATTGCTTAATGTAACCTTCTCCCTTTAAATACAAACCCGATTCCAAAAAAGTTGGGACACTGTACAAATTGTGAATAAAAAAGGAATGCAATAATTTACAAATCTCATAAACTTATATTTTATTCATAATAGAATATAGATAACATATCAAATGTTGAAAGTGAGACATTTTGAAATGTCATGCCAAATATTGGCTAATTTTGGATTTCATGAGAGCTACACATTCCAAAAAAGTTGGGACAGGTAGCAATAAGAGGCTGGAAAAGTTAAATGTACATATAAGGAACAGCTGGAGGACCAATTTGCAAGTTATTAGGTCAATTGGCAACATGATTGGGTATAAAAAGAGCCTCTCAGAGTGGCAGTGTCTCTCAGAAGTCAAGATGGGCAGAGGATCACCAATTCCCCCAATGCTGCGGCGAAAAATAGTGGAGCAATATCAGAAAGGAGTTTCTCAGAGAAAAACTGCAAAGAGTTTGAAGTTATCATCATCTACAGTGCGTAATACCATCCAAAGATTCAGAGAATCTGGAACAATCTCTGTGCGTAAGGGTCAAGGTCGGAAAACCATACTGGATGCCTGTGATCTTCGGGCCCTTAAACGGCACTGCATCACATACAGGAATGCTACTGTAATGGAAATCGCAACATGGGCTCAGGAATACTTCCAGAAAACATTGTCGGTGAACACAATCCACCGTGCCATTCGCCGTTGCCGGCTAAAACTCTATAGGTCAAAAAAGAAGCCATATCTAAACATGATCCAGAAGCGCAGGCGTTTTCTCTGGGCCAAGGCTCATTTAAAATGGACTGTGGCAAAGTGGAAAACTGTTCTGTGGTCAGACAAATCAAAATTTGAAGTTCTTTTTGGAAAACTGGGACGCCATGTCATCCGGACTAAAGAGGACAAGGACAACCCAAGTTGTTATCAGCGCTCAGTTCAGAAGCCTGCATCTCTGATGGTATGGGGTTGCATGAGTGCATGTGGCATGGACAGCTTACACATCTGGAAAGGCATCATCAATGCTGAAAGGTATATCCAAGTTCTAGAACAACATATGCTCCCATCCAGATGTTGTCTCTTTCAGGGAAGACCTTGCATTTTCCAACATTACAATGCCTGACCACATACTGCATCAATTACAACATCATGGCTGCGTAGAAGAAGGATCCGGGTACTGAAATGGCCAGCCTGCAGTCCAGATCTTTCACCCAAAGAAAACATTTGGTGCATCATAAAGAGGAAGATGCGACAAAGAAGACCTAAGTCAGTTGAGCAACTAGAAGCCTGTATTAGACAAGAACTTGAGCAACTTGTCTCCTCAGTCCCCGGACGTTTGCAGACTGTTATAAAAAGAAGAGGGGATGCCACACAGTGGTAAACATGGCCTTGTCCCAACTTTTTTGAGATGTTGATGCCATGAAATTTAAAATCTACTTATTTTTCCCTTAAAATGATACATTTTCTCAGTTTAAACATTTGATATGTCATCTATGTTGTATTCTGAAAAAAATATTGAAATTTGAAACTTCTACATCATTGCATTCTGTTTTTATTCACAATTTGTACAGTGTCCCACCTTTTTGGAATCGGGTTTGTACTTTGGTCAGTTCAAGAATAATTTATGCAATTTTTTATACTCGAAAGAATTAAAAAAAAAAAAAAACAGCAGTTTCATGTCTATCTCCTTCTATGGAGGCTTGTTTCCACCACAGGATAAAAAGTTTAAAAGATAATTGCGACTTTTTTCTTAACTTACCTTAAGACCATTCTGCCTTTTTTTCTCATTATTCTGAGTTTATATCTCACAATTCTGACTTCTTTTCTCAGAATTGAAAAAGATATAAACTCTCAAATCAGAGAAAAAAAAAGTAGAATTGTAAGATATAAACTTGCAATTGTAAGAAAAAAAGTCAGAATTGTGAGATAAGTCGCAATTACCGTTTTAATGTTTTATTCACTGGCAGAAACAAGCTTACATAATTCTTGTATTACTCAATTGGTTGAGTTGATATGGGATTTAAGAAGTAATAGCCCAAGTAATCCAATACTTTTTAGAGTGTGTAATTAGTACGGTAATTACACTGCTGAAGATGTAATTAGTAGCTAGTAATTAAGTACATTTTTAGAGTATCTTACCCAACACTGATTGCAGGAACATGACTATTAATGATGAATAAACAGTATTATAAAGCAATTAAATAAACTAGGTTTGTTAATACAGTAAAATTAGTAGCCTAAATGATATGAGCCATCACCACAATTATCAAAAATACAGAATTGGTGGTATTTTGAGTTAAGGTCACAGAAACTACAGTTGCCAAGGTAAATACACAATACTAACATCAACTGTTAATAAAACATTTGGATACTAATGCAAATCCTTCCCAGCTAAGACACAATGTACCAGTTATATAATTTACTGGTGCTTTTTTTTTGTGGTAATTTAATGACTTGCTAATTGATAACATAACTATGATGTTAAATGCTAGTAACATTAACTGCAAATGTGTGAACTGGCCCTGACAAGTTATGAAAATAACGTTAGAATAATGAACTGACATCATCTTATCTGACAGCAAATATTTAATCAGGACAATGTGAGACGAAGGTCAGTGGAAAGGAGAAAAAAAAAAAAGTCTAGAGACGCTTTTAATTAAGCGCCGTGTTTTATGCACTGCGATGTGTAAAACATGTCAGTCTAATGCTTTTACTTCCAAAAAACAATGAAATAGTAGTGCAGTAAAATGGAAAAGCACGTTCTGTCTGACAGAAGAACAAAGTCATTGCAGAAGAGTCAACAGCTTTCACACAAGTCTTTCAAGTATTGCATCAGGAAAAAAAAAAAATAGAAGTTTTTTGTTGTTGTTGTTGTTTGTTTGTTTGACTATACAGTACACACTCCGAGACCCACTCAAAGCAGTCTTGCGACCCACCGGTTGAGAAAGACAGTTGACTCTAGCAAGAGAAAAGCATCAGAGCATCTTCATTTTTAAATAGGTTTTGGTATAAATTAGGGATATTTTTCCTTGATCCTTTGATTCTTTTGAAACAAAAGCATTGCAGTATATACTGCAAGCAGCAATATATAGGCAGAATTTGCCTCCAAACAGTGGGTGGGTGCAGATAATCTGCAGCTGCTGGTGCTTTTCAAAAGAGGAGATCAGAGATTTGCAATATCAATAAGAGTATTCATATCTGTGTTATTATCAGTGCCTGATGCTGCGGCAACAAGCAGCAACTACTAAACAGTGAACTTAACAGTTGTTGGTCATTTTCTGCACAGCCACATGAAATAAAAAGCTGGGGCAGAAAAAAAACTCTTCAGAATTATCCCTTGGTTAGATTTGAGTAGTGTTTTTCATCATTCGGGACATGAAGTGACATAAAATCACTTGGAATGGAAGACTTTTCTTCTCTATTGTGAAGTATTTTGAAGTGAAACGGCTTCTTCAACAGCAACAACAAAAAGGGCAGGACTTGATTTTGACAGTGGGGAATTGATTGCATCTTTGGATGGTTGTGGTTTGCTATTGGTGGATCTTGTTTGAGTGATGGTAAACATGTAATCAAAGAAGAGATGTTACTGCAAGAGGGAAGGGAAGTTATGCAAGGACGCTCTTTGATTTTGACAATGGTGAGGACATAAAAGTAGTCTGCAGAGCAACCCTCCCGCTTATTGTTGACTATTGCCCCAGAAATTTGACTCATGATTATTAATGTGGATTAATAGAATACATTACAAACTTTTTTTTTATGTGTGTGTGTGTGTGTTGGGTGAGAGACACAGCACACCATCTATAAAAGATTGGAGAAAGTCAATCTTTTGAAAAATTGTTTATTGTAAATTGTTACAAAACAGCATTGTTTGCATTCTTTCTTAATTGCACAGACATTCAACAAAATGTGACATACATAAGCCATAAACACTATACAATCTTTAGTTATTTAAAATTAAAGGATAGTTCACCCAAAAATTAAAATGATCCCATGACTTTCTTCTTTCAGACGAACACAATCCGAGATATATTTAAAAATATCCTTAGTCCTCCTAGGTTTATAATGGTTGTGAATGGTAGGCCAAATTCTGAAGAAATGCATCCATCCATAAAAAAAATGTATCTATATGACTCATGAGGGTTAATAACTGCCTTTTGAAGTGAAGGGATGCATTTTTGTAAGAAAAATATCCATATTTAAAACTTTATATATTCAAATAACTTCCAGCAGACAAACGGGCGGAAGAGCAACCTTTGACCTGAAACAATGACTTGATGATGCAATGATACACGCGGAGGAGCAGAGGAGAGAGCAAAACAAAACACCGGTCACGAATTAGGAATTAAGTTTAAAATAAAAAAAATTTTTAAAGTCCTTGAAGGACTAAGGATATTTTTTTCAATATTTCTCTGACTGTGTTCGTCTGAAAGAAGATAGCCATATACACCTAAGATGGCTTGAGGGTGAGTAAATCATGGAATAATTTTCATTTTTGGGTGAACTATCCCTTTAATAAGCATAATACACCGATTAGGCTAATTAATAGACATAAAGGCATTTCATATATATCTGGGGGGGAACTTATTCTTTTCAGCCAGATTTATATGTATAAATTAGTACAAAATAATTCTAAACAACATAATTATCTTATCTGAAAATTCATAGAATGTTCAAACGGTCCGTGTAATTCAATGGTCACATTCACATCTCATTATATAGACAATTTTCCAGCGAATCAAACAAACACTTTCAAACAGAATTAAATGTTCACTACAAACATACATTCCAAATGTACAGCTCTCAACATGTGGGCCTTGCGCCATCAAAACTCCAAATGGAGCACTGAGCTCCCGCATCGCAACTAATCACACTTTTAAACATTTCAGTCAACATTTATTGTCTATAACACTGACATTTACACACTATTCACCATCACAGAACATCAACTCAAACTATATTAACAAATAATTAGAAGGCATACCTAAAAAAATTAGAAGATGAATTACTGTCACACTCAAGGATGCTTCTCCACTGCGAACTTTGCATAAAAACACCATGAGATCTCCCCCTAGTGTTCAACACTACTTTCATTGTTTTACAGATTTATTCATTCTTTTAAGCATATTTTTATCTGTCACACAAATATATTTCAATCTGTCACACATACACAGAAGCTGAGATCCGTTTATGAGTTTATTGCTGTTTTATGCATTATAAATCAAGACTTCACAACTTAGTAGCATGAAAAACAAACTGGTTATTCAAACTGCATAAATTCTGTACAGAAAGCAAGCAAAGAAAATTCCCCATCACTGAAACGGTCAATGACTTTAGTTGATCAATGAAGTCAGTTGATCAACTGGTGATCAATGAAGCTGCATACACTGCACAATGAATCTCTTACTTACAGTACATTGTATCTGCACTTGTTTATGACGAGAGCAGTCGTGAACATGCAGATCTGAGCAGTGAGTGCAGAATCAGTGTTTTCGGTGGATTGCTTCTGCACCAGTGACTAATTTACATGGCTTTGATTGGCCATTGCATTTATGTACTCAACATACACATCTGCAATTGTCTGTAATGCTCAATGCTGCAAAAAAAAAAAGAAAATCTTTGATGCACACTTTTCATTCATTTTCACATTTCACTTTAATCATGACAGTCAATCAAAATTATAGGGACAATTCAGGGACATGTCCCTAGTGTCCCTATAAATTTGATGCATATGTGTGCATGGATAAAAAATTGATCATGCAATTTTACCAAAAAAAAAAGAAAAAAGAATAGTCAATTTTGATTTTACGGTGAAATTTAAAAGTCATATGCAGCAGTGCTACAGCTTTGTCTGAATTCACTCATTTATGAACATTTATTCATAACATTGAATACAATTATACAAGTGAACACAAACCATGTATATCAACTGTAACATCACTTGTCTCCCTTGCTGCAAAAGTGTTGGATGGTAATTGTGAAGCTTATTAAATTTGTGAGTGAGAATATGAATGATCACCTGCAGGCTGATGATTCACACTGATTTTGCAGCTCATTTGTTGTTAAGATTAGCTGCTCTCTGTTACAGCTAGCTTGCATTAATTCATTTGATGTACTTTATGATTTGCTGTTCATTCTGATATTGTGGGAGCATTAGCAGATGTCAGTAGATGAGAACATGCTACTATAAATATTTAAACTGATGCTGTTTTGTTGCCCACATAAACAGAATGTATGACGCCTTTAAATTCCCAAAATGTACTTACCTCTTCTTTAAATGGTACTGTAACTGAGTCCACTGAAGGCAAGTCTTTAAGAATCCATGTGCAGTTTTATTCCAGTTCCAACATAAATCTAACAAAGTAACAAAACAAAAACTTGGCTTGGCTTAATACACAAGGACTAATAACCAAACAAGACACACCTGTGCACACTCAACCCAATGAACCAATGACAACATAGGACACATGACAAGGGAGCACATGGCAGGATCACATGAGTACAAGGGAATTACATGACATGGGAGCACATGGAAAACAAACAATACTAGTGAAAACTTGAAACATGAACAAAACCAAAACCAGACATCCCCCCTCTACGGGCGGCTCCCGACGCCCAACATAAAACTAAAAACTAGACAAAAAGTCCAGGACAGTGGTGGAATGGAGGCGGTCTTGGGGGAGGGATGGTGGGCCAGGCCCATGCAGGGGAACAGGACAAGGACTAGGGCATTACAGAGGCAGGCCTGGGTCATGGAGCATGGGCGGCAATTCAGGGGAACATGGCAGTGCAGGCAATTCAGGGGAACATGGCAGTGCAGGCAGTTCAGGGGGCCATGGCGGGGCAGGCAGTTCATGGGGCCATGGCGGGGCAGGCAGTTCAGGGGACCATGGCGGTGCAGGCAGTTCAGGGGGCCATGGCAGTGCAGGCAATTCAGGGGAACATGGCAGTGCAAGCAGTTCAGGGGCCATGGCGGTGCAGGCAATTCAGGGGACCATGGCAGTGCAGGCAATTCAGGGGAACATGGCAGTGCAAGCAGTTCAGGGGCCATGGCGGTGCAGGCAATTCAGGGGACCATGGCAGGGCAGGCAGTTCAGGGGACCATGGCAGTGCAGGCAGTTCAGGGGGCCATGGCGGTGCAGGCAGTTCAGGGGACCATGACGGTGCAGGCAGTTCAGGGGACCATGGCAGGGCAGGCAGTTCAGGGGACCATGGCAGTGCAGGCACTTCAAGGGACCATGGCAGTGCAGGCAGTTCAGGGGACCATGGCAGGGCAGGCAGTTCAGGGGACCATGGCAGTGCAGGCACTTCAAGGGACCATGGCAGGGCAGGCAGTTCAGGGGACCATGGCAGTGCAGGCACTTCAAGGGACCATGGCAGGGCAGGCAGTTCAGGGGACCATGGCAGTGCAGGCACTTCAAGGGACCATGGCGGTGCAGGCAATTCAGGGGACCATGGCAGGGCAGGCAGTTCAGGGGACCATGGCAGTGCAGGCACTTCAAGGGACCATGGCGGTGCAGGCAGTTCAGGGGGCCATGGCGGTGCAGGCAGTTCAGGGGACCATGGCAGTACAGGCAGTTCAAGGGGCAAGAGAGGTGGTGCAGGCAGTTCAGGGGCCATGGCGGTGCAGGCAGTTCAGGGGACCATGGCGGTGCAGGCAGTTCAGGGGGCCATGGTGGTGCAGGCAGTTCAGGGGACCATGGCAGTGCAGGCAGTTCAAGGGGCAAGAGAGGTGGTTCAGGCAGTTCAGAGGGCCATGGCGGTGCAGGCAGTTCAGGGGACCATGGCAGTGCAGGCAGTTCAGGGGGCCATGGCGGTGCAGGCAGTTCAGGGGACCATGGCGGTGCAGGCAGTTCAGGGGACCATGGCGGTGCAGGCAGTTCAAGGGGCAAGAGAGGTGGTGCACGCAGTTCAGGGGCCATAGCGGTGCAGGCAGTTCAGGGGCCATGGCGGTGCAGGCAGTTCAGGGGACCATGGCGGGGCAGGCAGTTCAGGGGGCCATGGCAGTGCAGGCAGTTCAGGGGGCCATGGCGGTGCAGGCAGTTCAGGGGACCATGACAGTGCAGGCACTTCAAGGGACCATGGCGGTGCAGGCACTTCAGGGGGCCATGGCAGTGCAGGCAGTGCAGGCAGTTCAGGGGACCATGGCGGTGCAGGCAGTTCAGGGGACCATGGCAGTGCAGGCAGTTCAGGGGGCCATGGTGGTGCAGGCAGTTCAGGGGACCATGGCAGTGCAGGCAGTTCAAGGGGCAAGAGAGGTGGTGCAGGCAGTTCAGGGGCCATGGCGGTGCAGGCAGTTCAGGGGGCCATGGCGGTGCAGGCAGTTCAGTGGACCATGGCGGTGCAGGCAGTTCAGGGGACCATGGCAGTGCAGGCAGTTCAAGGGGCAAGAGAGGCGTGGCCTCCATGGCCTTAGCCAGGTACCTACTCCCCTCCCCACCCCCTAAATTTTCTTGGGCAGAGCTATGGGGTCGTGGCCTAGAGCAGGTTCATGGGCTGAGGCAGTCACTGGACACTGGTCGGGGGCTGTAGTCCCCTCTGGACGCTGGTCAGGGGCTGGAGAGGATGCATACATGGCCCAAACACATATAATTTTGTGTAACTGCATTGTATGTGGTTATATATACTGTATGATTATTTTATATTTATATATACTTGTTATATATTTTAAGTCTCTTATGCTCACCAAGCTGTTCAAATATACAGTAAAAACAGTAATATTGTGAAATATTATTACAATTTAAAATAACTGTTTTCTGTTTTAAAAGTAAAAATCATTTATTCTTGTGATCAAAGCTGAATTTTCAGCATCATTACGCCAGTCTTCAGTGTCACATGATCCTTCAGAAATCATTCTAATATGCCAATTTGCTGCTCAGCTATTATCAGTTATATTTTTATAGGACTATTATATAAAACAGTTTTTGCTGCTTAATGTTTTGTTTATTAGAATGGTTTCTGAAGGATAGTGTGACACTGAAGACAGGAGTAATGACTGCTGAAGTTAAATTGTAATAATATTTTACAATATTTTTACTGTATTTTTCATCAAATAAATGCAGCCTTGGTGAGTATAAGAGGCTTCTTTCAAAAACATTTAAAAACGTTTGACTGATAGAGTTTATATGTAGCTTATTGCAAATATCTGAGAATACTGGTGGTTTTGTTGTTTAAATTTGTTCCTTGTTCCTTTTGCATTAAATTGTATCTAAAAAAAAAATCTAATTTCCAAGCATGCTGGTTATTATAAGGCATCATATCAATCAGAAAAATTGCTGTGTTCTTTTCCATCTATAAAGCACGTCACACTGGGTAACATCTTGACCCAGCCATCTGTGATCTTGTGTCAGCTATGTCTAACTTTCTCAGAGGCACAAGTCCAATAGTGTACAGCTGTGACCATGTCATTCAGTGGTCTGTTATGATCAGCACTGCCTGTGCAGCACAGCGCACTGCAGACAGGGTGTCTCATCAAGTTAATCTCATTAATATTCTTAAGAGAACAGTGATATCCATTCATCCCTGTTTAGGATGCGATATTCTAAAGGAACATCTTATAAAGCCCCAGAATGGCAAGCAGAAAGAGGAAAAATGGCATTGTTCATGCTTGAAGTTAAGAAGTGTTCCTTTTAGACCAACATTAGTGGTGCCACACTGCTGTCCTCTGAATGTCCTTGGGTTTCCACATGTGCAACACTGTTTATGTGCTCATTCAAAGTGACTAATGTGTGTTTGAAGCAGATTTCATTCCTTGACAAGTCAACAGAGTATTTCAGGCTCTGTCGTGGCAGGGGGGTTGGGTTGCTATTTTTCCTGGGTGCTCAGGACAGGATAGAAGTGCATGAGATGAATTAAGAAGTCAGTGGAAGAATCTCCCAATGGACTCTCTACACCCATTTAAACGCTGCAGGAGCGAGTCTGGGAGAGCACATCAGTAGTGTTTTATTCTTAGCTTGTGCGTATTAAGTGCTGTTCGCTAGTGAGTGCAAACAAGGCACAAGAGGAGCATGCTGGGTAAGATGCTATGAAGATGAATGACGTTGATGGGCGTAACAGAGCCTAAATGATTAACATCAGGGTTGGAGTCAAGACTTTTTCAATGATGTCAAAAATGCATAGAAAGATAGAAAGTCAAACAGCATATGTTGCTTATAGTTAGAGATTTCAAACATGAACGGTGCCTCAATTCATGCAGCTTAAAGGTGCCCTAGAATTAAAAATTGAATTTACCTTGGCATAGTTGAATAACAAGAGTTCAGTACATGGAAAAGACATACATTGAGTTTCAAACTCCATTGTTTCCTCCTTCTTATATAAATCTCATTTGTTTAAAAGACCTCCGGAAAACAGGCGAATCTCAACATAACACCCCCAAAATTTGCATATGCCAGCCCATGTTCCCAACATTATGAAAGGCATTAGACAAGGGCAGCCAGTAACGTCTGAATGTGCACAGCTGAATCATCAGACTAGGTAAGCAAGCAATAACGACAGCGAAAAATGGCAGATGGAGCAATAATAACTGACATGATCCATGATATCATGATATTTTTAGTGATATTTGTAAATTGTCTTTCTAAATGTTTCGTTAGCATGTTGCTAATGTAGGCTACTGTTGGTTAAAGTTACCATCGTTTATTACTGTATTCACGGAGACAAGAGCCATCACTATTTTCATTTTTAAACACTTGCAGTCTGTATAATGCATAAACACAACTTCATTCTTTATAAATCTCTCCAACAGTGTGTAATGTTAGCTTTAGCCACGGAGTACTATCAAACTCGTTCAGAATCAAATATAAACACCCAAATAAATACTATACTCACATGACCCGAAGCATGCATGCAGTATGCATGATGAACATCTTGTAAAGATCCATTTGAGGGTTATATTAGCTGTGTGAACTTTGTAAATGCACTGTATTATAGAGTCGCGAGCTCGATGGGCAGGGAGCGCAAGATTTAAAGGGCCAGCAGCCCCTGAATCGGTGCATAGTTAATGATGCCCCAAAATAGGCAGTTAAAAAAATGTATTTAAAAAAATCTATGGGGTATTTTGAGCTGAAACTTCACAGACACATTCAGGGGACACCTTAGACTTATATTACATCTTGTAAAAAAAACGTTCGATGGCACCTTTAAGACAATTATATAATCATGGTGAAGTTCTATTTCATTCTTCGCCTAATGCCCCAATAAAACTATAATCGAAATACGTACTGGTGTGATGCACTGGTGGATCCAGGGGTGGGGCCAGAGGGGCACTGGCCCCAGCTGAAATCTGATTGGCCCCTGAAGTGCCCCTGCCCTGTCACTCATCGCAGATCTACGTAAACAGCGCTCATTCAAAGACATGCATTTATTGAATGGACTGTGCAAGAGCATAACATAAATGTCTAAAATGAATGTGCACAGTTCAGCTGAATGTTAACGCTGTTGAACCTACTTTACAAACTTCTGCTAAAATAAGAGCGTGCAGTTTATCTTTAAAACAGGTGCGAGTGGAAGATGCGTTTGTTAGCCTACTATGGCAACGTTAAGTTCCAAGTGTGTTTTCTTTCAGAATTATTGACAGGTAGAAAAACAGAGGCATTTTGTTTGAAATTAAAGTAAGATAATAACACTCAGGTTACGTAGAGGTGTGTTAAAATGTTTGGTCGAAAATAAATGTATAGTTGTTATGAATAATTCACTGAAATTTCAGTCAAGACATGAGCCAGAAAGAGAACAAATAGGGCAATGTCTTACACACTGCAATAAGGATGAAACTGTTAGTGCTTTCACAATAAAATTTCAGATGGCTAGTACCGTTAATTACCATTAAACCTTAATTCAGTTATTGCGGTAATGTATGTTTTAATTCATACTCTAAGCCAGAGGGCGCCCTCACACAGAAAGTACAAGGTAGTCTCATAAAAGTTAGTTAATTGAAATGTTAATTGAAATAGCCTTTATTACAGTAGAATAGGACTACTACAAAATAATGTATATTTTGCCTCAATCTGTAATAAGAAGCCTCATCAGATCTTAAAATTGTAAAAAATAAATAAATAAATAAATAAAATCAGCAACTGTATGCTTAGTAACTATTAGTTATCCTTTTAGTCTCCACTAAACAAAATCACATTACACGGTCTAAGAAAATTCATAAAATTAAAGAGTTTGAGGTTGTCCTCAGATTTGAAATATAACAGGGTCAGAACAACATTAAGCTATACCTATTTTATTTCATTTTATCATTATGCTCATGAATATTCTTATTGGAACCCAAAACAATAAAGTGTGAAAACAGAGCTCCAAATTTGCACAGAATTTTTTTTTTGAGAAAAAAAAAGAAAAAAAAAGTGCTTTGAAAAAGCTCTAAATCCAGAAAGTGCTTTAAAGAACAGTTGAACAAAGCACTAGAGCCAGCAGCAAAGGAAAGAGGTAAAATGTAGGCAAAACTCGTTCATTTAAGAATTGTAAGACTTGAACATTAAACTTAGCCCCTCACTGTAAAGGGTGGCCCCATTGTGGCTCCGGCTTTTAAAAAATCCTAGATCCACCACTGGTGTGACATGATTTTGAACTAAATTAGATCAAATCAAAGTTTGTTTGGAGTTTGTTTCAGGAGTTTGAAACAAGTTGACAAAAAGTGAAGTTTCTGGAAAAGTTTGCCCCCTCGGTAGCAAACAACTTCGAACTATCATTGGTCCATGGCGATTAAGTAATGGGTAGGCTCTGCCTTCTTTGGTGTGAAAAACCTTCTCCGGTTCATTTCTTCTGTTTAATTCATTGACGTCAGATGCACGTAAAAACATGAACACACTGGAGAGCCACTTTATAGTAGAAATTGAAGTTCTTATCACCCCTAAGTGAAAAACGAAAAATTACTTTAGTATATCTTAGCCTTAGGGGATGTCTGATATACCATTTCAGCAGTATAATGTTAACGAATATCCTGAAGCTGCCAATGCCGCTATGAGTGACTTTAAAGGGATAGTTCACCCAAAAATGTTGTAATCACTTACTCACCCTCAAGTTGTTCCAAAGTTGTAAGTTTCTTCTGCAGAACACAAAAGGAGATAAAGAATGTTGGTAATCAAACAGTTGACAGTAGCCATCCTAGGTGTATATTACTTTTTTCTTTCTGATGAACACAATCAGAGTTATATTAATACATATCCTGACGTGTCCAAGCTTTATACAGGAACAATAGTTTTAAGCTCAAGAAAGTGCATCCACCTTCTCCCCTACCTTAAAACTAACACATTTAGTTGGTTAGTTAGTGATCTGAAAAATATTGTTTGAAAATGATTTATATCAATATTGTAGTGCAATTTACACCACAATAATCAGGTTTGTCCCTAATGATTTCCTTCGACTTTTATTTTCAAAAGCTATTTTTCTACTTATTTACGAAGCATACAACAGTGTCAGTAAAATGCATGCTGATATGAAAGCAAAGAAAAGAAAAGAAAAATCTAAGTAAATATTACTTGTGAAAAAATATTATATTGTGTAATTTCCATGTGTCATTTTTGTCCAATTATGCAAAAATCATCTGTATGTAAAATACATAAAATTCTAGCTGTGAATGTAGAACAGTAAGACAAATGACTGGTAACTAAATTTTCACTTCCTATAGTGATGTGAATGCCTCCAGTGTGCCAGTGTTCCTAATAGATGTTTGCTACATTTCGGTTGTGCAGAAGCCAAATCTAAGAACTACATGGCCACAGGAAGCATACTAACAATCAATCCAGCACTATAATGTCATATTGCCTAGAGCTCTGAAAAAAAGCAGGACAGGCACACTAAGCTTTACTGTGAGCAAGCTATTGGGGAGCATCTCAAGCACCCACAACATGGTAGTCACAATATTTTAGCTAAAAAAGCAACAGCACAGGAAGTGTCCCAACTGTAAACAAATGAATATTTGAGTCAGCTTCAAATTGCTTCATTAATATTTCATCTGCCACAGCAGCAGAGACAACTATAATGCGCCCTGTTTGCACTGAACGTGAAGCGTTGTTTACCTACTGTCTCCGACGCTAACGCTAGCCACAGCAAGGAAAAGGCGCTCCGTTCTTAGAGAGACTGTGTAGCGCTGCTTTCAGAGCATTGCACAGTCAAAGTCACATCACGCTGTTATCTATCTCATTGCCTTTCAGCAAGGGCACCACAGCTTCAAAACTGGCAAGAGCGATGTTGTTCAGGTTTGCGTGCGCTGCTGACTCATATTGGAAATAATGGGAATGCTACAGCTGTCACATACGTCCCGGGAAATTGAAATCATGTTATTCCGCACCCGGTGAACAGCCAGGATTGCAACATCCACCTACCAATGCAAGCAAAGGGTGTCTGGTGTCTTTGCATACATGATATTTTTTAACGAACACTCTGCAAGAGCCGTTTTTAAAACATTGTTCAGTGGTAAAATCGGGCCTGAGCACCAGTTACATAAGAACATTACAACGGCTCATAGACATCCCTTTTCCACCACAATGAGCATTGCCCCAGGCCTGTCATTAACCTTGACTATGTGTTTTTCCAAACGGGGACCTTGTGAACTCTGGTCTATGTTGGTAGGTTTGTATGTTGGGTCTGTCATAAATAAAGACTGGGGTCAGATATCTACAGTCGAGAGCCCTCAGGGTTCTGTGCTGGACCCGTGGCTATTATTACTCATCACATTCTCATACTGGCACCGATGTAGAGCAATGCATTTGACTATTCATGATACTGTATTTTACACTTGAATGGCCAGCACTGCAACGCCTTATGGATGAAAACAAGAGCCAAACTAAAAACACCTTAAAGGCAACCTTCGAGTCCGTGTGTACTGGCTTTGACTTATTCAGCTTTTGTGAGAAATGCACAGTTCTCTCTGTCAAATAAGCATTCAGAAAACATTGTAACCTGTTAAGATTGTAATACAATAAAATGAGTATATATAAAAAAATCATTTTAATTTAACCTGCTTATTTTGTAAAATGTGCTTCTATGCTGTTAATCCATCTAGTATCCAAAAAATATGAATATACAGTATATTCCTTGGTTACTAGTACTACAGTAGTTATATTTGTTGCAGTTAATTACAGCTTCAAATAAAAGACAACTGTATACTGACTTCATGGTGCACAGGAGCATGAAATGGCTTTGATGTGACATCACTGTGCTGCAGAATCTCAGTGATTATCTGTGTCTGCTGTACTGTATCCCTTGTATATTTATACATTAACTGTAGCACAGCTTATAGTGCTATACTGCCATTTACAATACCAGCATGCACTACGACATTAATTAATTATGTGGTAAATTACATTATTTTTGTATTTTATTTTAAATCTTGTTTTTAAGCAGTTATTTTGTGTTTGTTTATATCTATAATTTATGTTGATTGTCACCCTGTATGCTGCATCTTGAAATGGTTGATAACATAATATAATGTATATAATATATTTAACCAAAAACAACCATTTTACTCAGTACAATATGAATGCATATACAGTCATGGACAAAATTGTTGGTATCCTTGATAAATATGATCAAAGATGACTCTAAAAATAAATCTGCAATGTTTATCCTTTTGATCTTTAATTAATAAAATTAGCAAAAATCTAACCTTTCATTGAAGGAAAAGAATTGAAAGTGGGGGGAAAATCACATTATTAAATAAATGTTTTTCTCCAAAACACGTTGGCCACAATTATTGGCACCCCTAGAATTTTTTATGAGTAAAATATCTCTGAAGTATATTCCCATTCATATTTACATTTTTTAGCACACCAGGGTGATTATGAACATGAAATTGTCCAGTCATGACTTCCTATTCCACAGGTGTATAAACATGAGGAAACACAAAGGCCAAATTCTCTTAATCATTCATCAAAATGAGTAAATCCAAAGAATATAGTTCTGATGTGCAGCAAAAGATTGTTGAGCTTCACAAAATAGAAAGTGGCTGTAAGGAAATAGCTAAAGCATTGAAAATCCCCATTTCCACTATCAGGGCAATAATTAATAAGTTCCAATCAACTAAACATGTTACAAATCTGGAAGAGGACGTGTGTCTAAATCGTCCTAATGCACAGTGAGGAGGAGAGTTTGAGTGGACAAAGACTCTCCAAGGATCACAGCTGGAGAATTGCAGAGATTAGCTGTGTCTTGAGTCTCAGAAAGCCTAAAAAAATGATCAAAGAACACCTACATCACCAAAAGTTGTTCAGGAGGATTTTCAAGAAAAATCCTCTGCTCTCATCCAGAAACAATCTCCAGCATTTTCAGTTGTCAGACAAGACTGGAACTTCAAACGGGACCGGCTTCTATGGCCAGATGAAACTAAAACAAGAGCTTTTTGGCAGCAAACCCACCAGATGGGTTTGGTGCACACATGGATAAAAAGTACCCCATACCCACAGTTAAATATAGTGCTGGATCTTTAATGTTGTGGGCCTGTTTTTCTGCTGGAGGTCCTGGACATCTTGTTCAGATCCATAGTATCATGGATTCTATCAAATACCAAGAGATAAAAATCAAATCCTGACTGCTTCTGCTAGAAATCTTATAATGGGCCGTGGTTGGATCTTCCATTAGGACAATGATCCAAAACAAACATCAAATCCAACACAAAAATGTGTCTCTGAGCACAAAATGAAGCTTCTGCCATGGCCATTCCAGTCCCCTGACCTGAACCCTAAAGAAAATTAGTGGAGTGAACTGAAGAGAATAAGCACCAACATGTTGGAAATCTGAAGGATCTGTAGAGATTCTGCATGAAGGAATGGTCTCTGATCTCTCCTCAGGTGTTCTCCAAACTCATCCGGCATTATAAGTGAAAACTCAGAGCTGTTATCTTGGCAAAAGGAGGTTGCAAAAAGAATTGAATAAAAGGGTGCCAATAATTGTGGCCAATGTGTTTTGGAGAAAAACATTTATTTCATAATGTGATTTTCCCACCACTTTCAATTCTTTTCCTTCAATGAAAGTTTAGATTTTTGCTAATTTTATGAATTAAAGATCAAAAGGATAAACAATGCAGATTTATTTTTACAGTCATCTTTGATTATATTTACCAAGGGTACCAACAATTTTGGCCATGACTGTAAGAATATACACTATATTGCCAAAAGTATTGGGACACCCCTCCAAATCATTGAATTCAGGTGTTCCAATCACTTCCATGGCCACAGGTGTATAAAATCAAGCACCTAGGCATGCAGACTGCTTCTACAAACATTTGTGAAAGAATGGGTCGCTCTCAGAAGCTCAGTGAATTCAAGCGTGGTACAGTGATAGGTTGCCACCTGTGCAAAAAGTCCATTCGTGAAATTTCCTCACTACTAAATATTCCACGGTCAACTGTTAGTGGTATCATAAAGTGGAAGCAATTGGGAACAACAGCAACTCAGCCACAAAGCGGTAGGCCATGTAAAATCACAGAGCGGGGTCAGCGCATGCTGAGGCACATAGTGTGCAGAAGTCACCAACTTTCTGCAGAGTCAATAGCTACAGACCTCCAAACTTCATGTGGCCTTCAGATTAGCTCAAGAACAGTGTGTAGAGAGCTTCATGGAATGGATTTCCATGGCCGAGCAGCTGCATCCAAGCCTTACATCACCAATGCAAAGCATCAGATGCAGTGGTGTAAAGCACACCGCCACTGGACTCTAGAGCAGTGGAGACGTGTTCTCTGGAGTGACGAATCACACTTCTCTGTCTGGCAATCCGACGGATGAGTCTGGGTTTGGCGGTTGCCAGGAGAACGGTACTTGCCTGACTGCATTGTGCCAAGTGTAAAGTTTTTGGTAGAGGGGGATTATGGTGTGGGGTTGTTTTTCAGGGGTTGGACTTGAACCCTTAGTTCCAGTGAAAGGAACTCTTAATGCTTCAGCATACCAAGACATTTTGGACAATTTCATGCTCCCAACTTTGTGGGAACAGTTTGGGGATGACCCCTTCCTGTTCCAACATGACTGCGCACCAGTGCACAAAGCAAGGTCCATAAAGACATGGATGAGCGAGTTTGGTGTGGAGGAACTTGACTGGCCTGCACAGAGTCCTGAATGGGATGTCATTAAAGTTCATGTGCACGTAAAGGCAGGCGTCCCAAAACTTTTGGCAATATAGTGTATTTTAGCTTGGTAAAAATTACAATGTGCTTATTGTGTTCGAATTGTATTGCAAAACATTTTCGCTGCTATTGAGGTGAGATACGGGTAAGGTTAAGGACTGGTTTAGTGGTATGGGTAGGTTTAAGGGTGGGTCAACAGTGTAATTGTAATTGTAATTATAGAAATTAATTACTTGCAGGTATTTTTAAAATATAAGTACATGGATTAAAACTAAAACATGTATGTACATAATAAGTGCATTGTATTAAATTATTCATTTAAATGTAAGTAGTACATAGTAGTTATGGCTCCCTAATATAAAGTGGGACCAAAAATCCATATTAATCGGCTACACTCAAGAGTTAAAAGTCTTCCTGGAGCACTAACTAATGAACAAACAAACAAATAAATAAATACTTGCACATACACTGCTGCTCTATTGTTGTACTAAATATGGTGTGGAAGGATTGCTTATACTGTTTTGTCCCTATTGGATTAATTAGTTATTGTAATTATCTCATTTGTAAGTCACTTTGGCAAAAAGCTTTTGCTAAATCAATAAATGTGTAAAACTGCTTGGACTAGGGGAACACAGCCAAAGTGTTTCCCAGCACTAAAATAGCAGCTGTAACAGATAGAGTTATGCATGCTATGACTAAAAGGGATCTAAAAGGGATATGAAATTAGTAGACATGTTATGAATTAGCTTTTGTTAGGAACATTTTCTGCTGAATGGATACTGGAGAGAATGCATTTGAGTCAAACATTAATAAAGGCATTTCATTAGAATCGAAAATTACTCCATTAATTTTTTCACCTTTTCGTTTGGGAAACATGGGAGACATTGAATGTGCTGGCTGCTCTTTTCTTTGCAACTAAAGTAGTATTTGTGGCTGTTAAGCTCAAGAAGAGAGATTTAAAAGTAACATTAAATGTTAAGTATGACATCAGAAGACTTAGTATTCAAATGGTATGGATGACTTTTAAATCAAATATAAACCAGTCACTTTGGTTGCATGAAAAAGAGCCACCTGATTATACTTCTAAGTATGGAGAAAAAAATGTATACATGAATTTTAATTTGGCCTAACTATCTCAAGACAACATTTTTGTTAATATGTCATTTCTAAAATGGTCCTATGCAGAGAGGACCAGTTTTCCCTGAGGAGGTCAGGTAAATTTGTGTTGTTGTTTTTTTCCCAGACTCACTTTATGATTTTAATCCCATCTGAATTGAACACATCTGTGTTTTTCTCAATATAAATTATGTAGCAAATTACCAACTGTTCTTTGGATAACTCATGGTTCCTCTGAGGAAACTAATTCTCATCCGCATAGGAATGTGTGTGATTGTTGTACAATATTAGTTTACGTCTTCTCTTCATTTATTTTGACCTTCAACAGATATCGGAAATAAAGCTGAATTCCTGCATGCAGCATTTTCATCATAGGCTGAAACCTATTTCGCCAACTTTCAGTGTAGAATAACACTTCAAGGTTCAAATTCTGCTGGCATCCAGATTTAAAATGTATATGAAATCAATAATAAGAGTCTGATCGCAGACTGCTCAAAATGGGCACATCCAGACATCCAAAGAGTGTGGATGGTTCACCCAAAAATGTAAGTCATTCAGTTTTGGGTGATTAAATAATGTTTTTTTTTTATCCATTTGGGTCACTGACTATTGTCAGTGATTCATATCCAGGTGGGTCGGCAGGGGAGTTAGAGCTACTTCTTGAACTTGAGTTACTGATACTAATATTCTGGTCTCCCCTCTGACCATCCTGTTTTGCCCTCGGATAAAACACTTAACTCCAGTTCACTCCAGGGCCCCTGTGACATGTCGCATTACTCCTCATACCTGTCATCGTGCAAGCCTTCTGGCCACAGAATGACAATAAAGGTTAAAAAAAAAAAAGTGTAATCAATCAAAGGAGCCGAATTTTCCTTCACAATACAAAATGTTATGTAAATTACCCGATTGAGGACACACTTCTAGCTGACAAAAGTGCGTCATTGATGGTGTAATCAATAACGATCGATTTTCTGCAAAGAGCTGACCTTTAAATAAAGAATTGGCAGTGACATACCTCATAACAGATTCTGTGATACCTCATATAGTGAAAATATACAGCAAACAATATTACAAAAACAACATACACTTTTATTTAGCAAATAGAAAGGGACCGTTTTATACAAACTGTAAACTAGGTACTGTAATAAATTTGTTGGGTATACCTTGAAGAACTGCAGCACACATATGAACCTGTACAGAGACGGTCAGTGACTTTGCCAAGTAGGACATGTTCCCGGATCGACATCCCTGATGGTCCAGGAACAACATTCCTGTCAACCAATTTTTCAGGTTAGGTTTGAGGTTAGGCATAGTAGCGTTGTCAAAAGTACCAACCGCGTTACCAAGTCAGTACTGAAATTTTAAAAATGTGACGCTTTGAGCGTTGTTGAGCGGATTCGAAACACCTCCGATTGGCCATTGTGTTCTCGCGCTCAACATATATGTCTGAGATTGGTTACAATAATAGACGCACGGTAGCTGTAGCATCTCTGAATTTGTAAGCGTGAACATTTAAAAGCAGACGTCTATCAGCTGACCAGTCCATGAGCGCTCGGTGAAGAGCGTCATTGATGTCTATTTACAACATGTATTTGAAGCGTTGATCATTGTAGCCAATCAGAGACATATCTGATGAGCGGGTGAACACAATGGCCAATCAGAGGTGTTTACGAATCCATTCAATAGTGCTCAAAGTGTCACGTTTTTAAAATTTCAGTACTGACTTGGTATCGCAGTACCAAGTCGGTACTTTTGACAACACTGCGGCATAGGCTTAAAGGAATATATTGGGTTCAGAGCAAGCTCAGTCAACAACATTTGTGCCGTGATGTTGTTTTTTCACTCCTCCCTCATTTTCTTTAAGAAAAGCAAACCTTTTGAGTTACAATGACAGTGAATGGGACCAGATTGTAAATAATGAAATACTCAGTTTCAAAAGTATAGCCACAATATGCATGTTAGCATGATTTTAGTGTGAAAACCCTTTCTGTGGAAAGTTATATCCAGTCTTACAGTGTCATTGACACAAAAATGACTGAAAAATGATTTAAACCATTTTAACATCTTAAATAATGCATGTTTTAACAGAATAATGCTTTTATAAAACTATTAGCTTCACATTTCTGCTTTCAAATCCTTCAAAAATTGTCCCCAATTCACTTCCATTTAAAGTGCCATACTGTAACTCTGTATTTATTATTATTATTTAGAAAAATGAGAGCGGAGACAAACTTATTTTCTTGGTAATTGTGGTTGCTGTTGATTGAACTTGTACTGAACTCAGAATATTCCTTCAAGGCTGCGGTTGGGGCTTCAAAAACATTCCCAACCAATCATCTCCGTCTGGTTTCGGGGGTAGATCATGCTAACGTCAGGACAAGAATGTTGTTCCAGGACAAACAAAACATGTTAATCCAGGAACACATCCTACTTGATGGGATCACGGAAACCGGTACAGTGCTTTAACTGCATGACAAACCCACATGAAAACGTCATGTACATTTGTTTTCTCTACTCACAATTAAGGACTTAAAGATAAAAAGCACTTGTGTTCACATCTCTATTTTAACATCTTACAACACAGTTTTTTCTCCTGTTTATGTTACAATGCGCATATTCGTTGAGAATCTGAGGTTAATGTGTCACATAATCCTTTTTGTATCACCTTGGAATGAATGTCCATAAACAGTGGTACAATGCAGCTGATAAAGTTATGTTTCAAGGGGGTTGTGCTGCCACTGTCACACAGTATCGTAAGTTCTTGCCATTGTCACCGTCATTTTCAGCCTCCTCCGAAAGAAACAGAAAACGACAGCTCTCAACCTGAAATCACTGTTTTTTTGTATAAAGCAACACCTGCAAAATCAAAAGATAAACCTGCAATCTTTGGTAAGAAAGAAAACGAGAAACTCGGCCCACTGTTATGTTATTCACTTCTAATTAAAGGACTACCCGTGGTTCCCCAGCAGTTCTGGGAATACCTTAGCATTTGCAATAAAAGAAGCACCTGGGACTTTTCAGAATGTCACTGGGGTTCATTTTAAATGCTAATCACCTCATTGGAGAGAATAAATCTGATGTTGCCTAACTGAATGCTGCTGAAACCAACCATCCTAAATATTCCAACATTAGCATTTGAGTTACAAACGCCGTTTGACACGTGATGATCATTAAGACAAACTTTCTGGAATTAAATAAAACATATAGCTGAAAATTTCCATAGCAGCATTATGAAAAACGGATCTTTGACAAGTGGGTGAGTAAACAAGTCTTTTGGAAAATTCCCTGGAGCACATGTCCAATTTTAGACAAATATGTGTACTGAAGTCTCTGTTCATCTAGTCTCGCTCTCAAAGTTGTCCAAGTCCGTTACGTACATATTCACTTACTGTATGTTATCTAGTTTGGAGTCAAACATACAGAACAGTTGAAGTTCTTTCTGTCAAGCTTTTAGAGAGAAGGGAATATTAGAGTAAGAGAGAAGGACGCTGGCAGGAAGTCTGCTGATCATGATGTCCTCAGCATTTTGGCACAGAGTATTATTGAAGGCAAAATATAAGAGATTTGCTCTCAGTTATAAGAGTCGCAGTGAACTAAATGGGTTTCTATGATCAGCTAAAAATGGGCAAACTGATCTCAAAGCTACCGTCATTGATTTAGAGTAAATATGTTGGTCTGGTTTGCATTTTTTCCCTAATGCATTCTGAGAACAAGCTCATGCGTGTCAGTTCGGTCAAATCCCGATGTTCATGGGAAGCGCTCGCTGGATGGTAGGCCCTGGAATTAACTTAGATCAAGGGCAGTTACGTAACCAAACAAAACAGCTCAACAAATGATTAAAAGTGGGACGGCAGTTTATACGCCACAGATTCTGTTTGGACAAATGAACTAAAATGGTTAAATTGTTCCAAGGCAATTTGAGAGACAATGTACCTTAGGATGTGACATATGTTGGTAATCTGACAGCTGACATAACAGTTCAGGGGCTGGATTCTGCACAATAGCTATATGCATGATGCAAGATGGTTTTTATCCTGGATATGCTTTGAAGCGCTAGAAAGACCTACAGAGTGCTTCCTATGGTGTTTTCGGCAAGGTCACAGCAGCTTTCTGGGTGGCTGGACAGATGTGTTGCATAAGATACAGTAATTACATTTTTCCATTGTGCATTAGCTGTATTCCACACTGTCCTAGAGCAAAGTTCATCCACGAAGAGTTGGCAAAAGAAACTGTTTAAAGGCAGCCGTGGTGCCTGAAACTACATTTGTACGTTTAGAGTGGATGGATTTAAAGAGGAGAAGCAGAACTAGGAGGCTTCTTCTAACATTTAAATTCACCCTGTGATGGATACAAGTATATATGTGAGCGTAATGACAATTGAAGTGTAGGTAACGACTGATGGGATCATATTTTCCCTGTGCTGTCCTGCACTGTGACATGTGTAGGGCTAACGGTGAGGAAGGGGGTTGGGTTGGGTAAGTAATGTCTTTGACATCTAAGCATTAAAAATTACATCCAAATATCATGGCCACTTCCACAGCTGATAAATCACATAGCAGAAAAATCCACTGCCCCCTGACTTCTTTGACATCACACCAATGCACACATTGAAGACTAGGTTGAGAATGGCTACTGCTCTCAAGTCACATTATGGGGTGGTTCGCACATACAATTTCACAACTAGCAGCGTATGGAGATGTTGACTTAGCCAACTCTGATAAATGGTGAAAAATATAAACAACACTATGTACATTTTATTGTCAACCAAATTTCACTACTTGTGAGCCATTTTACGTAAACTCACCTACAAGATATTTTACTAGCGACCTAACTCTTGTCCTTATACTAACAACAGTAGTTTTATCACAACCACATGGGCATGCACATGTATACACATTTCAAATTCCTAACATGTATACATATGCATACATGGTTTATTCACATTACTTTCCACTGATGTCTTGCGACAACTGACCTGTTAAAGTCAATAATAAATGCTGTGAACATTTTGCAGATAGTTATCCAGCATAAAGTGCCTTCAATTGGAACATTCGTTTGTTTTCCGCAAGTTTCATTTAGTCCAAGTATTGTTATTAAGGTCCTCAGTGAAGCTTTTTTTGGATTCCGTACTGTATATAAACAAGGATTCTTTCTTGGGGTCAGATCTCACCCAGTACTCAGCAGGGTATGGATTTGTGCTGCCCGTTTTGTGTTATGGGATTGATCTTTTCTAACGAGACTTCCGCATCGCTATCCAAATTCCCCGACATGGAAGGTGACAGTTTCTCAAAGGTCTTTATCTCAGAGTCGTCCTCCTTCTTCTGGGTCTCCTCCTCCTGGCAGAGGATACTGTGAGGGATCACATAGTTGCTGTTGTTGCCCTCTTTGGGGATGTGGCCCTTAGGCTGATACTGAGAAGTAGATGGAGGGCCACCGTTGTTGTTGATACTCACAATCTCTATAGCGTTGCTGCCCGGGCAGAGCCGATGACAGCCCAGCAGGATGGAGAACGCCTTGCGGAAGTCAGCATTGAAGGCATAGATTATGGGGTTGAGTGAGGAATTGGCCCAACCGAACCAGACAAAGACATCGAAGGTGGTGGAACTGATGCAGAAGAAGTCGGCGCTCTCGTTCGGGTTGCAGAAAGGAACCATGCAGTTCAAGACAAAGAAGGGCAGCCAGCAGCACACGAAAACACCCATGATGACCGAGAGGGTCTTGAGAACTTTGGTTTCACGCTTGAAGGACATCTTGAAGGAACTTTCGGACTCCATACTGCCATTGTTACCCATGCTACTGTGGCGGTTCTTGGCGCTCTCGGCCGCTCTTTCTAGCGCAGAGATCCGGCGTATCTGCTTCTGGGCAATGCGGTAGATGCGGGTGTAAGTGACCAGCATAATGGCCACGGGTATGTAAAAACTGATCAGGGAAGAGGAGATGGCATATGTCCGATTAAGGCTGGAGTCGCAGTTGTCTGGGGGAAGCTCGCCGTAGGTGCCGTTCAGCTCCGTGTAACTGGTTGTCTGGGCTTTATGCCAGTTTAGCTGCACTGGGATGAAGGAGATAAGGATGGACAACGTCCACGCCACACTTATCATGATGAACGCCACCTTGGGCGTCATCTTGCGCTCGTAGCGGAACGGGCTAGAAATGGCCCAGTAGCGGTCCACGCTAATGACGCACAAATTCAAGATGGAGGCGGTGGAGCACATGATGTCAAAGGCCACCCAGACATCGCAGAAGGCGCCGAATGGCCAAAAACCTACAATCTCGGTGGCCGCTTTCCATGGCATCACCAAAATGGCCACCAGTAAGTCAGAAATAGCCAGCGATATAACAAAGAAGTTGGTGACTTTTGAGCGCAGGTGGCGAAACTTCGTAACAGCAGCGCAGACCAACGTGTTGCCCAGTAAGGTGGTCAGTATGAGGAGCGAGAGAAAACAACCAGTCAGAACTCGCTTTGACGGATCGCGCTGCGACACACTGCTGTCCAGGACCGTGGAGTAGTTCACATCCATGGCTTTTTCACCGAGTCGAATGAGCGGTCACCCCATAATTCCAGACCAAACCAAGAGTGCTTACACAGGAATCGGAGCAACTAGTTGATCTGCTTTGTCCGTCGCTATGCTGACTGCAGCAGTCATCTTGCAAAACAAATATCATAATTTCAGTGTTAAAATCTCTTGAGGAGCTCAAAAACGGATCCATGATCTCCCACAGACCTTCCCAATGAACATATTATGACCAAAAGAAGAAAAAAAAAAAGACAAAAATTTAGTCTAGTAATTACTTAATCGAATATATAAACATATTAGCATCTAATTAAGATAATGTGTCTACTTAAATAATGTTTCTGCTTTCATACCTTGTCAGCAGTTTGTTCATCGTCCCACAGCATACTCTCCCAAACAGGTTTAAGCAAACATAGGCAGGCGTGATGATTAGCCTTATATATGAGCTTATCGATAGTATTGACCGTATTGCCGCTGCGTTGGTCTGATTTGTCCCCGCTAATGACAGCTGAAGCGCATCCGTGTCATGTTGTTCCCAAAGCAGACTCTGTTACAGAGAGAACGGCTGACAGTTCGTTTGAGAAACAACAAGAGATGCGCATTTCATAACAAGATTTCTCCGCTCCTTTTCTTAAGCGCTTTGCCAAAGGGGTTCACTTAACCAGCAGAAAAAAAAGTCTTTCATTCCTCTTTGCGGTGCGTTCCTGTATACATCCAGTATTGTGTTGCGTTCAGCGCATCTCGATTCGAGCGCACTTCTCACGTTACAGCCGTCCGATTTGTCCCCGTTCCATCTTGCGCGTAAAGAAAAACATATTCCTTCTTTTAGTTTTCCTTAAAAGTGATTTTAAAGCGTTTGCATCGGTCCTTATATGGAAAGGCTGCTGTCATCCCAAGTACATCATGTGGAATTACAGCTCATACTCACTCGTCTGGTCGCGCAGCATCACATGTGCAGCAGCGGTGGCAGTGGAGCGTGCATATTCGTACAATGTCAACTTTACAATGCATTACTAAGAAAACTAAAAGATAAAGAAAAACACCAATTAGTTTTAAAAGTAGGCTATATTTACTTCTATTTAATGCACTGTTGCATGTCTGTCTCTGGGGATTGATGCAGTCTTGAGCATCATCAGGTTTGTTTTTGGCAGTCAGATAGTTTGCTTGAGTTTTTCAGATGGCTTGCAGTCTTCTGTGCTGGGCTCTCTCAGACAAGCTCTGACAAGTCTGAAGTTATGGCAAGCCGTTTTAACATGTACTATATTTCTTCAAACCAACTTGTCTTTATGATACTAGCACTTATTTAAAAAAAAAATAATAGTAATAAATACTAGTTAGCAATCCGATAGTGAATTGTATCTTTTGAATTCCTTTTCACATTCATTAAATCATTATTCAATAGTGATTAGTACCGCACTATTCCGAATATAACACAACCCTGATTATAAGACGACCCCGTCCCACCCCCCTTTTTTTTCAAGATGCGCCTTCAAATCTTGTATTTTATAAAGAAAAAATAATTATGAAAATAATTTTCATATTGCATATTTTTCATATTTTAATTTTTGTATTGAAAGTATGGCAAATACTGGTAAAATGTATCAATGATCACATTTAAAAATAAACACTTTTTGGCATACCATAAAAATAACCTGTAGCTCATCTGAATTATATAACAATTAGGCTATCCATCTCTTAGTGAAAACCATGCAGCCTACCAAAATTTCGTTTACAGTAGAAGTGAAATCTTATTGTAGTTTTGAAATCTGGGTATCGCCTGACGTTTTAAAATCACGTACGGGGGAAGTTCGGTCCTGCCAGAAAGGCACGCAAACATGACAGTCATGCTGTAGACTGTTAGCGTTTTTAAGACGTCTTTTTGCGCTTGCGGTCTTCTAACATTACACTCTGGTACTCTTTGGCACATTATTATTATGGTATTATTGACGTAACAGTCTAGACCCTGAATATAAGACAAACCCGTTTTTTCAGATGTATTTCTAAGAAAAAACGTTGTCTTATTCGGAACAATATAGTATATAATAATTTTGTCACTAATTCTTATTTGTTGTGCACTATTTCCTATTCCTTTGAAACTGCTCACTATCCCATTCAATGACAGGAGACTGTTCCACTGTTACTGGTAACAAATTGCATTTTTATTATTATTATTATTATTTATTTATCTTTTCATTGAATTCTATGGTGATCTTTGTTTCAGATATCAGATATTCACTTACTATTCCCGTTGTCACTGGTACTTCATATGTTTTACCCGTAACTATTCATTAAGTGATAGTTTTACTTTCTTTAGTTACTTTTAACTGTTCCAATAGTTCTATTCAAAAAGTAAACATTCTGAGTAGTCAAGACTAGTAAAAAGCACTTGTGAGATCAAAAATGTTACTAGTATTAATGTCTCATATATATGTACTACTATCTAGCAGTAGAAAATGAATAGTACGAATATTTAATACATAGCTGCTATTGAAAAAAAGAGATGCTAGTCACTTATGGATTACTTACTAGCAATTTAAATTTAAGGGCTAGTAACATAAAAATAGTATTTAGTCTGAAGGAATAAACATTAAGAAGGCTTGCCATACTGAATTACCCTTGGAGGAGGTGGCTACAGCCAAAACCTTCACAAATTGATTATTGAAATATTCATGGACATTTCATTTCTCTTAGCCACAAAATAATTACACATCCTCCATGCATCAATTGTATTATTGCTTTAAATGGTTATAAATCATTACAGCCTTTATCAATACATTGTATGCTCTTTCAGAACATGCCATTTAATTCTGATGAAATAACCTTAAAAACTAAAGCAGAACAGGTTATTTTATGAAAAGCAGGGCTTAGCAGGCTTTTTGCATATGAAATGGCTCAATGAGGCCATCTGCTGGAACAGATTATTAGAGATATGAATTAGTGTCAGCCTGATGACTGCATGGAAATCCTCCAATCACCCCGTAACTGATAATCTGAAATTTTCAATGTGAAAAGAATAAATAAATAAAATATTGGCATGTCCTAAAACATGATGGTAGTACTTTTTTTTTTTTGGTCAATGATAGATAATGGTGAAGTAAACATTTCAGTGCACACAATTATACATATTTGAATCACTTGTGCATTTTCATAGGGTAGCCTCTCATGTTTAAAAGCAAGTCAGATGTTCTGCTTCATCCAGCAGAACATTAGTTTAATGACAGTACCTTGGACAGCGCCCGCAAAGGCATTGCCTGAGTTAATAACTCAAATCCTAGGGCTTACCACAAACCCTCTCATTGGACTTGCTTGACTCTGACTACATGGGGGTCAAGCTTCTCATTGGTTTCAAACGGAAGATTTGATAGCCATTCAGTTAGAGGGATTTTCAAGCTCACTTAGCCCTAGCACAAAAGTCAGCAAGAATCAAATGACAGTTTCAGGCCACAGCACAAATGAGCCTTTTGTATCCTTGTCAGTGTTATCGGAGCCTCGATAGAGTTGTAATATACCTTCCAAAGGTGAAGTTCCTTGATTAGTTTTGCCTTGGCAAGGACAGCGAGTTCAAAACTTTAACTTCATGGAAAGCGTTTTCAAGTGTTGAAATCTCTGATAATCTCCTGAAACTTTTTGGCTGCGGCTATAAGACCAACATAAGCTACCTTTGACAGCTAATGACATGAAATTCAACTGATGAGACACTATATAGTTGGGGAAATTATCTGCCTTTCTGCTTGATATCTCCACATGCTGTTCAGCTGAGTGTTTTCCTAGAAATTCAGTGAACTAACAAAGAGGTCCAGGGAGATGACAGACAAACACAAAGCTATTGATGCGTTCAGTCAATTCCTTGAGTATATCAGAGGCACAATTATTTTTGGTGAGCAATCTTCACATAGAATAAGATGGCTAGACAGCTGGGATTGTTTCCTAGACTTAACCATGTAAAACAGAAACCGATGTAATTTACTTGGTTATTTTTCCTATGCCCATGGAAATATGGGTCAATGAACACCTGGGGGTTTAATGATGCTATTGCAGAGTATATTTTTCTAAATGGGTTTATTCAGTAGCATTATTGGTAACACTTTATTTTACAGTGTTTTTGTTCACACGTTAAATGTACTTGCTATAGTAACCCTATAGTAAGGAGTAAGCACATGTTGTTAATTAACATTACTCAATACTTAAATGTATAATTACACTGTAACTAGGGTGCCCTCGTTACAGTGTAATTATACATTTTAGTACCGAGTCATGTTAATTAACAATAAAGTGTAACCGCATTATTTTACGGAACTAAAGCATGTTATGTAATCTATGATATCTCAAAATATTTTACAATAAGGATCCGTTTGTTAGCATTAGTTAATTTACAAGAAATTACAATTAAAAGTGCATTTATTAATTAGTTAATTTCAACAAATAATAATACACTGTTAAATTCAAAAGATGTCTTAATATTATTTAATGGATCTGAGGTAACACTTTATTTTAAGGTGTCATTGTTACATATGTTACATGCAGTTACTATAGTAAATTATGTATAATTACATGCAATTAACCCAAACCAAACCCATAACCCGATAGTAAGTACATGTAGTTACTTAATATTACTCAGTACTTAAATGTATAATTACAGTGTAACAAAGACACCTAAAAATAAAAATAAAGGGTTACACTTTATTTTAAGGTGTCGGTATTACAGTGTAATTATACATTTTACAAGTACTGAGTAATAATAATTAACTACATGTACATACTCTAGGGTTAGGATGAGGGTTTGGTTTAGGGTTAATTGCATGTAATTATGCATAATTTTTACTTATTACTACAGTAACTGCATGTAACGTGTAACGCTGTAAAATAAAGTGTAACCAATCTCAGCTAAAGCATAAACTAACAATGAACTGTTGTTGTATTTTAATTAACTAATGGTAACAAAGATTGATAAATACTGTAACAAATGTTTTGCTTATTAATGTGTTAAGTAATGTTAACTAATGGGGCCTCATTGTAAAGTGTTACCAAGTATTTTAACAGAAAAAAATTGCACAGCTTACATTTACGTCCTGGAGCTCATCTTGATTCAGTTCGTTATGTAGCTTGTAAAACCATCAATTGAAGCAAATATAAAATGAATCCAGAAGATGGCGAAGAATGTTAACTCTTAAAAAAATAAAAGTTACAAAAGGGCATTTTCACAGCGATGCAATAGAATAAAAACTATTTTTGGTTCTCCAAAGAAACTTTTTGTGAACAGTTCTTTAAAGAACCATTGTTTTCATAGAGTGTGGCCATAGTTATAGTAATTTAAAAGAGAAACTAAATATAATAAGACACCTAAATTTGGATTACCGGTGTAGCATAATGTACAGTAACAATGTTTGTTAATCCTAAGGTCTCTTTTGAATGGTATTTGTACCACAGGTGGTACAGTGGAAGGTTAATGGAATAAAATGGATCAGATTTACAATTTTCTCCTTGTGGGTGATACAATGGATACACAAATCCCATAGACTTACACTGAAGGAGCCATATCTAAAGACCAGAGATTTTTGACTTGGGCCATTAAGCAACCACCCTAGACTCTATAGAAACTACCCAAAACATTATAGCATTATCAGGGCTGCCAGGTTTTCACAACAAAACCTTCCAAAATGCTACTCAAAACTAGCCCAATGCCATTTTAGGGGAGGAGGGGGGTCCCCTGGTAAAAATCGCATACCGGGGGGTAAAATCCGCTTTCTAGGGGCTAAATATCATGTTATCTGGGATTGCTTCATCCGGGGGACATGAAAAACTACCAGCGGCAACAGTGTTAAAGTAGCCCAATTCTGCAGGAAAACAGCGGACTTGGCAACACTGAGCATTATGGCGGCAAGTATTTCATAAACTGTAGAAAAAGAACCACTCTCATATTTTTGTTCTTTGTTCTGTTTCTTTGTTTTTGATCGCTGTCTGAGATAAAAGAGCTATAGAGCTTTAGATGAAATAATCTAGATCTTTCCCTAAAGAAAAAAGAATGCAAGAAATCTGATGGGGGGGTTTACAGGTCTATCCTCTGAAAAAAGACTTTAGTGACTGAAATACCACACTCAATTCACCAATGTAAAAATATAAACACAAAAATAAAAAAAGGTCATGTTCTCCTTCAACCCCATGTCATACCAGTTCCTTTTTTACTGTGGAACATTAAAGTGACACTTCTGAAGAATATCATGGCCACTGTTTTCGATATAGTGAAAGCTGAAGTGGTGAAGCTCTGAAAAGGTCAAGCACCATAAAAGGGGTCTGTATGACTTGTGTGCTATATTACAAGTCGCCTGGAGTCACACATTAAATGTGTGAGGCAGAGACCGAAATTTATTCATTGATAATCTCCTCCACCACCACCTCTCATATCTCATTCATGCACTTGAGTATGCGCATATTCAAATTTGGCAAGCCACAACATGAGAACCAATGACGTTTGTCATTATATACATCAAACCTGGCATGGCATAATATTTGGATTTATATATATTATTTATATATACTCAAAATGAAGGCTCTTGTGACAGGACTGGAGTAATGGATGATGAAATTTTTACTGAAATATTATTAAAATGTAAAATAACTTTTCTATTTTAATCTATTTTAAAAAGTAATTTATTCATGTGATGGAAAAGCTGAATTTTTAGTCTTCATTGTCACGTCTAGAAATCATTATGATATGCTGATTCGGTGCTCAAGAAATGTTGAAACCAGTTGTGCTGCAGCTATTATTTGAAATAAAAATGTCTCACACACGCGATTAATTGTGATTAATCAATTTGACAGCACTATATATAAAACTACCTTTAGCATTTAAGATAATTCTAGTTAAAGGGTTAGTTCACCCAAAAATGAAAATTCTGTCATTAATTACTCACCCTCATGCCTTTCCACACCCGTAAGACCTTCTTCTTCGTTCATCTTTGGAACACAAATTAAGATATTTTTGTTGAAATCTGATGGCTCAGTGAGGCCTGCATAGCCAGCAATGACATTTCCTCTCTCAACATCCATAAAGGTACTAGAAACATATTTAAATCAGTTCATGTGAGTACAGTGGTTCAATATTAATATTATAAAGCGACAAGAATATTTTTGGTGCGCCAAAAAAACAACAAAAAAAACGACTTATTTAGTGATGGCCGATTTCAAAGCACTGCTTCAGGAAGCTTTGGAGCACTGGCTATGGAGGCCTCACTGAGCCATCGGATTTCAACAAAAATATCTTAATTTGTGTTCTGAAGACGAACGAAGGTCTTACGGGTGTGGAACAACATGAGGGTGAGTAATTAATGACAGAATTTTCATTTTTGGTGAACTAACCCTTTAATAGAGAAACTAGGTCAGGACAAAAATGAATAAATAAAATAATATTAAAATGAATATTTATGCAGTGTAGGGTGAATCAAGATTTTCATAGCTGACGTTTGCACAGCAGCAGCTTTATAGTCAATTGCTCTCATTAAGTTCAAGAGCAGTAACTGGCACTCTGGGGCACAGTTTTGTACCATTTTATTTCAGCCTCTTTATTTGCACCCGCTGTACTGACAGAGTCAAAACACTTAACTTCTCTTGTTGGAGAAATTGCTAATCATGTTGCTTGTCTAATGAAACTTTCAGTTGCCAAGAATAGCAAAGATCTCATTTAAGCAGGTTAACATGTGCCACCCAGATGTTTCCTCTCATCAAGTTCTCTTCCAAGATGGCTAGAAGTCATACAGGGGATTTTTGAGATACAAAGAGTCCAATTTCACATTACCACCCACTGCTAAGAGCAATGTCAAGCTTATGACTTGGAACATCAAGGCCCACAAATCCTCTTTGACATGTCGGCGCATATCTGACTCTGGGTCTCAGGCGGGTATTAGACGAGTGCAGAGATTCAACATCGAATTCTAATCCTCCAATTGAGAGCTGCCGTATTACAACGGCCCTAGCAGTATGCATCACTCCTATGGTGGATTTGATGTAAAAATCTTTATGTCCATTAAAAGGTATGATTAGTGTGTGTATTTTTATGGGACTCTTGGTTTGTATATGGTCTGTGGTATAGCTATGGTCTTTTGAAGATTTTCCCTGAGGCTCACAATAGACTTCTAATCGAAAAGGCAAGAAAATAGAAAACCCCACAAGGCACCTGATGCGCTTTTCTCTTGCGGTAATGATTCTCTTGAGTGCGTCGTTTTAAAGAGGATAGATTCCCTGGAGAGGGCTATTCATTCTCTCCTCAGTGCCTGCTAACGGATGCTTTAACCTTGGGCAAGCATTGTGTTCTCCTGCCAACATTTTTTTACAGATAATTTTGATTTCACCCAGCACTTTCCTTAAGAAAAACAATACCATGTTTTTTTCTGTATTTAAAAAAGGCTGATTTATGCAGTATAAACACATTTCACATTTTCATGGCTTTGTTAACAAGATAAACTTTTCAATATATTTAGTAACATATTTAAACAGGTTTTTTTTTTTTTTTTGTACATTGTACTCATAGACTGTCAGATAGAATGATTTCTGAAGGATCATGTGACTGATATGCTGAGCTGCAGCTCAAGAACCTCATCAGTGTTAAAGACAGTTTTTTTCAGGATTCTCTGATGAATCGGTATTAAAAAAGAAGAGCATTTATTTGGCATTGAAAGCTTTTGTAACATTATAAATGTCTTTGCTATCACCTTTGATCAATCTTTGACCAATTGAATGCATCATTGCAGATTATACTACATTTCAAATGACATCATCACAGTATCTGATATCTTGCTTCATGCTTGATGCTTTCCACAAAAAAATTGCCTCAACATCTGATTCTTACTTCCTCAGGTTGCCATATATGTCAAGAAATAGATGAGACTGGGGTGCGTGTGACAAAATTCCTATTCACACATGCTAAATTAAACTAGAAGTCACTCCGTTTCTATTCCTTTGTTGTCTAAATATGATGCTCAGGTCAAATAATATAGTTGTGATGTGCAATCTTTAATGTATGTTTGAAAAAAAGATAGGTTCCTCAAGAAGGCCGCTCAGTGTCACCTCAATACCTGGAAAGTGATGCTTCAGTTAACCTTGAGAAGGTCTTGTTAAGCACTTCTATTGATTATATTTTTGACATCATTTCGATCCTGGATCCTGGATGGATTTCAAGAGCACAGTGTCAGGAATAGTCTGCATCCTGTCTGCTCATGGTCCCTCATACATCGGTAAATGGATTGGACAGGTATGTTGATTGCCTATTCACACGCACAAAATGAAGTCACACAAAGTCATTCTACATTTTGCCTCTTCTGGCTGGTTGAAAATGATGGTAATACATCAGCATACATGTGTGTCTTTCTAAAGAATGGTGGGTTATTAAGTCTCAGTATCTGGCAAATTATATTTCTTTGTGTTACATTTTTATAGCTATAACAGTTCTATTTGAATATATTTTAAAAAGTAATTTATTCCTGTGATGGCAAAGCTGAATTTTCAGCATCATTACTCCAGGCTTCAGTGTCACATGATTTTTCAGAAATCATTCTGATATGCTGATTTGGTGCTCAATTATTAATAATTGGATTAAATTTTATCAGTGTTGAAAACCGTTGTCTTTCCAAGTGGAACTACTATCAGTTGTGAACAGAGTCTGGTCATGTGTAAACACACGGCAATAAATCATTGGCAGATGGCAGTCTATGATGTCACACATGGAGAGCCCTTAAAAGGGTGCTTGTAATACATGTCATCAGCTTTTTTTGTCTTCAGGAGCCGCTTGTTTGTACGCGCTTGTAAGATAACACTCTATTGGAGCATGTTCAACTCCCGAGGAAGTAGTGATGGGTGCTTTCGGAACACTGCTTCATGAAGCTTCGAAACTTTTATGAATCTTTTAAGCATGTCAAAGTCGAACTGCCAAAGTCACGTGATTTCTGTAAACTATGCTTTGTTACGTTTCAAAACGTTTAGAAATTTCTGTACATATTTCTGAAATTTCTTTAGCTGAGCCATCCATAGAACAATTGATAAAAGAACTCAGACACTTGATATTTATTGATATTAGATGATTAGTTAATTGTATTTGATAGATTATACTTTCAATAAAACACTTAAAAACATGCATATAACAGATTTCGTGTCATTTACATAGTTTTGACCGGCAGGAATGTGCCATTTGGAATGCTTCAAACAGTGAATCATTTGGCAAAGCAATTAGTTCAATTGATTTGCAGCTTCGAAAAGCTTAGTTTCTCCCATCACTATCTGGATGTGCTCATTAGGATGCATTTGTAGTAAGAAGCTCTTTTCTTGTTTGATTCTCTCCCGAGGGATATCCCAAGTTTATTATGCTCTCAAGAGAATTGGAGGCACTCATGGTGATGCATTCATGGTAAGAAGCTCTGTTCTCACTTGATTCTCGATAGAGTGACAAGAATCTAGCATTTGCATGGAACATGTTCTCCTCACAAGAAAGTTGATTGCATTCTTTGTGAACCGCCCCAACCCCCGCAAGTCTTTTGCGAATATATTATGTCACTCTCGTATTTGCTTCCCTTCTGATGGAGTTAAGGGTTGCATTCTCCCATTGGTAGTAGTGTTAATATCAAAGGTTGTTATATCCTTCCTTTGGTAGGCTACTCCCTCAGGACTTGAAGTTGACGTGCTCTGACTCAGGCTAAGTAATCTGTAGAGTCAATTTATGCTGTGCCCATTATGTTTGTGCATATTCACAGCTTAGTGTGGCCGGTGTTCCCTCAGCATGGCATAGTGAGTATTGGTTCTCTATAGTGCCAACTCTATGACCCAGCATCTAAGTTACATATTGTAACAAGGTTAGTTGCAACATGTCCTCCAACCAATACGCCCATATAGGTCGTTTGTCACTTCCCTGAAATATGACTCATAGGAGCGTTTACTAAAGTTGTGCCCCTTTCGACAACAGGACACTTTCATTTTAATGCATTGTACCCTTTTATCTGCGCCATATTTCGGGTTTTGCGTAGCTCCATTGGTAGAGCATTGCAATATACAACAGTATACAATTATGTGATCATGCGATCGTGGATTTGATCCCAGGGCACGGCTGTGCTGATTTAGGGTTAGGGTGGGTGTAGTCGTTAATAAAAAAATGAGTTTTTCTAAATGGAAATTGGACAAATGGCGGGTAAGGGACTGTGTAAAAAGTCCACACACTGCATTTAAATGAACATGCATTTTGATTTGTAACGACGGTCATTTCATTTAAGATGTAACACGAACCTGTCATTATTTTTACGACAGCTAGAGGGCGCATGTCTTTAAAACGTAAATAAAGGTCAGAATAAGGTGCTTGAAAAAAACAACCTATAGGGTTGTTTTTTGGAGGAGGACAGTCTCGTTAGTTGATAAGGGAAAAAGGAGGCGGGAACCAGTTAACGACAACAAGACAAAAGTAAAAGCGTCAGCCTCTCACAGACGCCTGCCACACACACAAAAACAAAACATAACGTAAATCCAGGTCTTGTCCTCTCTCGTCCTACAATGTCATCGCTCCTCCTTTTATGCTTCCGAGCTCCTCCGTGAGATACGACACCGGTGATGCTTATTATCAGTCACGCCACCGTCCTGCTTGCCACACGTATGTAACCCGGTAACCCTTGCCTGCACATCTCCTTCAGACAAAATGTTAATGACATGTATTACGGCTGCCCTTTTATACTCACGGGTGCTCCACTTGTGATGTCATGGACTGCCCTCTGCCAGTGATTTATTGGCATGCTTCAGACACATGCTTCAGACACCGGTCACGCTGATGGTAGGGTCAGAATTTGGTTTAAACAACATGAAAGTATGGATCCATCCAGCCTTGTATCAAAGGGTTTAGGCTGGTGGTGCTGTAATGGTGTGGGCACACTTTTGGCCTCTTATGGCGCTTTTCCACTGTACGGTTCGGTACAGCTCACTTTTTGGTGCTTTTCCACTGCATGGGAGGGCTCGGTATGGAGCGGCTTGCTTAAATAGTACCACCTCGGTTGAGGTTCCAAGTATGCCATACCGATACTAAATGTGATGTGTAAACACTGCAGATCACTGATTGGTCAGAGAGAATCAACACTGCCAGCGTCATTGGATTTGAAACACAAGACAACAAACCTGGTACATTTAAATAGTCAGTAACAGCCACTGCAGTATCATTTGTTTGCGTGACTTTTTTTAAACGACTTTCTTTAAACGATGGTCGCACGCAACTTGAAAAAATAAATGGTTGTTTCGTGGTCAGTAGATGAGGTGCAGACTCGCCGAGGAGCGGATCCACGGCAGTAAAGGCGCCGCAACTATAACAATCAGTCTATAATCCCACACTCTTTGAAGCGGTGGAAAAGCAAACCAAAAGTAAGAGAGCCGAGCCATGCCAAACCAAGCCGAGTCGTTCCACACAGTGGAAAAGCACCATTAGTACCAACTGACCATAATTTAAATGCAACAGCCTACCTGAGTATTGTTGCTGACCATGTCCATCCCTTTATGACCACAGTGTACTCATTTTCTGATGGCTACTTCCGGCAGGAGAACGCCAGGTCACAAAGCTCAAATCATCTCAAACTGGTTTCTTTGACATGTCAATGAGTTCACTATAATCAAACTGCCTCCACAGTCATCTTAATCCAATAGAGCACCGTTGGGATGTGGTGGAATGGGAGATCCACACAGACAAATCCAGTTATAATTATCAATTTTATTTTTCGGCTTTAGTGACCTCAAGTCAAAATAATGGGCAGTAATGATATTCATATTCTTGTGCAAAGTCCACTTTAGCATGTGGCTGACACATGCATGGCATGGCACACAAATGAGCATGATTTAATGGAAAGAAGATTAGATATGGCATTTGAATTGAAGAGCAACTTCAAATGACTTTCCCTGTCTAGTCAGACAGCCCTTGCTCTCTAATCAGTCTGGGAACCATTGAGGAGGCAAAAACAGACATTTGCCAAAGTAATGAGTGTCCCTAATGACACCAAGTTCATTTAATTTGTCCACAGGATGGTAATAATTGGACTCCATTATGACCTTGGTGCTGTAATTAAACTGCTGCCTGGTGATATTCTACACACTGGCATGTAGATGTCAGTAGTGATTATCAGCAACGAAAGAAAGAGAGTGACAAGCTACAACTTTTCTGGTAGCCCACAACGACAAGTCTTTTCAAAGGCAGCTACTTTTTCTGAGTATGATATATCATTAGAATAGCAAAGCAATGCAGACAGGTCCATTAGCAGGCCAAAGGCACACGGGGTGGGAGAGCAAATTAATCAAACTCCTCTCTATCATTTAAATGTTTGCTAAATTGGATAGGCGAAAGGGCAACCAGGCCGTTTGACTTAAGGCTGTGTGGCGAACAAGTGACCTTGGCGTTTAATCATCAGCCGTTTCAACTTTGATGTTTTGACTGACATTTCCGGCAATCCAATTTACACCAGTTCACACTTTTAACAGCCGGTCAATTGGTCCAACACGGACCAGACATATTTTATTTAGAAATATATTGATTTTTTTTTTCTCACTTGGCCAGCTAATACTGCTCAGCCTCCAACCGAATTAATCTTGTTCAGAGATTGAGCATTATGTTTAATCTCTCGCTTCACCGAGCATTTTCAGATGATAATTGGCAAGTTTTTTCTTGAGAAGATAACATTTCAGGGGAAGAAAAAATTGGGAATGATGAAAATTGAAAGAAAGCACTAATGGAGTAAATCAACTTTTTAAATCAACTGCTTTTTTTTTTAGAAAAGCTTTTTTGTTTCTTTTCAAAGAGGACACAACAGATTGGGCTGTGTTTGTGAAACAGAGGCTGCTCTATGTTCTCTATGCATCTGAACATGGCTAAAAATAGCCATGAATCATGTGATAACAAATATCATGTGACGGCAAAGAGCATTTGGCAGGAATTCAAGCGTAGAGTGTGCATTGAATATGGGGTCATATAGCCAATAGAACTGTTATGAGACTTCTACTTTCACTAATGACCTTTTTCATTCACCCTTTCCTTCTTGCTGATTACAAATAATATTGAATGTTTTTTTTGGGCAGTTTCTCGCTTTCCTATACATCTCTAACCTGAATGAGGAAAAAATAGATAACAATTCTCAATTCATTCTCATAACAAATGAAACAGTCACCTTGCTAGCTGCAGCTGGGTCTTACATAAAGAACTTTCAAGTTTTTCATTTCTCTTTGAGTCAGCATGTGGCCTGCCTCTTCAAAGTAATCTTTCATTCAAGCTATGAAAGGGACATTAATTCAAAGAAAATGTCCTTGTAATCTTTTTTTTTTTTTTTTTTTAAATTTTATTTATTTATTGAAAGGACCAATGTAAACATAAGTTTTATAGTAGGTCTACATGCTCAAATGTACAGTAGATGATATTTCATATGAGATATTAAAGGATTAGTTCACTTCAGAATTGAAATTTTCCTGATAATTTACTCACCCCCATGTCATCCAAGATGTCCATGTCTTTCTTTCTTCAGTCAAAAATAAATTAAGGTTTTTGAGGAAAACATTCCAGGATTTTTCTCCATATAGTGGACTTCACTGGGAATCAATGGGTTGAAGGTCTAAATGTCAGTTTCAGTGCAGCTTCAAAGGGCTCTACATGATCCCATCCGAGAAATAAGGGTCTTATCTAACAAAACAATCTGTTATTTTCTAAAAAATAAAAATTTATATAATTTTTAACCACAAATGCTCGTCTTGCACAGCTCTGCGATGCGCCACGCATTATGAAATCACACTGATCAGACTGAAAAGGTCATGCGTGATGTAGGCAGAAGTACAGAGTTTACAAAGCGAATGTGCAAAGACTAAGTCAAAAAAAAAAAAAAAAAGGTAAAACAACGATGTCGGACGATTTTGAAGTTGGAGGAGAAAATGAGTTTTTCGCCCTACCTAGCATGATTACATAATTCGTGGTGCATTGAAGAGCAGTGCAAGACGAGCATTTGTGGTTAAAAAGTATATACATTTTTTTTTTTTTTTTTTTAGAAAATGACCGATCGTTCCACTAGATAAGACCCTTATTCCTCGTCTGGTATCATGCCCTTTGAAGCTGCACTGAAACTGTAATTTGGACCTTCAACCCGCTGGTAGCTGTTGGAGTCCACTATATGGAGAAAAATCCTGGAATGTTTTCCTCAATAACCATAATTTCTTTTCGACTGATGAAAGAAAGACATTTTTCAGGAAATTTTAATTCTGAACTAATCCTCTAAGGAATCTGGATTATTTTCAACCAATGTACTGCAATACTTGCGTACTGCAGCTATAGCATGCCGTTGTTGTCCTCAAACAGCATTTTTGACTCTAAAGGAAATGTTCAACCAGTGTAATGATTAACATTTAAATTGTACAATTTCCATCATTTTGATGTTGTAACACCTTCAAACTTCAAGCTGTCAGAGCTCAAGCTTGTGAATTCAACATCAAAGCCATAGAACAAAGATTATTGGAGTGTGTTTTACAAGAAAATATGGTTTCAGTCTTTTCCAATGAGCTTGGGCTGTGTACGGTTGCCAGGGCAATGTTAGGTGATTGCTAACTGGCCCAAGACAAAGAGCCCAGGATGCTCCTTCACTGTTAATATTTTGTGTTTGTTTTTGAGCATTTCATGTCCAAAACTGGTCCCAAAGAACCCGCATAAGTTCTGTCTGTACAGCACAAACGGTGCAGAATGAGTTACGTGATAAAGCTTAAAACGTTTGCACAACTATCTCATGAGTCTTCAAATGTTTGATCTACTTCTAAAGAAGTTCTCAAACACTTTAGTGGTGCAAACAGTAAGGAATAAAAGGCCAAATAAACAAGTCTACTTTGACTGTAAAACCTCAGCTTTAAAGTATTGGGTCATTCAGTCAAAGCCTGGAAGGAGTTTTTTTAAATACCATGAATTTATCTGAGATTCTAGTAAGATGAAAAATAATAACTTGGGGGGACATGGAAGAAGTCTCACCCGGGTCACTGACATCTCCTGAACTCACTGAAGTTCTCGTCTTTGATCCCTAGCTATGTGTAGCACCTCATGCAGAATGCTCACGGCCAGCAGTGTGAGGTATATGACATTCTGCTTAATGCAAAATGGAGTAATGGAATTAAACTACTGCACTGTTAAAGCCCTTTTAAGGCAAGTCAATCAGCTTGGTGGCCATATTCAAATCATGAAGCCCCTAGGCAACTATTTCCATCCTTGGAATTACTGATTGAAAGTGGATAGACCACACTCTACAAAACTGTTGGTCAAATTTGCATTCTAATAATGTACTTCAAATCGAGAATAAAATCTTGTGACCATTAGAAGTTCTTTGGCTCAAATCATGAAACTTAATTTCCACGTCTCCTTCAGAATTCTTGTGAGAAATAAACAAACTTATCTACTGAATCTACTCTCAAGGTTTTAATTGAGATCCCCAACAAAAAAAAAAAAAAAAAGAAAGAAAAGAAAAGCATACTTGTATTTAGCAAGAGCACATTAAATTGATCAAATGTGACTATAAAGACATTAATAATGTTACAAAAAAATCATCAAGAATTCTGGAAAAGTATCACAGTTTCAACAAAAGTATTAAGCAGCAAAAGCTGTTGTCAACATTGATAATAATAATGTTTCTTGAGCAACAGATCATCATATTAGAATGATTTCTGATGGATCATGTGACACTGAAGACAGCTTTGATCACAGGAATAAATTACAATTTAAAATAAATTCAAATAGAAAACAAAATCTTTTAAACTGTAATAACATTTCACAATATTACTGTTTTTACATTTACTTAGATTAAATAAATGCAGTCTTGGTGAGCATAAGAGGCTTCTTTCAAAAGGTTTGGGTTAGTTCACCCAAAAATGAATATTGTCATTAATTACTCACCCTCATGTGGTTCCACACCTGTAAGACCTTCATTCGTCTTCAGAACACAAATTAAGATATTTTTTGATGAAATCCGATGGCTCAGTGAGGCCTCTATTGCCAGCAAAATAATTTACACTTTCAGATGCCCAGAAAGCTACTAAAGATGTATTTAAAACAGTTCATGTGTGGTTCAACCTTAATGTTATAAAGTGACGAGAATACTTTTTATGCACCGAAAAAAATCAAAATAATGACTTTTCAACAATATCTACTGATGGATGATTTCAAAACACTGATTCATTAAGCTTTGAAGCTTTACGAATCTTTTGTATTGAATCTGTTGTTCGGAGCGCCAAAGTCACATGATTTCAGCAGTTAGATACACGATCCGAATCTATTCGAAACAAAAGATTCGTAAAGCTTCGAACCTTCATGAAGCAGTGTTTTGAAATCAGCCATCTTTAGATATTGTTGAAAAGTTGTTATTTTGTTTTTTTTTTTGGCACACAAAAAGTATTCTCATCACTTTATAATATTAAGGTAGAACCACTGTAGTCACATAAACTGTTTTAAATATGTTTTGAGTACCTTTATGGATCTTGAGAGCTTCAGTGACATTGCTGTCAATGGAGGCCTCACTGAGCCATCAGATTTCATCAAAAATATCTTAATTTGTGTTCTGAAGATGAACAAAGATCTTACAGGTGTGGAATGACATGAGGGTGAGTAATTAATGACAACATTTTCATTTTTTGGGTGAACTAACACTTTAAAAACATCCCAACACCAACCTTTTGAATGTGTTCTTCCTAAGGAACTGGTTTCAGACCAGCTTTAAAGGCACTCCAACCTCACATCTGATGACAAGCAAACTACTGAGATAAATATTATTTTTTCAAAGTAGTATTATTGATTATAATGCTTATTTCTCTGTAGATTAATCATACTCTAAGTACAAACAAAAAGCATATAAAAGTATTTACATCTTTCAACCAGTCTATCAGACACTGCTTTTAATCTCCCAATCAACTGGCTTTTAATCGCATTCCCGATGCCTTCTTTTCCTGATACAGATTTTTTTTTTTTTTAGATTTCACACACAGCCAATGTCTCCAAATGTGGAGTCTGTGCAGTGAAAGATAGCATCTGTCTTAGCTGAAGCTTGTTAAATCAGTGTTAGTGAGCTGCCTCCTCTCTCGCTGTCTCTCTTTTGTGTAACAGAGCTGTGTAGTGTCTGCTAGAAACCATCCGATTCCCAACGGATCTAGCTGATTTGCTTCCCAACCTACCTCAGAATAACTTCCTGCCCACGTACCTCACTTCACCTGCCTGCGCTTTTGTTTCAGGATCCTGAAAAGGAACTTTGCATGTGTGGGCCGCAGGGCTACAGGCACTGTATGCCTTTATATGTTTTGTACATTGCATACTTGTCCTCTATGCAATGGTTCCCTCTTGTTTTTAATGATTACCAAACTAAATTGTTACCTTGCTTTTATGATATGACTCCGAGTAATTGACAGTATTTTTTTCTTTTTCCTTTCAATGCACATTTTTAAAGTAAAAATTTCTAAATAATACTCAGTGCCTCCTCAACAAAAAGAATGAGAAAATTAAATTTTAAAATTATGGCTTATTAATTTTTTTTTAAAAATGGTAATAAAATATGACAAGATCTCAGAGTTAAACTGTGTCAGAAAAAAATCTTAATTATCTCAGATAACACTTAAGAAAAACATAGTCAGTTCAAAGTGTCTGAATAATTTTAGGTTCCAAATTTTTATCAATTTTACTGGTAGTCCACTGTATGAAGAATATTTGGGTATAATATATCACAGTTTACTTTATTTTGTTATCCTCACTTACATAAATGAACTATAGTGTCCTGCACCCACTAGTAAAAAAGTCCCTTTAAGACAAGTCATTTCACTTGGTGGCCATCTTTGAAACGCCTCTCGGGCATCCTGGGCATCATGCAATCTCTTTGAATGGGGAAACATCAAATTCTCCAAAACTGTTCGCCAACCTTACGATTAAATTTCATATTTAAAATCACCAATGAAATCTAACAACAACCGGCTCATAAATTTAGTTTCTAAACGCTCGAATCATGACAAAAAAACTGTATTTTTCAGGCTGGATCAAGCTAATACGCATGCGCAGACCTAAATGCTCGTCTCTTCGGAGGCTCGCGTCTGACTGTTTCTATAGAAACCGGTGATTCTAACGGCCGCTGAAGTGATGCGATGACTTTACCAGTCGGCGATTGGCTCTTATTTAGAAGGCGGGACTTATTCCGCCATATTGCGCGTTACACTTTCTCCCATTCAAAACAATACGAGTGACACGTCTTGTGTTATTCTATGGTCTTTGTTAATATGTACACCCCCAATATTTGCATATGCCAGCTCATGTTCAAGGCATTACACAAGGGCAGCCAGTATTAACGTCTGGATCTGTGCACAGCTGAATCATCAGACTAGGTAAGCAATCAAGGACAATAGCGAAAAATGGCAGATGGAGCGATAATAACTGACATGATCCATGATAACATGATATTTTTAGTGATATTTGTAAACTGTCTTTCTAAATGTTTCGTTAACATGTTGCTAATGTACTGTTAAATGTGGTTAAAGTTACCATTGTTTCTTACTGTATTCACTGAGACAAGAGCGGTCATTATTTTCATTATTAAACACTTGCAGTCTGTATAATTCATAAACACAACTTCATTCTTTATAAATCTCTCCAACAGTGTAGCATTAGCCGTTAGCCACGGAGCATACTATCAAACTCATTCAGAATCAAATGTAAACATCTAAATAAATACAATACTCACATAATCCGATGTATGGATGCAGCATGCATGACGAACACTTTGTAAAGATCCATTTTGAGGGTTATATTAGTTGTGTGAACTTTGTTTATGCAATGATAGAGTCAAGAGCTCGGGAGGGGGCAGAGAGCGCGAGTAATTAAAGGGGCCGCAGCCTGAATCGGCGCATTTCTAATTATGCCCCAAAATAGGCAGTTAAAAAAATTTATTTAAAAAAATCTATGGGGTATTTTGAGCTGAAACTTCACAGACACATTCAGGGGACACCTTAGACTTATATTACATCTTGTAAAAAAACGTTCGATGGCACCTTTAATTATCACACATTGAGTCATTTAACCATGCATTACTGTCTTTGGAAGGCTTTTGTCTTTCAAACACATTAAAATCTTCAAATTCACGACATTTCATATTAACATGCAATGCAGGGATTCCCCAACTTTTTTGTCAGCTGAACTTCTTTGAACTAATATATTTACTTGAAGTATCCCTTTTCAAGTTTTCAAGATTTCCGGCCAATAATATTAATAATGATAAAATTACTCTGTTTCACTGTTCTCTGATGTAGGTCACATGACATGTACAAAAAATTTTTAAAATCTTTTTAGTGTTTATTTAGTATTTAGATTCAGTAACTAACTACAATTTGTAAGTAATCTACTGATGCTTTCAAGTATAGCTTTAGGGGACATTTTTGTGGAAATTTCATGTATAACTATATTACATAATCATCACAAAATGTATTATTTTCAATACAAAATCAATATCAAATTTTCAAGTGTTAGACATATCATGCCTGACAATGTCTCACAGAAGCAAGATGGCCAAAGAGGACTATTTATTTCACTAACTTGTTTTATAGAGCAAATACAGCCAGACAGGCAATAGAAACTAATAAAAGTTAATTTGTGCTACTTTCAAGATATAATCTTGTAACTTACTACTTGCTTAATAACTACTTGCATAATCTAATCACATCCAACCTCATTTCACTCAAAGCTATTTGTTCTGTTTAAATGAAGTGGCAGCCCATGGTAGTTTGAGGGACACTGCCCTCTACTGCCAACTTTACTACCTGAACAAGTTATCTACACCCTAAAAATAAAGGTTCTTTATTGGCATATATGGACCTTAAAAAAATCCATGGAACATTGCCATTGCACAAAAGGTTCTTTATAGTGGAAAAACGTTCTTCAGAATATTAAAATGTTCTTTACACTATTAAAAAAATAGGTTCTTTTAAGAACTATGCACTGAAAGGTTCTTTGGGGAACCTAAAATAGATCTTTAATGGCATCGCTGCAAAACCCCCTTTTGAAACCTTTTTTTTTAAGACTGTAAATAAATAAAGTGCACCACATCACATCAAAGAGAAAGCTTCCCAAGTTATGGTCACACATTATTATTTATTGCAGTATTATTAAAGAAATCACATAGTGGTCGAAAGCACTTATCATTATTAGATTTAAACTTTTAGGTTGTCCTGTTAAGCCATTTACTGTATAAAAGCAAGAGCTATTTAATGCAATCAACTAAACAGAAGTCAAAGTGAATGAATCAAAAGTCACTGCTGGTTAGGCATTTGGACATCCAGTCCTGGAAAAATGCGAAACATCGACGGATGAACGTCAACTCTTGATTAGTCCTCAAATTAACTTTGCGAACCATGACTTTGTCTTTTATACAGTGTTCTCCCATCTTGCATAAAGGGAAGAAAAATACACATACCTGAATACATCATTGGGCCAACTTCCAAGACACATATGAGAGAGAGAGAGAGAAAGACACCTCTCTTACCGAATTCTGAAGGAGAAATCTGATATTGTGCTGTAAGAGTCTAAGGGCAGTGCGTGGTTTGACAGCGCCGTCTTGATCAGTGATTTCTGCTGAAACTAATGTCTTGAGAAGCTCTTGAGCAATGAACTCTTTACAGCTGCACATCTGAAAGAAAAGATCTTGCTCATACATGGTATATGATATCTCAAACACTTCAAATTTCAGTTTCACTCACCTCTCCGCTTTCAATATGCACATTTGGTACGTACATTGGGTTCATGTCCTTTAAAAGATGCAAGAAATTATAGTGTGGATCTTTAAAAAAATAAGGTTTGTTAATATTGTAAATGTAGAAATTTCAAGGGAAAATTGACAATCTTTTTTAAGGGTGCATCTCAACCAGCTCCCTAGTTCAGCAGTCAAGACATTGATCAGGGAGTTGGGCTGTCTCAATCGCAAAACCCTTCCAAATGTTAGCTGAAATGTATGCTCCCTAAAAAGTAACGGTTTAATTATCTACAGCAAAATAACGCAAGCTTTGGAACACAAAGAATGGAAAGCACAGGATTGTGGGATATCAAAGGCAGCAGAGGATACATTTATGCTGCCTTCAAACATCGATCAGATGAAGATTATCTCAGGAGACAGGACGTGATCTAACGCTGATTTCAGACATGACTTGATGTCTTCCTATCTTGGCATTTCAGCTTTCAGATGCAGCCCATGTTTCCAAAACAGAAGGTCTGAGAGCGAAACATGAATCACGTGAGCAACTCACTAGATGTTCACTACAGTCACGCATACTATAGATGTGTATTTAAAATACAAACCATATGTCAGCATAAACGTACATCACTAGACAGGTAATGTACATAATATTGCTAACATTTATAATTTATTTTTGGCTGAAATGTTGAATGTACATGTAACAAGCAAAGTATTTGGACCAATAACGCCCCTTTTCACAAGATGTGTCTGTGAAGTTTCAGCTCAAAATACCCCACAGATCATTTATTAGAGCTTGTCAAATGTGCCCCTATTTGGGTGTGAGCAAAAACACACCGTTTTTGTGTGTGTCCCTTTAAATGCAAATGAGCTGCTGCTCCCGGCCCCCTTTCCAGAAGAGGGCGGAGCTTTAACAGCTCAACAACAACAAAGCTGGAGAATCTCACGCAGCCAAAATGAGGATTGTCAGTAACGGTGTTCAGCCTTACATTGTTCAAACCGGAGTCGACACTGATGGAGAGACTCAGGAAGAAGTTACAACTTTTAGAATGAAACTGGACGTTTCTGAATGATTAGTGGATAAATTTATGTAGTTGCTGTGGAGTTGATTCAACTCATCGACCAGCATGTGTCATCATGTTAATCATTTGTGCAAATCCAGCGTTGAATTGATCCTCGTTTGTGAAGCAGTCCGGCATAAAATGACAGCATGGCAACAACACTCTACTACAACAACTCTTCCTCTTCTCTAAAGCAGCCCAACATGGTCTCACCCCCTTTGTAGCGTGTTCTCGGGGGCGGGGTTTATGTAAATTTTGGGGTTTGTGATGTCAGCAACACGGGAAGAAGCTTGTAGTCCCTACCAGCTGTTTGTTGTAGCCCCTAAAAAAGCGATTTCTGCAAAAGAAAATATCTCCCTTTGCATTGAACTTTGAGTGTCGTAACTTTGCAGATGTTGTTTATGCTCAAACAGCAACATTACACACTAACTAAAGTTAAAAAAGTGAAATCATAATCAAGGACCCCTTAAAATGTTGCCGGAAATAGTGTCCCAATATGTAGTGAGCCAGGGTCTTTACTGTCCTTACCAGTGCCTAAATTCATGTACACAATATATTGATTCACGAGGAAGCTAGGGAGCTGATTGAGATGCACCCTAAGTAAAATTGTCATATTTATATTCACTGATCATGTTACTTACAAATGTGAAGAGATGTGCATAATCCATGAGGTCTCTAAGATGGTGAAGTGCCTCACGTATAGTGTCATCTCCCTTACCCATGTGCTGCAATGCTATACAGAAAAACAGCACAGTTGGAACAGTTTTTTGGGAACATTTTTCTCTATTGCCTTCAAAATGTTTAAACTTTAAACTACTTTCTTGAACACCTTCAAACTACTTCAAACTGAAAACCTTTAAAGGTGCCGTAGAACGTCTTTTTAAAAGATGTAATATAAGTCTAAGGTGTCCCCTGAATATGTCTGTGAAGTTTCAGCTCAAAATACCCCATAGATTTTTTTTTATTAATTTTTTTAACTGCCTATTTTGGGGCATCATTAAATATGAGCCGATTTAGGCTGCGGCCCCTTTAAATGCTCACGTTCCCTGCCCACGGAGCTCGTGCTTGCCTTTAACAGCATAAACAAAGTTCACACGGCTAATATAACCCTCAAAATGGATCTTTACAAAGTGTTCGTCATGCATGCTGCATGCATACATTGGATCATGTGAGTATTGTATTTATTTGGATGTTTACATTTGATTCTGAATGAGTTTGATAGTGCTCCGTGGCTAACGGCTAATGCTACACTGTTGGAGAGATTTATAAAGAATGAAGTTGTGTTTATGAATTATACAGACTGCAAGTGTTTAAAAATGAAAATAACGACAGTCTTGTCTCCGTGAATACAGTAAGAAACGATGGTAACTTTAACCACATTTAACAGTACATTAGCAACATGCTAACGAAACATTTAGAAAGACAATTTACAAATATCACTAAAAATATCATGATATCATGGATCATGTCAGTTATTATCGCTCCATCTGCCATTTTTCGCTGTTGTCCTTGCTTGCTTACCTAGTCTGATGATTCAGCTGTGCACAGATCCAGACGTCCTGCCCTTGTGTAATGACTTGAACATGGGCTGGCATATGCAAATATTGGGGTCATACATATTAATGATCTTGACTGTTACGTAACAGTCGGTGTTATGTTGAGATTCGCCTGTTCTTCTGAGGTCTTTTAAACAAATGAGATTTACATAAGAAGGAGGAAACAATGGAGTTTGAAACTCACTGTATGTCATTTCCATGTACTGAACTCTTGTTATTCAACTATGCCAAGATAAATTCAATTTTTAATTCTAGGGCACCTTTAAAGTTCAAGATTTTAAACTTCTTTAAACTTTCTGGTCAGGCTTTCTCAAAATTTGTCTTGACAAACTTTAATAGCACCAATAATAATTGATAACAATTGAGCACCAAATCAGCAAATTAGAATGATTTCTGAATGATCACGTGACACTGAAGACTGGAGTAATGATGCTGAAAATTCAGCTTTGATCACAGGAATAAATTAATGTTTTTTTTTAAATAGAAAACAGTTATTTTAAATTCTAATATGTTTTTTCTCCCATCAAATAAACGCAACATTGGTGAGCATAAGACACTTCTTTCAAAAACATTAAAAAATCTTCATTCTTCCTTCCAAACTGTAGATTCTGGGTTGGTTCTATCCTCGCCCTCGTGACTCTACTCACACTCATATCAGGTTCGACTTGATGATCTCCGTTTTCTATAAATCTAAGAGTGTGTCTCAATCAGTTCCCTAGCTCCCGAGCTCGTGAATCAGTATATCGTGTACACGAATTCGGGCACTGGTAAGGACAGTAAAAGATGCTGGTTCACTACACATTGGGACACTTATGACTCTATTTCCGGCGACGTGACAACGTCCTCATTGTACAACATCACTATTGGTATTTATGAACAATAACAGAGCTGATAATTTCTGACATTGTAATGTTATTTAAACTACATTATGATTAATTATTTGCTTGTTACTTATACGTGCAACATTTCAGCCGTGAATAAATTATAAGTGTTAGCTAGATTGTTCATTACCTGTCTAGCGATGTATGTTTATGCTGCAATATAATAAAATAACGGTTTGTATTTTTAAAAACATCTATCGCGTATCGTTATGTGTAGTGAGTTGGCTCACGTGATTCAAGTTTCGCGCTTCAGAACTTCCGTTAAGGAGGCATTGTTTCTCAATTCCAAGAACGCAGAGAACGGACTTGCGTTCTCGTGGAGTCCGGTCTTGCCAGGCGACCTTGAAAGAACGATCTCGGAAGGACGCGAGGACAGAGAACGCATCATTTGAGAATTGAGATGTGCTGCGATCTTGTTGCTCAACTGACCGTCCCAGCATCTTATAAGTGGCTAATGCACAATAAATACAACATAACATCACAAACAATTGTCATAACCTGTTAAAAAAATTCTTTCATATTATTATAGACATTGTTTTCATATAATTTTATATCTTTTTATTTCACCGCGTGTATTTATGAAAATGAGTAGCCTTTTTTCTGTTATGCTTTGTCAATGTTAAGATTATTTTTTATATGCCAATAAAAATACTGCAGGCTTTCTTCAGGTTATCATTTTATTAAAATTAAGCAAAACAAACGGTTTACTTTCACAAGCCGTCACGTATTTGTGAGCTTAGCTGGAATCTCACGAGAACTTTAAAGCTTACAGGCTTCCGTACGTCGACCGCCGCAGCGTCTTCTGGGATTTTTAACGGTTCGATTCCCTCAAGTTTGCATTCGATGCATCCTCGATATCAAGAACACATCCGGGTACTTTCATGCGTCCTCCGTTCTTGCGTTCTTGAGTATTGGAATGAACTTCGACGGTTGATGATGACGTAAAGCAAGAACACAAGGACGCAAGATCGCTGAAGAACGCATATTGAGAAACAGCCATAAATAGTGAGCATCGATGCTCCCTGGTTTTCACGGTGCATTGTGGGACTTTTCAGGGAGCGAACGTTTCAGTGCCCTGGAAGGATTCTGCGAATGAGACAGCCCTTAAAATGGCCGACTCCCTGGTCAGTGCCCTGACTACTGAACTAGGGAGCTGATTGAGACACAGGGTATGTTACCTACAAAACGTAGTTGGTAAACTGAACATCCTTATCAAACAGCAGCGAAACACCACCACCAAGTGGACGGATGTGGTAATGCCGAACGAATGGGATTTAAACAACAAAATATGCCGAAAAACATAGTGATTTTGAAATTATATATTTGTATGAAATATAATTGAGAAAATGTGCAATTACGAAATTTAGCCGTTTTGAGAAGCCACTTTAATATCAAATGTGACTCCACACATCAGAATACTGAATTCAAAAAGTTTATAATATGGTCAGTGAATGTGAAATGATATTGACCCTACTTTGGAGTACTTACAGACCAGAAACAGCATGAGAGGGAAGGTTGTGCAGATCTGAGCGATTGTGGGTGGAGGTTTGCAGGTCTCCGTTCACTGTGAGCCTTTGAAATCCTTGAACACGCGAACACGATTCGACTATTTCACACATGCTTAATGCTCTGCAGCCACATCTACAAACCAAACTTGGTCGTGTTCACGCTGAATCTATTAAACCTCAGGAGAGTTGCATGAGCATTTGAAATGTTTTGATAAGCTGATTCATGTGCTGCTAGTAACACATACCACTACTAATCTTACATTGGCTGTGTTCAAATAGCACACTACTTCAACAAATCCTGCTTTAATGTAGGTCATAATATGAATAATACTGCAAAGTTCACTTTTTGATAATTCAGGTGTAGGAAGTGTCCTTAAAAATCAAAACAAGTTCATTAAATTAAATATAAATAAGTGAATATAATTTATTTTTCAATATTATTTAATTTTAAATACAATATATATTTTATGTATTCGTATAAAATAAATTAAAATAAAATAAAATAAAAAATCGCTCTTTTTTATTTATTATTAAATTGCATTGTGGGATATGTAGTTTCTAGATGATTCTCGTGACGCGAAGTTGAATACGGAAGAACGTCACTGCGCCGACGCGGGAAACACACGCCTGCCTGCCTGCAGTCTAAACAAACTATTACAGTTTACGTGGAGATTACAGCGTTTTTTTTATCCTGTGTGAGTTATTTTAATGACATTTTATGCAATATTATAGCCATGTTAATGCATTTATTGTATTTTTGCTAGCTAGTTGCACTTTATAACGACTCCGTCGACATTTAAATGACTGTTTTATGAATATGTCGTACTGACAATATCATTTTCAAGTTCTGGTTATCTAAATGTGAAGTTTTAATTGTGTGCACTGACATTTAATTTTACTTTTATGTCATTTCAAGGCTACAAGTCAAAGCACTGGTCCAAAATGTCCAAGATTGAAAAGATGAGTATTCTGGGAGTGAGGAGTTTTGGAGTTGAGGATAAAGACAAACAAGTGATCTCCTTTTTCAGCCCTCTGACGGTGCTTGTGGGACCTAATGGAGCTGGAAAAACGGTTTGTATTTTGCTGTCAGTCTTTATGTGAGTGTATAATTTAAATGCAGGTGAGACAGTTATTATAAGAGATTTATACAGGTCTGCACACTAACATTTGACAGTGGTGGAGAGCTTTAAGTCACCATGAAAGGAAAATGGACAAATCTTTTTAATGAGATATTATAAATGATTTATCCATGCACTTCTGTTCTCTGATGACGTGAGGGCGGGACCTGTCATTTACATGAGATAGAACAATAGCAAACAACAACCAATCACAATCAATGCTGCGTTCACACCATGTCATAATTACCGTAATTTAGATAAATTCTGCTCAGAGCTGTTTGCGTCTTCAGACTCGGAATTATGCGTTTATGTGGTAACCCTAATCTTCAGCAGTCATATTATCATAGCTTTCACATTATTCAGATTTTACAAGTTGTCATTTCAAGTTCTATGGGGATGTGAACACTTTTGTAAGCTCTGAATCTTGTGATGGGATGAATGCACCTCAATTCCCGATGAAGAAAATCAAGTCCTGCCCAGCATTTATTCTTATTTGAAGAGCCGTTTCACTCTGATATACGTCACAATAGGGAAGAAAACGCTATAACTTCCATTTCATGCCAACTTTAAAAGGAAAAATGTAATGACAGAAACCATTCTAAATGTATGTTCCGTATAATTCTTATAATTCTAATTATATGAAAGATAAAATACAAAACAAAAGTACTTTTATACTTAAAGGGTTAGTTCACCCAAAAATGAAAATTATGTCATTAATTACTCACCCTCATGCCGTTCCACACCCGTAAGTCTTTCATTCATCTTCAGAACACAAATGAAGATATTTTTGATGAAATCTGAAAGATTTCTTTCCCTCCATTGACAGCTACGCGACTTTGACGCTTCAAAAGTTCATAAATAGATCATAAAACTAATACATGTGAATTGAGCGATTTAGTCCAAATATTCCGAAGAGACTCGATCGCTTTATATGATGAACAGATTAATTTGGGCTTTTACTCACATATAAACATTGATCAGCGAACATAAACAGCTGTGTAAAACAGGAAAATGAACCTCATTGGTTCTCAAACATGCTTGAGCTTCCATTTAAGTGTGAGTTGTTTATATGTGAATAAAAGCCTAAATTCAATCTATTCATCATATAAACCGATCGTGTCTTTTCAGAAAATTTGAACTAAACCGTTTAATTCACATGGATTAGTTTGAACACAGTGTCTATGAACTTTCTGAAGCATCAAAGTTTTAGCAGCGTAGCTGTCAAAAGATTTCTCAGATTTCATCAAAAAGATCTTCATTTGTGTTCTGAAAATGAAAGAAAGTCTTACGGGTGTGGAACGACATGAGGGTGAGTAATTAATGACAGAATTTTCTTTTTTGGGTGAACTAACCCTTTAAGTGTCCTATATTGCTTTTTATGCCTGAAAAAAAAAAAAAAAATTACTTTGTTTCTTTTTTTACCACTATGAAGAATGGATAAATATTGTTTTATTGTTGATTTTTCAATATATTTAAACTCTAATGGATAAATAAGTAATATATAAAATATCCACCTTATTTCCTGACAAGCCTACTGCATTTTAGATTATGGGTGGCACTTACCAATTCACAAAATTAACGGAATGCATAGCTGACATAAAAAATTGGATAACCAGTAATTTCCTACTACTAAATTCAGAAAAAATAGATATTCTATTTTTTGGAACAAAAACTTCTTCACGCAATAATCTAGAATACTGTCTAACACTTGATGGCTGCTCTGTTAAGTCTTCGTCGTCAGTTAGGAACCTGGGTGTGCTCTTTGATACCAATCTTTCATTTGAAGGCCATGTTACTAGCATCTGTAAAACCGCATTCTTCCATCTTAAAAATATATCTAAACTATGACACATGCTCTCAATGAAAAATGCAGAACAGTTAGTTCATGCGTTCATGACCTCAAGGCTAGATTACTGTAACGCTCTACTGGGTGGTTGTTCCGCTCACCTGATAAATAAACTACAGCTCGTACAAAATGCAGCAGCTAGAGTTCTTACTAGAACCAGGAAGTATGACCATATTAGCCCAGTTCTGTCATCACTGCATTGGCTTCCTGTTAAACATCGTATCGATTTTAAAATCTTGTTAACTACTAAATGGTTTAGCTCCCCAGTACCTGAGCGAGCTCTTAAATCATTATAATCCTTCACGTTTATTGCGATCTCAGAATTCAGGCCAGTTGATGATACCTAGAATATCAAAATCAACTGCAGGCGGTAGATCCTCCTATTTAGCACCTAAACTTTCGAACAGTCTTCATAGCACTGTTCGGGAAGCAGACACACTCTGTCAGTTTAAATCTAGACTAAAAACACATCTGTTTAAAGTTGCTTACACATAACACATTATCTACTTCTATAATTCAAATCATGTAAATTGTTAGGCTGCATAGATTAGGTCAGCCGGAACCGGGAACTCTTCCCATAACACCTGATGTACTCACTATATCATAAGAAGAATGGCGTCTACGCTAATATTAGTCTCTCTCTGTTTATCCTGAGGTTTGCTGTAGTCTGCCAGATCCAGGCCGTATCCAGATGAGATGTAGGTGCAGGTCCTTGACATGATGATAACGCAGCCCTGACGTTTCAACTAAACTATCCTGCGAAGGCCTCCTTCCCTTTCCTTTCCCTATGTATAGATAAAACGTTATCAAAATTATTCCAGTTCACATAGATCCGCGGACACAACTAATTTTTCTGTATTATGTAGACCAGTAAAGTAATTTGGCAAATATCGCTTTTTTAAAAAGACCAAGCTTTTGCGCACATACACACTCAAACACGCAAACCTATAGACTAAACATGTAAACGAACGGCAAGAATGCATTAAAGGTATTCGGTTTTCAGTAGGAAAGGTGTCATTTAAGCAGCCTCTAAAGGAATAATTAACAATTTTTACAATGCAAGTGATTCAATCAAAAACCAACTTTAGCTCGATAATAATTTTCCTATTGTCACTGTGAAGCGGATTTGAAACTATGTATTGTGAAAAGCACTATATAAATGAAGATGACTTGACTTGACACTTGCGGTTTGGGGATGTTCCACTCAAAAAGACTGAAACAAATCATTTCAAATCATAAGGTTGTGCTACAATTAATCTTTATCTGTCAGTTTAACTGAATAAACCATTCTCGTGTTCAGACATAACATAACGTTTGGTATTTTAATGTGACGCCGTATGACAAGAATATCTGATTCTGTGGCAAGAGCTCTCTTCAGGCGCTGCATTATTTTCCTCCTGATGTTTTTTTTTTTTTTTTTTTGTATTCTGCTCTAACACAATGAAAAGGACATATACTGCACCTTTGTGATCTGCTCTCCCTATTTAATTTTATATATCTCATTAATAATTCACTGGAATGCATAAAAATCTCTCGTTATTCTCCCCAAATCCACACGTCTCTTTCCAGGTTTGTTTTCACATGGATGCTTTAAAATGAAGCAAAATCCCTATTTTATATATACATACATATACATGTATATATATATATATATATATATATATATATATAAAAATCCCATACTGGAATGTGGAATAAAGTAGGTAAATACAATTTTTATTGTCTGTCAAAATGGCAGAAATAATTTTGAAGTATTATCACGCTATGTTGATTAAGGCAGCATATAATACAGACAGTGATATTTAGCACGTCCGTATTATTGCTACTGTTATTCATGGTCTGTGGTAGTAATTTGTTAATACTTTTGCACTTTTAAATGTCTTTTTAATGTTCAATGGTTAAAGGGTGAGTAGAATAATGCCTCCTCATTGTACCCAGTTTTTGAAAATGCTTATTGCGTTCATAGAGTGAACTTTTCGCTAATTGTTTACAGTTTAACTGATGTTACTCTCTTAATTCACACAAAGCGCCGTGGGGCGTAGGAAAAAGGTGGATATGAACTATTTCTTTTTATGAATTTCTAGACCATCATCGAGTGTCTCAAATACATCACTTCAGGAGACTTTCCACCAGGAAGTAAAGGAAACACCTTTGTCCACGATCCCAAAGTAGGTCCTTGACAAGAGTAATTCAATTAAACAAATATAAGCAGTTGTAGAAATGTTCTGAATTACAGGTATTTTTGCATGGCTTATTCAACTTTTCCAAACTTACAAACACTGGTTCGTATTTTACATGCTTGAGCTGGGCAGTGAGACACTTTGTTTCTATATAGTGTTTAATAGATAACGTTGGTCTGTTGTAGGATGCTCATGAGACGGATGTACGGGCGCAGATCAGACTCCAGTTTAGAGACGTGAATGGCGATGCTGTGGCCGTCCAGAGGTCTATGCAAAGTACACAGAAGGGCAAGAAAACTGAGTTCAAAACCCTTGAGGGTGTCATTACCAGAATCAAGTAAGTCGTCAATTCCTAGCCTCTTATTATGCTTACCAAGGCTGCGTTTATTTGATCAAAAATACAGTAAAAATAGTAATGCTTGGCCCTTGAAAAGTGTACTTTATTGTCCCTGTTTGAAGGACCCATTTGCTTGTTTAGTATTAATGGGTTAGTTCGCCCAAAAATGAAAATTCTGTCATTTATTACTCACCCTCATGCCGTTCCACACCCGTAAGACCTTCGTTAATCTTCAAAACACAAATTAAGATATTTTAGTTGAAATCCGATGGCTCAGTGAGGCCTCCATAGCCAGCAATGACATTTCCTCTCTCAAGATCCATAAATGTACTAAAAACATATTTAAATCAGTTCATGTGAGTACAGTGGTTCAATATTAATATTATAAAGTGATGAGAATATTTTTGGTGAGCCAAAAAAAACAAAATAACGACTTATTTAGTGATGGCCGATTTCAAAACACTGCTTCAGGAAGCATCAGATCATAAATGAATCAGTGTCTCGAATCTGCGGTTCGGAGCGCCTAAGTCATGTGATTTCAGCCGTTGGCAGTTTTACACGCGATCTGAATCATGATTCGATGCGCTGATTCATTATGCTCCAATGCTTCCTGAAGCAGTGTTTTGAAATCGGCCTCACTAAATAAGTCGTTATTTTGTTTTTTTGGCGCACCAAAAATATTCTCATCGCTTTATAATATTAATATTGAACCACTGTACTCACATGAACGGATTTAAATATGTTTTTAGTACCTTTATGGATCTTGAGAGAGGAAGTGTCATTGCTCCCTATGAAGGCCTCACAGAGCCATCGGATTTCAACTAAAATATCTTAATTTGTGTTCCGAAGATTAACGAAGGTCTTACGGGTGTGGAACGGCATGAGGGTAATAAATGACAGTAATAAATGACAGAATTTTCATTTTTGGGTTAACTAACCCTTTAATATGTCTTGACCTCTCTTGATGTCAGGCACGGAGAGAAAGTGAGTCTGAGCTCTAAATGTGCTGAAATAGACCGCGAGATGATCTCATCCCTGGGTGTCTCCAAAGCTGTTATCAACCATGTCATCTTCTGCCATCAAGAGGAGTCCAACTGGCCTCTCAGTGAAGGGAAAGCTCTCAAGCAGAAGTTTGATGATATTTTCTCAGCCACAAGGTATTTGTATCTGGACAGCGGATTCCTCACAGAACCTTTCAGTCATTAAAATGGTCATATCATACTTTTTATTATTGATCTTTTTTTCCTGAGGTCCACATATGAAACTTTTGGTACAATTTGCATCATATTTTAGTGTTTCATTTTACATCCTTTCCCATGTTTAATGGGAAACGGCACTGAATGCTTTCTCATTTTTGTCTAGTCATTTTTTAATGCTTTTACAGTGTGAAGGATGTTTTCAGTTTGGAACGTTACAGTATGTGTTCATCAAGCCATTTTATCTCAGAATATCTAGGAAAATTGATTCTTGCTGCATAGTTCCCTTTCGATACTACACCCGTACTGCGTATGTGGAAAAGTCTCCCTTTTTCCCCGTCACTGAAGCCTTTTTCAATAACGCAGTGTAACTGCACCGTCATTGGTTCACTCATAGACAAGTTGTTGAACCAATGGCGGCGCGGCATAGCTGCGCAGCCTATGGCGAGAAAGCGCGTGAACCTTCCCGCCGAAATGGGCGGGGTTAAGGGCTATATAAGCAGGCGTTTCGCCATAGGATTTCAGTGCTTTCTCCTTCAGCGACGACTTCTACTTCTCCTCGCTGATCTCCGCCTGAAGCCGAAGAAGCTCGCCGCCTTCAAGAAGCTCTCGCCGCCGTCAGAAGAGGCTCCCGCAGCGGAGTAGCTGGACTCGCCGGTCGGAGACAGCGCCGGCGCCCTCGCTGACTGCAGCCCGCAGCGCTGTCCTCGAGTCGCCGCTTCCCGCTTCCGGTCGCTTCCTAGCGTGTCTCCTGCCGCCATCCGGCGCGCCTTCCTGAGAGCTTCTCCGCAGCTTATTGCCACTCTAAAAGAGCATAAACAGCGGTTTTCACCGCTCCATCAGAGCTTCCGCGGCCCTCGCCGCTCTAAAAAGAGCCCCCCAATCGCCGTTATCACTGCGGCGGCGTTGATGCAAATGCCACGCCACTCATGTGGCACGTGCAGAGCCCCTCTGCACGACGACGATGGTCACAGCGAGTACATCGCTTGCCTGGGCAAGTCCCGCGCTGACGGCGCGCTTGCTGGAGCCTCATGCCCGCACTGCAAGAGCATGAGTCTCGGTACCCTGCGCTCGCGGGTCGCCTTCTTCACAGAGGGCGATCTCGCCGCTCGCGCCCTCCCGTCTCCTTCCTCCCGCGAGCCAGCAAGGAAGAGACAGCGGGGTAGAGCAATCCAGCGCCCGGAATTGAGCGAGCTCAAGCCGGCCCAGCCCCCGCGTGCCTCGCCTTCTCCTCCAAGGGAACATTCTCCCGTCTTGTTCTCCCGACCCGAGCAGCGTCCCTCTGCCGAGGCAAGCGACCTCGTCTCGTTTGGAGGATCGGACGACGAACAGGATGACTCAATGTCCCTCGCTGCCTCCGAAGCAGAAGGTTGGGCTGGCGAGCCGGTGGATCCCGCTCACCCACCTCCTTTGGAGCCCATAGAGCACGGCCAAGGCATGGATGCCGAACTTTTCCGCATCCTGTCTAGAGCCGTGGAAGAGCTGGACCTTGAGTGGGCCCCTCCAGAGGAGCCATCTCGCAGCCGCCTGGACGAATGGTTCCTCCCAGGCTGCCGCCAAGCACCTCGCCAGCGCTCAGCTCCATTCTTCCCCGAGGTCCACGAGGAGCTGACAAAGTCGTGGCACGCTCTGTACTCCGCCCGCCTCCACACGACGCATCACTCTGCCCTCACCGCCGTTGACGGCGCCGAAGAGAAGGGATACGAGCATCTCCCACCCCTGGATGAAGCGGTGGCTGCTCACCTCTGTCCTCCCGCGGCTGTGGGATGGAAGACGAAGAGGGCCCTTCCTTCCAAGCCCTGCCGGACCACATCTACCCTGCCCAAGCACTCCAGCTCCGCTTCTGCTTCCAGCCGCCCCAGGACTGCGCCGGCTCAGCAGAACAAGCCAACGCCACCCGCCGCCCAGGCAGCGCCACCTAAGGAGCACCGCCAGCGCTCACGCCATGCAAAGCGTCCCCCTTCCCGAGACGCCAGGGACCCCGGCCCAAAATTGTGCTGGACCCGGTGACTCCGAAGACGTCCTGATTTTTCAAAAAGGAAGAGGATGGGGGAATGTCTCGTTGCGACCGGACCACCCCAAAAGCTCCTGCGTGCAGTTTCCCCTCCGCCTCGTCTAATTCTGGGCGTGGGAAACATGCTTCATGTTGTAGCTGGGCCCACACCTGTTGCGCCCACTCAAAACGCCATTTTCACGGCGAACACTATTTTACTTTATCAAAAAGAGAGCAAATTTCCTCTTCCACCTCTCTCGGTGTACGGCCCCCTCACCGGCGGCCTGTCATCCGATGTCATACAACCCCTTGTCACTTGGGCCGAGGCTTGGCAAGCCATCCCCGATGTGTCAGAATGGATCCTGGGGATCGTAACTCAGGGCTACTCGCTCCAATTTGCACGACGGTCCCCTCGCTTCGCCGGGGTGCTTCAAACCTCGGTGAACCCGGACGACGCTCACGTCCTCCGAGCCGAAGTTATGATGTTGCTAAGAAAGGGAGCTGTGGAAATAGTTTCCCCTGCGGAGAGCGAGTCAGGCTTTTACAGCCGCTACTTTCTGGTCCCCAAGAAGGACGGCGGTCTCAGACCCATCCTAGATCTCAGACTTTTGAATCGCTCCCTCATGAGACGGAAGTTCAAAATGCTGACGCTGAAGCAGATCCTCATGCACATTTGCCCAGAGGACTGGTTCTGCTCGCTGGACCTGAAGGATGCGTATTTTCACATCCAGATAGCCCCCCATCACAGACGATTCTTGAGATTCGCATTCGAGGGGGTGGCGTACCAATATACGGTCCTGCCCTTCGGGCTGTCTCTGGCTCCTCGCACTTTCACCAAGTGCATGAACGCGGCGCTTTCCCCTCTGAGACAAATGGGAATCCGGGTTCTAAATTATCTCGACGACTGGCTCATTCTAGCCCATTCGCGAGCCGAGCTGGAACACCACAGATCCGTGCTCCTCAGCCATCTGCAATGTCTGGGTCTCAGGGTCAACTTAGCCAAGAGCTCACTGTGCCCCAGCCAGCAAATATCGTTTCTGGGGGCAGTCTTCGACTCAGTCCGTATCACGGCAGTAGTCTCGCCGGAATGTGCTCTGGCGATTCAGCAGCCTCAGTCAAGAACAAAGCCTATCTCCCTCTGAAGCTTTTCCAGAGGTTGCTAGGGTTGATGGCTTCCACCTCCCCGGTGCTGCAGCTCGACCTTCTTCGGATGCGGCCTCTGCAGTACTGGTTGAAGTTCCGGGTTCCTCCAAACGCCTATGTCTCAAGGTCAATCGGGCCGGTCTTCTAGCCCTGAAACCTTGGTTGAACCCTGCCTGGTTCAGTCTTGGAGTACCCCTGCAGACGGTCTCACGAAGGATGGTGCTCTCAACGGACGCCTCCAACTGGGTTTGGGGCGCTGTGTGCGAGGGCAGACCGGCCTTCGGCTCGTGGAGTCACGAGGAAAGCCGTCTACATATCAACTGTCTAGAGATGCTAGCAGTGATGAAAGCCCTTCAATCTTTTCAGGCTCACTTGACAGGACGCCATGTCTTAGTCCAATCGGACAGCATGACAGTGGTGTCGTACATAAACCACCAGGGCGGTCTTTCGTCCAGCCGCTTGTGCGCTCTGGCGAAACACCTTCTGGTATGGGCTCTGCCAAGACTTCAGTCGCTCAGAGCGACTCATATTCCTGGCAAGACCAATCTGGGCGCGGACATGTTGTCGCGGAGCAACATCCCCTCAGACGAGTGGATGCTCCACCTCCAGATGGTTCTCACGATTTGGGAGTTCTTCGGGGAAGCAGACATAGACCTCTTCGCCTCAGAAGACAACTCTCACTGCCCAACATTTTTCTTGAAGGAAGTCGATGCTCTGGCTCATGCATGGCCCAGCACGCTCCTTTATGCTTTTCCTCCGATCGCACTGATCCCCCAGGTCATCAGGCGCATCAGAGAAGACCAACACAGAGTCCTTCTGGTGGCCCCGCTCTGGAGGAGCCAAGTTTGGTCCTCTGAGCTGTCCAAGCTCTCCGCGAGAGCCCCTTGGCCGATTACCCTGAGACGGGATCTCCTCTCTCAGGCAAACAGGGCGATCTGGCACCCACAGCCAGAGCTCTGGGCTCTACACCTCTGGTCCCTCGATGGGAGCCGACTAACCTCCCTGGGGACATTCTAAATACCATTTCTCAGGCGAGAGCCCCGTCCATGAGACGCCTCTACGCTCAAAAATGGTCGGTCTTTGTTGATTGGTGTTCCTCACGCAACATAGACCCTGTGGAGAGTGACGTATCCTTCATACTGTCTTTCCTCCAAGAGCGTTTGGATATGGGGCGCACCCCTTCAACGCTTAAAGTTTACGTGGCAGCCATTGCAGCGTTCCATGCTCCTATTGCTGGCCAATCAGTGGGTCGAAACGTTTTTTAAGGGGTTCTAGGCGATTAAATCCACCTCGTCCCCTTACCGTGCCCACTTGGGACCTTTCTCTGGTCCTCAGGGTCCTAAAGGGTAACCCCTTTGAGCCGCTGCGTTCAGCTGACCTCAGGTCCCTGACGCTAAAAACCGCTCTGCTACTTGCACTAGCATCGGTCAAGCATGTTGGCGATTTGCAGGCCCTCTCTGTGAGCCCTGCATGCCTCGAATTCGGACCTAATGATTCTAAGGTCATTCTGAAACCCAGGCATGGCTACGTTCCCAAAGTGCTCTCAACCCCGTTTAGAGCGCAGGTCATCTCGCTTTCTGCTCTTCCTTCCTCTACGGATGAACGAGAGCTAGAATTACTCTGCCCTGTCAGGGCATTGAGGACCTATGTGGACCGATCTCAGCGTTTCAGGCAATCGGATCAGCTCTTTGTTTGTTTTGGTGGCCGCACCAGAGGGTCTCCGGTCTCAAAACAGCGTCTCTCACGTTGGATAGTCAACGCCATTAATCTGTGTTACTCCTCTCTGGGTGCGGAATGCCCCATAGGAGTTAGAGCCCATTCCACTAGGGGAATGGCTTTCCTCATGGGCTTGGTCCAACGGAGTTTCCATAAAAGACATCTGTGAGGCGGCCGGCTGGTCTTCGCCGTCCACTTTTGTCAGGTTCTACCATCTTGATGTCCCGACCTTACAAGCTCTGGTTCTTTCAGTGTGATTGGCGGCCCCTTACGAGTTCCACCTCACGCCGTTACAGGAATCATTTCCTTTGTAGTGTAACAAGGGATGCGGCGGCTTTGCCTTCTTGCTTGTTTTCCTGGTCCCCTCCCGGCGTCCAAAACAAGTTATGTCGTTCCCTGCTGTGGCACGGCGCGGTTGAATTCGTTCCCCATACGCAGTACGAGTGAAGTATCGAAAGGGAACGTACTCGGTTACTAACGTAACCTCGGTTCCCTGAGATACAGAACGAGTACTGCGTTACTTGCCGTGCCACGAGGCTGCGGCTTCAGAGCTGTCGCTTCAGTCGATTGGCACTGAAATCCTATGGTGAAACGCCTGCTTATATAGCCCTTAACCCCGCCCATTTCGGCGGGAAGGTTCGCCCGCTTTCTCGCCATAGGCAGCGCAGCTATGCCGCGCCGCCATTGGTTCAACAACTTGTCTATGAGTGAACCAATGACGGTGCTGTTACACTGCGTTATTGAAAAAGGCTTCAGTGACGGGGAAAAAGGGAGACTTTTTAAGCTTGAAAAACAGCAGTCCACTAGAGAGTGCGCACGGACTTTGAAAGAGCCGCGTGCTGAACTGTGCACGAGATGGAGCGGGACACGGAAAATGAAGTAGGCCTAAGGCCTATAGCCTACCCGCGGGCGCGGCTTAAGACAACTTTTATTTTCTTTCACACACAACACAGAGAAACGTCTTTCTAATAAACCAACCAAACTACCTGTCAAGTGATAGACGAAACTGACAATGATTTTATCTTCTTTTAAACAAATGAATAGCAATGTGGATAAACATTCACAGCCACGATGTACAGAACACCACACAAAGCTATAGAAGAAAACGAATAAAACCATTTTGGATCAATAAACCTTAAAATATATATAAAAATAACTGCAGAAAAGCCACACTGCAGATATACATTTCATATGTCGGCAAATCAAATTACATCAGCTAAACTCTACAGTGCAACATTGATGCACCAAAAAATTTAATTAATTTAATAAAAAAATTATATTATATATATATATATATATATATATATATATATATATATATATATATATATATATATATTTTTATTTTATTTTTTTACCAAACATTAATTTACAGAATTGAATTAGAACAGATATATGATCGAGTCAAACTGCAAAATGCCTGAAGTGCAGGGGAACATATATTCAAAACACAAGCCACAAATAATTAAATTAGATAACCCAGAGTGATCAATAAATAAATTAAAATTAAAGAAATTATTAAAATAACGAAAGTATAGCCAGAATTGTCAACTGTGTCTTTTTAACTGCAGAGACAATAAACGCTGAACTGGAGAGGCAGTCTTTTTAGCTAAACATTCAAAAATCAAATTACATCCATCTAAATAGTTTGAAATCATTTGTAGCTACCCTACCTGATTGAGAGAGAAAAATCCAGTCTTTCACGCGATCTGCCTGTGTCCGTTTGAGTCTTTTTAAATAACGCGCTATAGTCAGCTAACATCAGCTCGTTGGCCGGCAGAAACGCGCCGCAGTGTTTGTCGTTGTTGAGTTCTAGGACATGAGTTGTTGGCACAACTTGCATCATACATCTTTTACCATTTCACAGTCCATCCAATTGTACACTTTATCCCAGACATTGTTAAAGATTTAATCCCTGCCGCAAAGATGCTCCTCTGTCGGTCACGGATCATGGAAGTGAAACTTAAATCGGTCACAGGGGTGGTTGGATTTATTCACGCACATTAAAAATATGTATTAAAAGCTTCTTTCTTTTCACATTTTTATTTATGGTATTAACATAATAGGCTGTATATTAACCTACTGGGAAAGAACCAGTATGTCTATGTAAAATCAGATATTGAGCACCCCCATATCTCTTCTCATAACACTTCTGCGACGATTCGACTGTGAGATTGGTAGTCGAATCAGGCTCCTCCTATCGAAGATTCGAATCGTCGACTATTCAGGGTCACCCCTAATTGATAGCCAGCCTAACTGAAGTTAAATATATGTAAAACCCTACTAAATTATATTTGTAGTTTTTCAGTTAGTTTTTTCTCACATTGAATTGATTTGACTTGATTTGACTTGAGTTGACTTGATTTTCCTGTGGTGTCTCTTACTCATATTAAGCTAGCATCAGCTGAAAATAACTACAACCTTTTGCTTGAAGGTACATTAAGGTTTTGGAGACTCTGCGAATGTTGAGGCAGAAGCAGACCAGTATTGTTAAAAACTGCCAGATGGAGCTCAAGTATCTAAAACAGAACAAAGATAAGGCCCAAGAGATTAGAGAGCAGCTGACCACTAAAGAGGCTCAGCTGTCTTCCTCCAAAGAGAATGTCCAACGCATCGAGAATCAGATTGACCCACTGGAGGTGAGACACAAGAATTTGTAGGCTAATTTGTAGGCTAAAAAAAAAACAACAACAGGCATTTAAATTCTTTACTAATAAAAAAAGTCTTGACTCTTTTTTTTTTTTTTTCATTTTATTTGAAACTTTAGATACTAAAACTAAAAGATAAATTTGATTCTAAATTATTGATAAGTCTAACATCAGTTCAAAAACAGAAGCTTCACATTATGAATCAGTTGAGTTAAAAACGAAAGATTGATGTGCCACGCTAAAAGCTGTTGTCAAATAGTCAATAGAGTTTTAGCCTATACACTTATGCAGTCATGTTATGTATATTCACCAAACACACTTTCCCCATATTTTCAGAACCGACTCTATGACATAGACAGCAGCCTCAGCAAAATAATGAAGTTGGATAATGACATCAAAGCTCTGGAAAGCAGGAAGAAACAGATGGAGGATGATAACCGGGAACTAGAGGAAAAGATGGAGCAGGTAACCAAAGTTTATTAAAAAAAAAAAAAAAAAACGTCATCAGTTATAAAACTTTCGCTGCTCTCAGAATTAGTCATAAAAGCCAGATAATGATCATATGAAGGCAGAGGAAGTGTTTTGTATAGAAAACATGTACAGGATGTTCAGTTATGGATTGTTTTGGTTTATGTACTGCTGCTGTTTCATCTGATGTTGAAACTAGGGGGTTGCTTCTAAAAACTAGCGGTCCATCTGCTAGCTTTTCTTACTAAAAGCCATTCAATTTTCTTAATTTACCTAAGGCTTCTTCTAGACTACTGGGGATCAAAATAAACATTTTATGTGTTAGTTCTCAACAGTATTTTCATTGAAGTAACATTACGGTTGATGCTTTGGTCAGGTGGTAGTGAAAGATTTGGGTTCAACTTGAGTCATGTCTCTGTTTCATCCTCCCCTCTTTCTCTACCCAAAGAATATTTCTTAAATTGTAATGAAATGGAGACAAAACCATCAATACTAAAGAATTTCCTCTGGACTGGAGAAATATAAGGTTGTCTGCATAACAATGAAAAGTAATACCATGTTTCCTAAAAAATTGCCTAAAGGGAGCATATACGGATAGAAAAACGAAGGGCCTAAGACAAAGCCTTGTGTCACACCGTTCGTTCATTTCTTGGGGAGCCTTGACTCTGTGTTGTGCTGTGTTTTTAGGTGTTTCAGGGCTCAGATGATCAGCTGCAGGACATGTATCAGAACCACCAGCGGACTGTCAAAGAGAAGGAAAGAAGACTTACGGAGTGTCAGCGCGAGCTTGAACGGGCCGGCCGAGAGTGCCAGAGGATGAACCGCATCAAATCTGACCTTCTAGTTGAGCAAGGTAGTCCTTTGCTCATTCATTTTATTTATATATATATATATATATATATATATATATATATATATATATATATATATATATATATATATATATATATATATATATATATATATAAAATCTTTCAAGTCAAGTCACCTTTATTTATATAGCGCTTTTACAATGTAGATTGTGGCAAAGCAGCTTTACATTGATAACTGGTATATAATTTTGGCTGCACAGCAGTTCTTAAAGAATAGTGTCAATGCAGGCAGATCAAGGCACTGTTGATTATCAGATGTCAAGTCAAATGTCAAGTGTCATTTTAACCTAATTAAATACTTGCCACTTGATGTGGCAACCTGCAGGGCACACGAAAGCATGCTTTCATCTCGTGCTTTGGACAACTTGCGTTGAACACATTTCTTTTTGCTTTTATCTCACTTTGTGGCCTTCATTCATCAAATGTAGGGCTATGTGATTATTCGTAATAGATTTTCTCATTTCGATGTGGTTTCCAACGACTATTGTGCCACTGCTACATTCAGCAATCCACTTTCGGTCCTTTCTAAGCCATCCAAATCAGCCAAATAAGTGAGTGTTGTAAAATGCAGTCTACTGTTGCTAAACTGCAGGACATGTTTGATTAAGTTGCGAAAGAGACACTGTTCCCCAGGCGGCGTTCTGTGCGCATGCCCCGAGACGGAGCGGAACGCACATAAGCAAAGTATACTGTGGGCTTCGGATACACTCCTAAATGGTAAAATAGCCTACGCACAAAAACGTCAAATTACAGTTTTGTTAAGTATCCTCGTAAACACAGTAAGTTATGTCTTAAGTGAATGTAAAGAGTTGAGAAACAAAATGCTTGTGTAACAGTATATTTGATCCATGCATTCAGGCTTAAAATGACAGCAGCCCAATATTACTGCTTCGGCCTGTGTCATTTAAGGTTAATCAAAAGACAAAGATAAAAATCTCACTGCTCTTGAATTATTAACTTTTGTAGCTTAAATAAAGTATTAATCTATATTTAATGTATACAGTGAAGATTATTTGACATTTGATTAGGCCTACTTTTCTGTTGTAGGCTATTACTTAGCTGAATACCAAATGTTAATACATCTTCCTGAAAAACATAAAGAACTGTTTATTTAATTTGTATTTTTGTTCTGTTGTGTTTATTTGTCCATTGATGAATTAGTTTCTTTGTTCCTAATGTATTGCTGCCTGTTTACTTGTCTTCTGTAACTGTTTTGAGGAATTTTTACTAATCTACATTAGTTAACCTAGTATTAGTTTTTGTAGCCTATCGATAATTGTGAAATTTTACTGATATCTAAAATGACTGAGATCATGAAATAAGACTTTGATCATATCTATAATCATGATTTCAAAGGTGCCCTAGAATTAAATATTGAATTTACCTTGGCATAGTTGCATAACAAGAGTTCAGTACATGGAAAAGACATACAGTGAGTTTCAAACTCCATTGTTTCCTCCTCCTTATATAAATCTCATTTGTTTAAAAGACCTCCGAAGAACAGGCGAATCTCAACATAACACTGACTGTTACATAACAGTCGGGGTGTACACCCCCAATATTTGCATATGCCAGCTCATGTTCAAGCTATTAGACAAGGGCAGAACGTCTGGATGTGCACAGCTGAATCATCAGACTAGGTAAGCAAGCAAGGACAACAGCGAAAAATGGCAGATGGAGCAATAATAGCTGACATGATCCATGATAACATGATATTTTTAGTGATATTTGTAAATTGTCTTTCTAAATGTTTCGTTAGCATGTTGCTAATGTACTGTTAAATGTGATTAAAGTTACCATCGTTTATTGCTGTATTCACGGAGACAAGAGCCGTCGCTATTTTCATTTTTAAACACTTGCAGTATGTATAATTCATAAACAAAACTTCATTCATTATAAATCTCTCCAACAGTGTGTAATGTTAGCTTTAGCCACGGAGCACTATCAAACTCATTCAGAATCAAATGTAAACATCTAAATAAATACAATACTCACATGATCCGATGTATGCATGCAGCATGCATGAAGAACATCTTGTAAAGATCCATTTTGAGGGTTATTGTAATGATTCGTCACTAGAGCCGGGATCCATTTGCATGCTTTATTGTACAGAATCGAAGTCAAGCAGGCAGGGTCAGACAGGGGCAGACAGGAACAGCAGAGACAGGCAGAATCGGTGGTCAGGTAACAGGCAATGGTCAGTACAGGCAGATATCACTCACAAGCGGTAGACAAGGCAAGGGTCGAGACAGGCGGCAAGGGTTCATAAACGGGAGACAATAGTTCAGCAACAGGCAATCAGACAGGATATAAACGCTCAGAAATGTACACCGTGGCAATACAAGACTTCGCGGAGCAGGAGTGGATCTGAGAGTCTTTTATAGTCCTGATAATGGGTCACAGCTGGCGGGGTAATCAGTCCGAGGTATGGGCTCATGGGAAATGTAGTGTGGTGTATGTGTGAGGGTGTTAGTATTCTGGTGAGGGCTCCCTCCGCTGGCCAGAGGAGGGAATCACGGAGTTCGCCTCTGTGACAGAGCCCCCCTCCTGCGAGGAAGCATCCGACGCCGAGGTCGTCCACGTGGACGTGGGGCTGGTCTCGCTGGGTGCCGTTGGTGGAATTCCTCCACTAGGCTGGGGTCTAGGATATCATCCGAGTTGACCCAGGATCGCTCCTCTGGACCATAGCCCTCCCAGTCAACCAGATACTGGAGTACTCTACCCCGACGTCAGGAGTCCAGCAGTTCATGGACTCGATAAGCCTCCTCGCCCTCGATCATGATGGCAGGGGGACCCTGGTCACCGGGCACCTCCTCTCCCTCCTCGCTGGGACCAACGGCAGGCTTGAGCAGGGATACATGAAATGTGGGAGAGATGCGAAAATGATTAGGCAGAGCCAAACGGAATGAAACAGGAGTGATTTGACGTGTTATTTTGAATGGACCTACGTACCTCGGACTTAGTTTCTTGCAAGGGAGTCTGAGACGTAAGTCTTGTGTCGACAGCCACACCCATTGGCCAGGCCGGTACTCATGTCCAGGACGACGATGCCGATCAGCCTGTTCCCTCAGACGGCGGACAGCGTGCTGCAAGTGGGTATGTGCTCTGTTCCAGGTTGCCTCGCTGCGATTTATCCAGTCATTGACGGCGGGCACGTTGGTGGGTTCACTGGACCAGGGAAACAGAGGTGGTTGGAATCCCAGCACGCATTGGAAAGGGGTAAGACCGGTGGCAGGCTTGCGGATGGAGTTCTGAGCGTACTCGGCCCATAGCATGTAGCGGGACCAATCGTTCTGATGGTGGCTGCAGTAGCTTCGGAGGAAGCGAGTCAGTTCTTGGTTCAAACGTTCGATCTGTCCATTAGATTGAGGATGGTAGCCCGAGGTCAGACTGACATTAACGTTCAGGGCCTGACAGAAAGCTGTCCATAAGCGGGAGGTAAACTGAGGACCGCGGTCAGAAACTATGTCCTCGGGCAGACCATAAATGCGGAAGACCCAGTCACATAAGAGTTCAGCCGTCTGCATGGCAGTGGGTAGCTTCAGGAGAGGAACGAGACGACAGGCCTTGGAAAAGCAGTCTATGACGGTGAGTATTGTGGTGTAGTTGTTGGAAGTGGGGAGATCAGTGACAAAGTCTATGGCAATGTGAGACCAGGGGCGTTGGGGAAGAGGTAATGGTTGCAGTAGACCGGCTGGTAACTGGTGAGATGGTTTGTGGATATTGCAGGTTGTGCACTGTTTGACAAACTGGGTTGTGTCCCTGCAGAGCGTTGGCCACCAGAAGCGGTTCTGTAGGAGGTGGATCGTGGCGGTGATGCCCGGATGACCAGAAGCAGGTGAATTGTGAACCATTTCCATGATTCGGTGACGAAGAGCTTCGGACACGTAGGCCTTATCTGCGGGGCATTCAGAGGGGACTTCAATCTGAGCATTTGCCTGTTCAAGTTCAGTCATTATATCCCACTGTATGGGAGCAACAATGATGGAGGTGGGCAAAATCGTCTCGGTGGGCTGTATGGTCTGATCACCTTTGAATTGTCGTGAGAGAGCATCGGCCTTGACATTCTTGGAGCCTGGGCGGTATGTGACTGTGAAATCGAAGCGGGAGAAGAACAGGGACCAGCGGGCCTGGCGAGGGTTGAGTCTCTTGGCTGCACGTAGATATTCGAGGTTCTTGTGATCAGTGAACACCACGAATGGATGAGAGGCTCCCTCCAGCCAATGGCGCCATTCCTCGAAGGCGGCCTTCATGGCAAGCAGTTCACGGTCCCCGACATCATAGTTCCTCTCAGCGGCCGATAGTTTTCTGGAGTGAAAGGCACAGGGATATAACTTCGATGGATTACCTTGTCTTTGTGAGAGTATGGCCCCAAGACCGGTGCTGGATGCGTCGACCTCAACTATGAACGGGAGTGATGGATCTGGATGGTGTAATATGGGCGCTGTCGTGAAGCGTTCCTTTAGGTCTCGGAAGGCCTGGACGGCGGGGGATGACCACTGAAGGTGAGTACTGCCCCTCTTGACCATGCTCGTGAGGGGTGCGGCTACAGTGCTGAAGTTGCGGATGAAGCGACGATAGAAGTTTGCGAAGCCCAGAAAGCGCTGTAGCTCCTTGAGAGTGTTGGGTCGCGGCCAGTTGAGGATGGTGGTAACTTTCTTTTCATCCATTGCTACGCCTTCCGGACTGATTACATATCCCAGGAACGATGTGGATAGTCTGGTGAAACTCACACTTCTCAGCCTTCGCGTAGAGTTGATACTGGATTAGTCGTTTCAGAACCATTCTGACGTGCTGTACATGCTCCTCCATGGTGTTCGAATAGATCAGGATGTCATCTATGTAGACAATAACAAACTGGTTAAGCATATCTCTGAAGACATCATTTATGAAAGCTTGAAAGACAGACGGACTATTGACAAGCCCGAAGGGCATAACAAGATATTCATAGTGCCCATTGGCTGTGGAAAATGTGGTCTTCCATTCGTCCCCCTCTTTAATGCGGATGAGATTGTAGGCACTGCGGAGGTCTAACTTTGAGAAGAGTTTGGCTGAGCGAAGTTGCTCGAGGGCTGCTGGTACCAACGGAAGGGGATATCTGAATTTCACAGTGATTTCATTCAGACCTCGATAATCGATGCAAGGACGGAGCCCACCATCCTTCTTGCTCACAAATAAGAAACCCGCTGAGGCCGGGGAGGTGGAAGGACGAATGAATCCTTTAGCCAGTTCCTCCTCTATGTACTTCTTCATGGATTCCGACTCTGGTTGTGACAGCGGGAATATACGGCCCCTGGGTGGTGTTGAACCTGGAAGCAGATCGATTGCACAGTCATAAGAGCGGTGAGGAGGTAATTTAGATGCGCGCACCTTACTGAAGGCTATAGCCAGATCCAGGTATTCGCTGGGCAGGTTGAGGTCTGATGGGATCTCGGCAGCCTCAGTGGTTTTGGTGGACTGGATAGCACCGATGGGTAGAGATGGTTGGTTAGACAGGCACTTCTCTTGACAATGCTCGTTCCAGTGCGTGATTTGGCCCTCTCTCCAGCAGATCTGTGGGTTGTATGTGCGCAGCCAGGGGAGACCTAGGATGATGGATGACGTGGAAGAGGGTAAGATATGGAACTGTATACTTTCAGTATGAAATAGGCCGGTCTGCATGGTGATGGGTTGAGTGATCGAGCTGACGTGTCCTGAGCCCAGGGGTCGGCCATCTATTGCTTCCACTGTGAGGGGAGAGGAACATTGGATTAGAGGAACATTATGTTGTTGGGCGTAACTCAAGGACAGGAAGTTCCCCGCGGCCCCTGAATCCAGCATAGCAGACGTGGTGAGTGACAGATCATGAGTTTGCAGCATAATGGGCACAGACACAGACATTTCAGAGGTGTAGTAGTGGTTGTAATCACTCACCGAACGTGATTTCTCAGGACGTGAACGGACCGGGCAGTTGTTTCTCATGTGACCAGGTTTCCCACAGTACAAACACAGACGCTGGGTTAAACGGCGACTTCTCTCCTCCTCAGACAGATGGTAGGAATTAATCTGCATGACTTCAGGTGGTTCGGTGTCCACAGAAAGTGTGGAGTGGATAGAGCGTCGCTGACTGGGCTTACGAGTTCTCATGAGGTTATCAATCTGAATGGCAAGTTCAATGAATTGGTCTAAACTTCTGCCCTCGTCACGGCAAGCGAGCTCTGATTGCAATTCCTGTGTTAACCCTCTGCGGAAGCATACTTTTAGAGAATCACTCACCCAGTTCGTTTGTGCAGCCAACGTACGAAAAGCCAATGCATACTCAGCAGCTGTTTTGCGCCCCTGATTCAATTCCAACAATCGATCCCCAGCACCCTTGCCATCGCTGGGATGATCGAAGACCTCCTTAAATCTCTGCATGAAGTAATCGTAAGAAGGAAAAGCAGTCCCATCATCTCTCCAAACAGCAGTTATCCACTCAAGAGCTCTCCCGGTGAGTAATGAACAAACGAAAGCGATCTTACCGGTATCATTGGGATACATCGCCGGTTGCTGGCTGAGATACAGGGAGCATTGTAGGATGAAGCCTTTACACTTGGAGGGATCGCCGTCGTACTTATCGGGCAGTGAGAGACGCGGGTTGGTTTGAGATGGCGTCTCTGCCGCGTGGGTAATGGCGGTCGCTGCAGGAGGTATAGGGGAGCGGGCATTTGGAGACCTTGCAGCGCTTTCACCAGGTCCTCGGTAATAGAAGTAAGGCGGTTGAGTTGGTGCTGATGGGCTGCTAGTTGGCTGGCTTGGGCAGACATAGTGGCACACAGAAAAGTAGTTGGATCTTGTGCTGGCGAAGTCTTCTGTAATGATTCGTCACTAGAGCCGGGATCCATTTGCATGCTTTATTGTACAGAATCGAAGTCAAACAGGCAGGGTCAGACAGGGGCAGATAGGAACAGCAGAGACAGGCAGAATCGGTGGTCAGGTAACAGGCAATGGTCAGTACAGGCAGATATCACTCACAAGCGGTAGACAAGGCAAGGGTCGAGACAGGCGGCAAGGGTTCGTAAACGGGAGACAATAGTTCAGCAACAGGCAATCAGACAGGATATAAACGCTCAGAAATGTACAGCGTGGCAATACAAGACTTCGCGGAGCAGGAGTGGATCTGAGAGTCTTTTATAGTTCTGATAATGGGTCACAGCTGGCGGGGTAATCAGTCCGAGGTATGGGCTCATGGGAAATGTAGTGTGGTGTATGTGTGAGGGTGTTAGTATTCTGGTGAGGGCTCCCTCCGCTGGCCAGAGGAGGGAATCACGGAGTTCGCCTCTGTGACAGTTATATTAGCTGTGTGAACTTTGTTTATGCTGTTCAAGGCAAGCGCGAGCTCCGGGGGCGGCCGAGCGGGGGAGCACGAGAATTAAAGGGGCCGCAACCTATATATCGGTGCATAGTTAATGATGCCCCAAAATAGGTAGTTAAAAAAATGAATAAAAAAAAAAATCTATGGGGTATTTTGAGCTGAAACTTCACAGTAGTGTTAATTTCGTCACCTATTTTTAATTTAGTCTTGGTCTTAGTCTTGTGCCAAATGTCCTTGTTAGTTTTAGTCATATTTAGTCATTCACATATCTTTTTTTGTTAGTCAAGTTTTAGTCGACTAAACGTCTCGTCATTTTAGTATAGTTTTAGTCAAAAGAAAACTCAAGGTATCTTAGTCAAGTTTTAGTCGACTAAAAATCTTTTAATTTTAGTCTAGTTTTAGTCTTTTTTTAAAAATAACACATTATTACTGAGATTATTACTGATAAACATTTCAGTAAAAAAAGTGTTTCACATATCTCAAACATTGGTTAAATGTCATAATTACCTGACAAAATACACTTGTTGAAAGATTTTTGTTGAATGCAAATGTTAAACGTGTGTGGTTTTCAATTTCTGATTTAGGAGACACATTCACAAATGATTAACCTATTCTGAAGAGTATTTTATTTTAACCAACACAATTCAAAAACTAGCATGTCATCGTCGGTCGTCACTCGTGTTCGCTTTGGGTGTTGTGTGTTCAGCAGTTTCGTGTTGCAGCCACAGGCGTATGAGTCCTGTAAAGCCTCGTTTACACTGCACGCGTGTGCGGCTCGTTACGGCTGCGAAGCGGCTACCGGAGCTGATACACGGCCACTCTAGTCAATGCTTGTGTTTACACCAGCCGCGCCGCGGTGCGTTTAAGAAGCGTCCCAGAAGCGGCTCGACGCGCCGCTTCGCTAAAGATAGGCGCCTCGCCTCCAAGACGCGCAGCTCAAATACAAAACAAAGTCAAAATAATCACCCTGTGTAAACTCCCGCTCATATTTTACATCACTAGAAACTGACGACAAGAGATTCGAAGTTGAAAAACTTGAAATTTCTTTGAGTTGACATCGCGCAGAGGACGGAACAACACCTTGCCAGAGCCGTAACGAGCCGCACACGCATGCAGTGTAAACAAGGCTTCAACGAGGCTTAACTTGAGCAACAGCGCGAAGCCGTGAACTCGTTCTGAATATTTTAAAGACGTAACAGCTGATGAAAAAGCAGAGACGATTGTAGACGAAAATGAAGAGAGATTTTATCTTAGTTTTTATTTTATACAAAACATTTTCGTCTCGTCTTTTTTCGTCAACAATAATGCATGTTAATTTAGTCTTAGTCAGCGTTTTTGGACAGTGGTGCAGTCTTGTCATCGTCTCGTCTTAGTCATGAAAAAAAAGGTCGTTGACGAACATATTTCGTCTCGTCTCGTCTGACGAAATTAACACTACTTCACAGACACATTCAGGGGACACCTTAGACTTATATTACATCTTTTAAAAAGAAGTTCTAGGGCACCTTTCAATATTGACCAAAATAATTGTGATTATGATATTTGCCATAATCAAGCAGCCCTAATCAATGTCTTTTTTTTGTTTTGTTTTTTCTTCATAGAAATAACTACTGCAAAGTGTCTTCACTAATGAAATCCACATTAATTAAAGAATAAACTTTAATGTTGGCAATTTTTTGTTTCATAAATTAGTTATTGCAGTCCTAAAGTACACTATACTTATAGACATGCGCTAAAAACTAATACTTTCAAATGAAGAGATTTTGTTCAAAATGCATTTTTAGCAGGTAAAAAAGTTTATTCTTTCTCAGAGCTGTTCATCATCATTGTCTCTGTTCATTTGAAGGCCGTCTGCAGTTGGAGGCAGATAGGCACACAGAGAACATTAAAAAGAGGGACAACCAGGTGAAAAGTTTAGCATCTTCCCTGGAGTTGGAGGGCTATGATCGGACACCTCTTAACGAACGACAGCTCCAGAGCTTCCACAGACAAGTCAAAGAGAGACTGGAGCAGGACTCTAAAGACCTCAACCAAACTATGGTAGATAAATATCCTGAAACTTCATATATTCTTAAAATTTCAATTTTAGTACTGTAACGTGTTGCCATTTTTTAATAATAATTTCTTGTTTTCAGCATGATATGCAGGAGAAAGAGGCACAGAAGCAGCAAAGCATTGATGATCTCCGTGATAAGAAGACCGGTCTAGAGAGAACCATTGAGCTGAAGAGAGACATACAGGCCAAAAAACAACAGGAACTAAAGAACATCAAGTCTGATCTCCAAAGACTGGAGGGCTCCTCTAGCAGACTGCAGGAGCTGGACACTGAGCTTCAGAAAATGGTTAGACTGCGCTACACCACTGACGACTTGCTTTGAGCATTAGATATATTTCATCTGTCAATGTTCTGTTGGTTTCCTAAACTGAATCCTTAACTATAATTACCATGGGCCAGATTTACTAACAGCTCAATCCCTCTTTTGGCATTAAAAAAAACTACTGTAAGGATTTATTGAAGACACGCAGTGAAAAAATAGTAATGAAAAGGCGTGGACGCTGTAATTTTTGCGGATGACCTTATTGCATATGCGTTTGTGGGAGTTTCCCTCTCAGATTTAAAATTTATGGTTGGAGTGTAATCTACCATTTTTTGCGGTTGTCAGTTTAATTGGTATTTGCACTATTATTTAAAGTGCCCCTATTATGCTATTTTAAAGGTCCCTAATTTTGTTTAAGAGGTCTCCTACAACAGGTTTACATGCATCAAAGGTCAAAAAACACTTTCATTTTCTCATAATATACATTGAACATCACCACATTTTTCAGTGATTCTCAAATGACTCGTCAGATGCTTCAGTCTCTCTAAATCCCTCCTTTCCACAAGCCTGCTCAGCTCTGATTGGCCAGATGGCCCAGTCTGTTGTGATTGGTCTAACACTTATAGTGCTTTTGGAAGCAAAATGGCCATTACCATAACAGAACTTCATCTCCAGACGCTTCCTAAAGCTCAGCAATTGCACACACTGTAAATACAGTAATGATGGAATCGTTTTGACCATATCAATCCGATCGAGAGTCCGATGATGAAACATTGGAAGAACTAGTTATTCATCTCGAGCCTCCATCGCAAGAACAACTTGAGCAGGACATTTCTCAGTGATGCACTACTCAGTTTGACATACGATATGAGATGTTGCAACTGTAATTGCTTACCATCAGCATTAACAAGTGTATGTCCTTCAACAAACCAATGTTCATATTTCTAATTTATTGTGGTGCACATATGGGAACTGTATTATTAACAGTATCAATAACAGTGCATACGTTAGCCGAGCACTAACATGAATGACTGATGTAACATTAATGTTTGTAAAACAAATCTTGTTCCATCCTTTATCATTACTCAAAATAGTAAGAATGGTTGTGGCTCTGAGGGCCAAGTTGGTCCAAATAAAGTGGGTACTGTCCCATCTTTAATGGCATTTTGTAAATCCCATTTAGACCTCACACAGATTTGAGAAACCAGGTTATACTGCTGTTGTATCTCTGTGGTCATTTTAATCACTGACTCTTCACATCCTCATCCTTTGGAAGTGTTTACAAAGAGAATTTGGTTTTGCAGAGCAGAAAACCGCGTCTTCTCGACATGTACACAACACGAACCAGCAACAGTGTTTTAGAGTGGGTCAAAGTAGACATTCACGGGCAGCCAATGAAGGCCATAGGCGAGCATTTGGCAAATGTGTTACCCAGTGACATGTAGTCATCACGGAAGTGGGATTCGAATTCCTGATGACTTGCTAGGCTGTTCAGAGTCTTTCTTTTGAGAGACTATAACTTTATTTATCGTGCAGGGTGCACTTTCAGCTTCACAACTTTGCAGATCGTTTATATTCACAGACAGCTACATTACACATTGCATGAAAGGTAATGTTTGAAAAAGCATAATAGGGGCTTTAATGCCCAGAAATGCATGTCTTGTCCATTTTGCCCTTGACATGGCTCCCACTCCCATCTGCGCTTTTATGGGATTACTGTTTCACACTAAATTGCCCTGTTTACTAAATGCAACTAACAAAACTAACATCATTGACACCCTGCATTATTTTTGTATATGTTTGTCTTAATATGTTTGTGTTCATAGGAGCGGGAGCTTGATAATGCTGTTCAGGCCTGTACTGTGGACAGTCTGAAGGCAGAAGTAATTGAACTACAGAGGGATAAAACTGAACTGGATCAGGCCCAGCGCAGACTGGACAAGGAGATGGAACTGCTCAACACGCACACCAGGGCACATGCAGAGATGGACATGCTCAAGAAGACCAAGGTGAGCTCACACATCATTCTCGCCCGCAGCCATAACACCCTGTAGCCCAAGAGTGGTAACCCACTGAAGCTAATCAGGGTGGAGCCTGGTCATTATCTGGATGGGAGACCTCCTGGGAAAACTAGGTTGCTGCTGGAACTGGAAGAGGTGTCAGAGAGGCCAGCAGGGGGTGCTCACCCTTCCCCCTTTTTCACCAAGGCAGTTTGAGTGCTGGTTCAGAGCCAGAGCTTTGTTTCGAATCAGTTCTTTGTCTTTCGACACCCAAAGCACCAGCTCTGAACCAGGAAAAGTGGTTCGTATGCAGCACCAAAACATTGCTGGTCTAGAAGTAAAACACTTGCGTCAGGGGCTGGGGGCAGGGTCACCGTGACCAACAAGATGAACAGAAAGTTGTGACCACCATTTTTGAAATAGCAGCTAATCGAGCTAATAGCAGCTCGATTGTAATCTCCATCAAATTAGCTGCACAAACTGCACGAACACGTTGAATTCGCCGTGTTTGGATGCTGATGTAGGTTCGCAAAGCAATGAGCATCAATAGTAACGCAACGTCCGCCATTGTTGCTGGTGTGTTTGTGTTTGGTGCTGTGATGCTAGTGTTATTGGGAAAGATGAGACGTATGCAGTGATGTAAGACCTGGCTCTCTGGTGGCCTGTGGAAATGTAAACCAGTTCTTAAAATGCTCGCCAGTCGAACCAACTCCGAACCGGCAAAAGCACTAACTCTGAACTAGCACCCAGTTCATGCTGGTGGAGAAGTGGTACCTGTGGTCTGTGTGGGTCCTAATGTCCCAGTATAGTGATGGGGGCACGATACTGAAAAAGCACCATCCTTCGGATGGGACATTAAACCAAGGTGCTGACTCATTAAAATTCTCGTAAAGAAAAAGAAATCCATATTTCCCACATTGGCCATTATCAGTCATGGCCTCCTAATGATCCCCATTCTTTTGAATTGGCTCCATCACTCTGTCTTGGATGCTGCACAATGATGGTGGGTGAGGAGACCCTCTGATATGCTTGTAAAGCACTTTGGGTGTATAGTAGTACAAAAAAAAGCTCTGGATAAATGCTTCATTCATTAATTTATCATCACTTATATGTCCATGAGCGCCCTATCCATTGTGATAACAGTTTTATGCCTAATTCTGAAACAAATGCAGCAAACATAAACAAAACAAATGCCTTCGGACAATAGAGAGCAATGCAGGGATGACATCAGATCCAAGAAAACTTTGCTGCTGGTTCCATATGGGGTTTTATAATGGGGGTTTTCAACTTATGAGTAAAATAAAGCCTGTGGTAAACATAACTTGACAATATATTGACATTTTTTCTTCTACAGTGTAAACTGCACATCAGAACAAGATACATCCAGGATTCAGTTAATAATCTCAAATACCATAATATATCCTACAAAATTTGTTAAAAGTAATAGATGTGTATTAGTATGCACAATGCCTTTTTTTATGATTTCCTGACCACCTAATATTCTCCAGTCTTTCATTAACACTTTCATTTTTACATCACAAAAATTTACTATTTATAACAATATGTGCTTTGTGTTCAGTTTAAATGAAAAAACTAAAGCTTTTTAAAATGAAAACTAATTCAAGTTTTATTTTAAAATGTTTTCTTGAGGCATCAAAGTAATTTATAACACTCCATGCTGCCTAAAGAAAGAAATGATTGGAAATCTGAATTTGAAAGTGAATCAAACACATAATCCATTACAAACAAATTTAATAGATTTCTTTAAAATAATTATTTCTTTAGGCGATCTGTAAAATAGTTTCTTCAGAAATGTTCATACTACTTTTAAAAAGCAAGAGTGTTTACAATTTTCAGTTCTATTTTGTTTATACATTTTGAAACTTTCTAAAAATAAATCAATAAAAAATATAGTGTAGCATAAAAGCAAAGAGAATATTCTACTATTTATATTTTAGCAGTTTGCGGTTTCGTTTAAATACAGTATATGAAATACCCAAATTATTCCCATTATCACATTTATCGAAATGTGCTGAATCAGAGCACACTGAGAGATATTGACTCTTTCTAGGCATTATATGACAGTATACAGAATATGAAGCACAGTAATGTCTGGATAGAGCAATCTATATTCTCAAACATAGTATTTTTATGATCAGTGCTTATGCCAGATGGGTTTGCAAAGTGACAATTTTATCTAACAAGAAAAGAAAAAGTGCATCTCTGCTTCGGATTCTAGATGGATAAAGAGGAGCAAGTGAGGAAGATCAAGTCCAGACATAATGAAGAGCTGGTGTCTCTACTGGGACACTTCCCAAGCAAGAGAGAGCTGGAAGACTGGATCCACTCCAAATCCAGAGAGATCAACTCCACCAGAGAACGGCTCAGCAAAATGAAGTATGTGACACTGTTCAGTGATTTGTTTTTTCCACAAACATTTGTATAATAGTTGGTGTTTAATATAATAAGTTAGAGGATGCCATAAATGATGATATTCAGTGTGAGGGTATAAAATGTTTCATGCAGTTTCATGCATCAGAATCTAAATGTCTACGTGATAAGCGACACACGCATGCATTTGTACAGCCACCCACATACATAAATCTTAACATAAATACATAAAACATAAAATGTTTCAAATAGTTAAGAGAGATTTAGTTACTTTGCTTCATGACCATGTGGTCCTTTGCAGGTGTCTGAATGATGTCACATCCTGTCATGGATATTGATATGATGTTATGATATTGACCACATGACTTGATCCAAAATGGTCCCTTTATATTGGTTACTCCGAATGACATCAATGAAATTAATTTTTCCAGATATTCTTTCTCATAACAAAGCAACGACTTCTACACATAATTTTAATACCATTTTGCACTATGTTGATATATGATGCTATAAAATTATAACAGAAAAAAATGTATACATTTATTACATTTTAAGGTATTTTAATCACAAATGAAATGGCTGTATTGGTGTTTGGATGGTTATAATTAAATATAATTAAAACCTTTTGGATTCGATAAAAGAGATCTAGTTGTACTACCTTACATACTTTGGATGTCATATCTTTGTTTTTTATTATTACTATTATTATAAAAAAAATGACCCGTCACGTCAGGATTTGAATCTGCAGCCTTGGGATTGTAATTTGCTCTGGTTCAAACTAAACTAACTAGCATTGCTAGACGGGACTCTTGAGGAAATTTTCCTTTTTGTTTTTCATAGCAAGGATCTTGCGTCTGGAGAACAGAATAAGACTCACTTCACGGCAGAAATCAAACGTAAGGAAGAGCTGCTGGCCAGTTATGAAGAGAGACTTTTTAACGTGTGCGGCAGTCAGGACTTCCAGTCGGACCTGAGCAAACTGGATGATGAGCTGGAGAAGTGTTCTAAACAGAGAGGTACGGAAGTGTGTTCGGCATGGTCATACTGAAACCTTTTAGATCCACACAAAATATACATTCTGTGCTAATATTGGAGGAAATCTTAAGAAAAATGCAGAATTGATATACATTTGGTAGAAAATGCAAATATAATGAGGACAAATTAGGGCCGAAGGATGTGTTTTGTGTATGATGGCCTTTGAATTCTGCTGAAGTCTGAAGCTTTTCCGATGCAGATTCTGTGTGGGGGTCTGTTTGATGGTAAATTACTGTTTATTGGCAAACAGGATATAGACTGCTTTATGACAAATATAGCAATGACTGTTGATATGAAGTAGCAAGCTGGAAACTGTTGTGGTAGGTGATTATGTTACCCACACAGTATTTGTGCTAAATCAGAACATCCCTAGTTTTCTCAGTGTCTTTTTCTCTTCTCTGGCCTGGATCTTTCTTTGAGCAGCCATGCTGGCGGGTGCCACAGCCGTGTACAGTCAGTTCATCAGCCAGCTGACGGAGGAGGGCGAGCCCTGCTGTCCCGTATGTCAGCGCGTGTTCCCGTCAGAGGCAGAGCTCCAGGATGTCATCAATGACATGCAGTCCAAGCTGCGGCTCGTCCCAGACAAACTGAAGAACACTGAGCAGGACTTGAAGAGAAAAGAGCGCAGACGTGATGAAATGATGGCTCTGAAACCCATCAGGCAATAACAGTTTACTGTCTATCTGTCTGTCCATTTATTCATCACTCTATTTATCTATCTGTCTATTACTCAGTCTGTTTATCACTTTAACCAACCATCCTTTACTTAGTTCATCCATCCATCCATCTTTTACTTCACCTATAATCCATCCATCCATCCATCCAATTATTTACCCCTTCTCCCATTCTTCCATCCATGCATCTGTTCATCCCTTCATTCCCCATCCTTCCATCATCCATCCATTCACCTGTTTACCACTTCATTCCCTCATCCTTCCATCCATCCATAGGTCCACCTGTTTACCCCTTCATTCACCCATTCTTCCATCCATTTACCTGTTTACCCCTTTATTCCCCATCCTTCCTTCCATCATCCATCCATTTACCCCTTCATTCCCCAATCCATCCATCCATGTATCCGTTTACCCCTGCAACCCTTCCTTCCTTCCATCCGTTCACCTGTTTACCCATCCATCCATCCATCCATCCATCCATCTGTTCACCCCTTCATTCCCCCATCCTTCATTCATCCATTCAACTGTTTACCCCTTTACTTCCCCCATCCTTCCATACATTCATCCATCTACCTTTTTACCCCATCCTTCCATCCATCTGTTCACCTGTTTACCCCTGCATTCCCTCATCCATCCTTCCGTTCACCTGTTCATCCCTTCATTCTCCCATCCTTCCATCCATCCACCTGTTTACCTCTTCATTTCCACATCCATTTACCTGTTTACCCATTCATTCTCCCATCCTTCCATCCATCCACCTGTTTACCCCTTCATTCCCCCATCCACCCATCCGTCCATCCACCCACCTGTTTACCCCTTCATTCCCTTATCCTTCCATCCATCCATTCACTTGTTTACTCCTCCATGCATCCATCCACCCTTTATACTGATATTAATGAATCATTTTTGTACTGACAGGCAGTCCATAGTAGAGCTCCAGGAGAAAGAGCTGCCAGAGCTCAGAAATAAACTCCAGCGTGTGAATCGAGACATTGAGAAGCTGAAAGGAGACACTGAGGAGCAGGAGACACTGCTGTGCACACTGATGTCTGAGGAAGACACAGCCAAGGCCTGTCTTCAGGACGTCTCCCTCATGGATCGCTTTCAGGTCTAAGCTTATCTCCACTCAGCCTAAATGCAGAAAATAAAATCCAGTAAAATGCAGCACATCAAAACAATACAACAAATATTTAAAGACTTATTTATTAATCACCTAAAACAGTCACATACTGCAGTATTGTGATTCCCAACGACTCGAGAGAATACCAGCAGGAAGATGTTTTGCAAATATTTTTTCAAATATTGTTTTTTGTGCATAAATAGCATTCTTTTGTGTATACAAAAGAACAGTTACATTAATAGTTATGACTGGCTGTAATTTGCAAGCGAGTTTAGTCATCTTCAGTCTAGCACCCTAATAAACAATTATGTGTCGTCAATAAAAACATAATTACAATGCCTAGTAATCTGTCGAGTTACAGACAGCAGTTAACAAGGGAATAGCAACATTATCCAGCTGTTTAGGATCATACGATAAAGTTCCACCCTCACCTGCACCACGCATCATTATTTGCTGAGGATACACACCCACTGGCCAAAGGGTGCAGCCCAGAAACTTCCTGAACACAGGAATTCAAGAAGAAAATATGAAAATTCTTGCACTGGGCAGTGTCTCTGTAGACACAATCACCACTGCACACTTCTATTCGACCATAAATAATGTTTGAGAGTAGGGCTGTCACGATTCCATGATTAAATTTGAGTGCTAAAAATCCTTGATTGCAATTGACTATATACACGGAGCTTTCTTTAGAACTTCCGCAATAATATAAGCCAGCTGGAAAACTTCCGGTGAACAATTTCGCTATCAGTAGAGACACTGCTGCCAAACCCTGTTGAGAGACACACAGACTCGGGTAGGCTAATTCTCTCTCTCTCTCTCTCTCTCTCTCATAACTGTGTTGTTAACTGTATTATTCTGTATCAATGGCTCAAGCCTTCGTTACTAGTTCTGAAATGATGTTTTGGAATTAGCAACGGAGGCTTGGGATGAGATGCGTAAGAAATTAGTTCTACACACTAGTGTTTTAAGGACAAAAACCTGACAAATGTTTTACAGAAATACATTGAAATACAGCATCTGAACAGTAGGGGTGGTTAATCTGTCTGATTTCCCGATTCGATTCGATTACGATTATTGAAGTCCCGATTCGATTACAGTCGATTTTCGATTATTAACGATTCTCGATTAGCGATTATTGATTTTCCATTTCACAACAGTAAACGAAAATACACTACAAAGTGATTGCAGTATTTAAAAAAAAGTCAGCTACTGAATTACTTAACTCTTTCATTGAGTAACAACAACTCAAAGCACTTTCTGTGTCTTGTAGTTATAACTTCAGAATTATTTGTATGTAGCTTATGTTCTGTAGAACACAGAAATGAATACATCACATTGTGTTGTGACTCATCAAGTTGAACTAAACAATAACAAATAAATGAAAGGCTTATTTCCTTTAGGAAGTAGATCAGAACCAACATACTGTAGAAATTGGACAATTTTCTTCTAGAAAGACAATGTGTTCAGGTGGAGGAAGACTGCAGGTTGCAGTCGAAACATGTCAAGGTAAAGAAAAAGTTTCGGTGGTTTAAATCGGCGCTTGTGACTTAAAGTCGAGTGCTTTTACTGTAATTTAGGCAAGCGCGCTCATAATAGAAGCGATTGAGAGCGCGGCTCATGGTTGCATAGCAACGACAGACGCCACTGGAGCGAAAGCGCATTGGAAAGGAGAATGCGGCGCGGACGCGATATGTGAATGCCCCTTAGAACGGCGACTTTTTCTTTGCATATCAGACAGGTAGCAACTAGAGAATAAGAATAAGAATAATTTAGCGGGCCGGATTATGTTTTATTTTTGAGATCAGTTGCGGGCCGGCAGTTTGAGACCACTGATCTAACGTCTTTGCTGCTTACTTGGCGGCCACGGCCAGTGCAGCTGGCATCCAACTTAAAGGTGCATTGCTGCCCCCTACAGTACTGGAGTGTGAAACAGATTAGTGGGGGAAAAAAACAGATGATGACTGCGTGCGTGGCGGTGGGTGGTGGGCCGGCCCGCAGGCCGTCCTGGAGTACCGGCCGTTCTGTGATTCTCCAGATCACACAGATGGCCAGTCCGCCCCTGGCTGGGTGGATCGGTTGGTTGCTCGTTCCTGGTTCTTCCATTTTACACACCTGCTCTGGCTGCCGTTACACGCGCTTGTTAACTGGAACTGGGCGCGTTCGTGACGTTCAACTCCCGGTATAACATTTTTTACAAAATAAAATAATGCAAAAAAATAAATAAATAAATAAATAAAAAATCGATTTTTGAAAATTTAATAATCGATTCATACTCGTCCATAACATACTCGCGATTAATCAATAATCGATTTTTTTCACCACCCCTACTGAACAGTGTCTTGAGGTGTAGTATAAGCAGAAACCGTAGTATAAGCAGAATAATACTCTCATGAGTGTCATGATCCAATCATGATCCTAACCTTTATCTCCATAGAAATCTCAGCTGGCCAGTGAGTGAAATATTGGTGTCCGGGACAGAGTCCAGAGACCATAGTGTACCCCATGATTGTTTTAAAAAATCTTAGCTTAAAGTTGTGCTGTAAATGAATAGTTCTCCTAAATGTCTGTTCAGATAGTATTCTCACTCAAAATAGAGTAGAAACCTGGACCCAGAAATGGTAATCTAACTTAACAAGCAGTATTTTTATTCAACTGTGCATAATCAGAATGTTTCTTGTTATATGTAGCTTGACCTGAAGGATGTAGAGAGAAAGATCGCTCAACATGCAGCCAGGCTACAGGGAGTTGACCTCAGCCGCACCATGCAGCAGGTCAGCCAGGAGAAACAAGAGACGCAACTCCGCCTGGACACCAGTACGTTCAGCAGTTAATGTAGAATGTGAATGTATATCTCATGTGAATGTACACTCCTGTTCAAAAGTTTGGGGTCTGTAAGATTTTAGTTTTTGAAAGAAGTCTCTTATGCTCACCTAGACTGCATCTATTTGATCAAAAATTTAAATATTATTACAATTTAAAATACTTTCTGTTTTAATATATATATATATATATATTTATATTTGTGTAATTTCTTCCTGTGATGACAACGCTGACTTTTCAGCATCATTACTCCAGTCTTCAATGGCATATGATCCTTCAGAAATCATTCTAATATGCTGATTTGGTATTGCTTAAAACGGTTGTGCCACTTAATATTTTTGTGGAAACCGTGGTACTTTTTCAGGACTCTTTGTGGATAGAAAGTTCAAAAGAACAGCAATTCAAACTGCATTTGAAATCTTTTGTAACATAATAAATGCCTTTACTGTCAATTTTAATTGGTTGAATTTTGTCTTTTTCTGAATAAAAGTATTAATTTCTTAAAAAAAAAAAAAAAAAAAAAAACTTACTGAGCCCAAACTTTTGAATGGTCATGTACATCATTTGTTCTTTGATGTTTATATTCTATTTATATTAATTTATAAGGAAAATTGTATAACTTAGGTACTGTATTAACAGACCAACCTAGATAGATAGATAGACAGACAGAGATACAGACAAGGCTTAAATCTAGTCCGAGGCTAAATTGCATGTTTGAGCTATGTTAACTGAAAGCAACCTGCTCTAACATTTAAAATATGTCAGTGCCATTGTTTTGTCTCAAGATGCACCAGTAATGTATTTTTCTAAGGCAAGTTTATAAAAACTACTTAAATGTCTTAATTTAACTAAGGCCTACTCCTGGCTTAATCTAAGCCCTGTCTGTGAAACCAGTCCTTAATGTTTTAAATGTTTATTTGCTGTTGTAATGTCATGATAAATAATCATATGATAGGCCCTCAATTTATTTTGAACTCATAAAAACTGCATGCATTGTTAAAGGGTTATTTCACCCCAAAATGAAAATTCTGTCATTATTTACTCACCCTCATGTTGTTCCACACCTGTAAGACCTTCGTTCCTCTTCGGAACACAAATTAAGACATTTTGATGAAATCCGAGAGCTCTCTGACTCCTCAATAGACAGCAGTTTAATTATAACTGTCAAGGTCCAGAAAGGTACTAAAGAAAATCTTAAAATAGTCCGCATCACTACAGTGGTTCAACCTTAATTTTATGAAGCGACGAAAATACGTTTTGTGCGCAAAAACAAAAAAATAATGACTTTTTTCAATTTTTTCTCTTCCTTTTCAGTCTCCTACGCTATTGATGTAGTAAACACAGTGCAGTGCTTCCGTGTTTACGTCCAGACGCCAACTCAGTATTGGCCAAAGCTGTACACGTGAGCAGCACAAAGCATGCGTGTGATGCTGACGCAGGAGCCGGCCAATAATGAGTTGGCATTCTGACGTAGTACATAATTTTCATTTTTGGGTGAACTAACCCTTTAATATAAAAGTGTTAGCAAAATGCTAGTAAAATTATTTTTAGATGTAGCATGTCACACCACAGGACATGTCAACATAAAGTATTTAATGTCAAATACCCAAATACTGGTAAAATCAATTGTAACACCTGATTTGTCCCTGATCAACACTGTGTCTCCATGTAATGCTCCTTGTGTGTAGCCTGCAGTAAGATCGAGCTGAAAAGGAAACTGATCCAGGACCAGCAGGAGCAGATCCAGGCCTTGAGGAGCAGTGTAAACGAGATCCGTGGAGAAAAGCTCCAGATTTCTAGCAACATGCAGAAACGTCAACAGTTGGAGGAGCAGTGTGTGGAGTTCTCCACTGAAATCCAAACACTCCACCGAGACATTCGAGTGAGAAACACTACTCCACTTAAATTTCCCCTCGATTCATAATGAGAAAAGTTGCCTTACATAGGTTCACTCGATGCTACATTATTAGCTGACTTTATAGAAACACCCTCAGATGTGGTTCTGATTTGCGGGAACTTGGACTGAAACTAAACCCCCTGAAAGGCATCTTGTTGCCAAGGCATTAAACATTTTTTTCTTGGAATGGATCTGGATTAATGTGCAATGTGGGCATGTTTGTCACCTGCTTGCATTCAGGCATTCTGCCTCTGAGTCATTTCAAAGCAGGGCCTATGGTCAATGTGGGTTTGTGTCTCCCGACTATTAGGTCTTATGGCAGTAATGTAATGTCCAGAGTGATTTTGCTGGGCCTGCACCCTATGAGGCCACTTCAGTTGTGAATCAACAGTCATGAAGAGTATATCCCTGCTGACACTCTCACCGCAGACAGAGTTACACACTGGTGCTGTCAGACTTGGTTACAGTGGAAACCCAGTTTAGACCCAGGGCTTTCCTCCAGGTTCAATCTGTTGTTGCAAGATGATCGAGACCGTTGCCTCTGTGGAAGGCCAATCATCTTAAAGGATTAGTTCACTTTCAAATGAAAATTAGCCCAAGCTTTACTCACCCTCAAACCATCCTAGGTGTATATGACTTTCTTCTTTCTGATGAACATAATCGAATCGGGGGGTTAATAAAGGCCTTCTGAAGTGAAGTCATGTGTTTGTATAAAAAATTTTAAACAAGTTATGAAGGCAAATATCTAGCTTCCGCCAGACTGCCTTCTGTATTCAAATTACGCAAAAATGGAACTGGCGCCATGTTAGTTCCGTAAGTTAAATAGGGAAAGTGTAGGACATACAGTGGAAGCTTTTTGAAGAATACGGAAGGCGGTCTGGTGGAAGCACTTGCAAGGTGAACATTTGTGTTTATAAAGCATATACATTTTTATTTTTTTTAGAAAATGGCCGATCGTTTTGCTAGATAAGACCCTTATTCCTCATCTGGTATCGTTTAAAGCCATTTGAAGCTGCACTGAAACTGTAATTTTGACCTTCAACCGTTTGGGGTCCGTTGAAGTCCATTATAAGGAGAATAATCCTGGAATGTTTTCATTGAAAACCTTAATTTCTTTTTGACTGAAGAAAGAAAGACATAAACATCTTGGATGACATGGGGGTGAGTAAATTATCAGGAAATTTTAATTTGAAAGTGAACTAATCCTTCAACTGGCACATAAGTTGCCTGGTGATGATGGCTGTTTCTGGGCTTAGTCTATTTTCTTCCAGACTTTTGAAGTTGCCATGTGTTGGTGAGGATGGACACATCTGTGATCTCGTATCTGAACTGTCAAGAGGAAATATGTTCTCTCCCAAAGTGCAGGTTAGCGAGTTGCATTCTACTCTGAGCACAGAACAAGTTTCTATCATTAAGGGCGATCCATGTCCCAGGTCAGTTAAACTTGGAAGCAAGTTTACTTTTGAGGCATGGGTTGAGGCCCAGAGAGTATAGGGTGAAGTTGGATCTCTTTGCTTCCAGAAAAACAGTCCAGTCCCCTTTTTGGTTATGTCTGTCCTCTACATTACTTCTGGGAAAAGATGCTCTGGTGCAGCAGTGGCGGCATCCTCATGTTTTTGGCCTTTGATTGGATCTGGTCTTTCCTCTGAGATAAGACCATCTTAAATTCTAGGAAACCCTCTATGAGGCGCCTATGTGCCTTACAAGTGTTGGCTTATTGCATCTTGGTGCAGAGATTGACAGTTGGATTCGATTCACTGCCTGTGGCTTGACTCTGGTTTTCTGGTTTATACATGGGGTGAGGCAGCTAAGACCTTACCGCTCTGTACATGTTCCCTCATTGGATTTATCTGTGGTTTTGGAAGGTTTAACGGATTCTTCATTTGAGCTATTGGAATCAGCTGCAGCCCTTGTATGGGTTTTGCTTCTGGTCAGGTGAAGGTCTTGTTGTGACCTAGGTTAGGATACATACCCAAGGTTGCATCAACTTCATTTTGCTCCCAAGTTGTTATGTTGCTTTTTCTTCTTGGTCCGTTTGCTTTCACAAGACAACATTTCAAAGCATGCCAAAATGTGTTTATGCAAGTCACATGCATGTACAGCTGTCCCCTTATTGGTCAGAGTTTGCTCTGCATCATCCATTAAAATGATTGACAAGTTCACTTTATGAGCAATATTGTAGCTTGTTTAGTACCTACTGTTGAGACACACACAAACACTATACAAATGTAGCAGTCATTCCCGCTGTTAAATTATGTACTACATTCATACTAATTCAAGCACAATCTCTCTATCTCCCAGTGCAATCGTGGCTTCGAGGCTCAAGGCTTTGTCGGGAAAGCGTTCTTGAATGGAGAAGTATGTTTACACAACGTTTTAAGATGAAGAGGCGCTCTGCAGTAGCCTAACTAATGTGCTCACTCACAGAATCAAGCACTGCTGCATTTTATATAACACATTTCCCGTTATGAAATATGATATTGTTTGGTTTGTTGGTCCGCTGGGTCAGATTGCTTTCACACCACAAGCGGACCGAGACCACCTCGTTCAGGCGATCTCAGAGCGATTGTTTTGGTGCGGGTCCGAGAGTGATTGCCTTGTTCGCACATGCCTAAATGAACCAAGCCAAGGGAGAAAACGCACTACGTTCTGAAACAAACGTTCAGGTGTGAAAACACCCTAAGTCGGCCGATGCTTAAAAACAGCCCAACGTTGTCCTACCATCAATTATCAGCTTGGTGTGTCCCAGGCTTGGGTGGTCTGTGGCCAATGAAAGCTGCTATGGAGTCCAGACCTTCTGCCGTCTGGCTGCACGAGACTACTGTGGCCATAGCAGAGGAGCTGCTGCTACTAAGCAAAGGATGTTGCATTGGGTGAGAAATGCTATTTGTAAAGCTTATGAGGCGTGTGGGTTATCTTTGTCTCTGGTCATTCATACACACTTTACTAGGGTGTCACTTTTTCCCAGGCTTTGTTTAAAGGAGTGTCTTTGGAGGATATTTATGTAGTGGCAGGCTGGGCTTCTCTGAACACATTTGACAAGATTTTATAATCTTGATATTGTTTTGGCCCCAGGTTCTCAGGGTTTTTTTTTTCTTTTTTCTTGAGCGGTGGTTCATGTTTGTGCAGTCACACACTGATAAACCAGCAGTTACCTAGTTGTGTGGATCTGTGGTGTACTGTTACCATAGCATCAGCTCCTGACTCAGCATTGAGTGAACATATGAAAGCATTGATGTGGGTTATTTTTTGCAATTATTCTGCAAATAATGCATTAAACTGATCAAAAATGAATTAAACTGATCAAAAATGACAGTAATACACATTAAAAAAATGAATATTTAAAATAAAATCTGTTTTTTTGTTTGTTTTTTCATCAAATAATCTGAAACCACAGTTTCCACGAGGGTTAAGAAGGTTAAGCAGCACAATTGTTTTCAACATTTATAAGAAAAAGAAATGTTTGAGCATTAAATCAGCTTATTAGTATAGTAGTATAATGGCTGCTAAAAATTACAGGCATGAATTAGATTTAAAATACACTGCCCAGCCAAAAAAAAGTCACTGTTTGGATTTGAATTGGCAAATGCTTAAGAGTTTATGATTGGATCATTATTGCAGTGATTATTATGTTTGTAGCATGTTATATGATTAGCAACAGTTCTTCTACACCTAATTGATGGAGTGTGTAGCTTTTCATTTCTTAAACACACATGTAGGAGCCATGATACTCCAGGATGACAATGTCACTCAAATTGTGGCTCAAATTGTAAAAGGATGGTTAGGAGGGAGCATGAAGAATCATTTTCACATGTGAATTGGCACCTCCGAGACCTTAAATCCATTGAAAGTCTTTGGGATGTGCTGGAGGAGACTTTACAGAGTGCTCACCTCTTGCATTGTCAATACAAGATCAAACATTTAATCACCTCTTGATGGAAATAACCTCACAACATTTATTTCCATTTCAACCTTTTTTTTTTTTTTTTGGCCGGGCAGTGTATATTAAAACAGAAAAGAGTTATTTGAAATTGTAATAATAATTCCAACCGTTTTTACTGTATTTTTGATCAAATAAATGCAGCTGTGGCGAGCATAAGAGAATTCTTTCAAAAACATAAAATTTTACAGAGCCCAGACTTTAGAACGGTGGTGTAATCATATTTTTACTGTTGTGTCATGATTTGTTTATTAGGATGCAAAGGAGCAGATGTCTCCTCTAGCTGCAACTCTGGAGAAGCTCCAGCTAGAGAAACAGGACCTTGCCAAGCGCAGGATGCAGAAACAGGCAGAAGGGCAAGAAAAGGTGTGGGTTTGTTTTTGCACTTGTGTTTTAGGTTTTATGTGACTCATAATTTGTTTTCTGTAAAATTATTATCCACAATGTCTTGCATGAAAGGTTGTGGATTTTTACTTTAATGCAACTCATTGCTTATTAGAGTTGACTAAAACTTTACACTTTCTTTTAGATAAATGCAATCAAGGAAAAAGTAAAAAACTTGACCCAACTTGAAAAAGAGATCACCAAGTACATTGAAGAGGGCAAAGACACCTACAAAGAGGTATGCAAATATTTTGTGCAATCTCTTAGCTCTCATGTCCTAATATATGCAAGTTTTTTCCCCTTTATTTTCTTTGACTTTTTCTTATTTAGCAAAAAGAAACTGAGCTACAAGAGGTGGACAAACAACTACACGAGGCTGAAAAACATAGAGAGAAGACCAATAAAGACATGGGCAACATCCGACAAGATATTGACACTCAGAAGGTCAAGCAAAGCTTCATGTGTTTTTGCTTTGTTGTTGCATAGGCCTACTATTCACAAAATTAAAAAATGCAGACACGCAAACAACAATAAATAAATAAATAATCTAGCAAGAGATGGAAATGTCAGCAGATTATGACAAATTTCTAATAATTTTCACACCTGCGTAGAGCTGATGTTGTGCAAGCAGGGACTTATTGACCAAAAATGTACAGAAAAAAAGACATTTAATTGTGTGAAAGAGGCTAATGAATGAAATGTCAGCATGAACCTCCAGCTTTGTTCAAACACTGTTGAATTTGTTAACTAATATCTAATTAATTAAGTGGCTGATGGCATATATAAAGGAAGCCAAAAGTCTTAGACAATTTAAATCCAGGATTTAATCCTGGAAATAAAAGTTTAAAGATTCAGAAAAGAAACAGAAATGTTAAATGTAAAATTAAGAAATATTTAATAATCTGCATTATTTTAAGGTCACTCATCAAATCTGAAATTCCTCTCATTGTTATTCTGAACAAGCCATCTTATTTTTCTTAATCAGCCTTTTGGATGGAGTTGTCAGGTGGTAATTTGAAATTGCAAAATTTTTAGCTGATTAACCAGCTGAGCCCACTTGTTCAGCAATCTACATCTGAACGCTTGTGTTGTCGTAATGTGCTTACATTTCTGTTTTTCCTAAAATGAAACATATGTTTTTCTGTTTTCCATTTTGTTTGTGGATATATGATTGTGGGATTTTTTTTTTTTAACAGGTTCAAGAGCGCTGGCTACAGGATAACTTGACCTTACGGAAGCGTGTGGAGGAGCTGAAAGAGGTGTCTAGAAAACGTGAAGCCTTGCTTAAGGAGATGGGCAACATGCAAGTCGTGCAGCTGCGGAAGTATGAGATCACACAAACATGAACTACCAAGTACCAGTTAGGAAGTCCTGACAGTGTTTGACACACTTTCAGAGTCTCAATAGACTTTATATGCCGAGTATGTACTTTGGTTCCCTTTCGATACTTCACTCGTACTGCATATGGGGAAAGGTCTCCTTTTTCCCCGTTACTGAAGCCTTTTTCAATAACGCAGTGTAACTGCATCGTCATTGGTTCACTCATAGACAAGTTGTTGAACCAATGACGGCGCGGCATAGCTGCGCGACCTATGGTGAGAGAGCGCGCGAATATTCCCGCCGAAATGGGCGGGGTTTAGGGCTATATAAGCGGGCGTTTCGCCATAGGATATCAGTTCTCTCTCCTTCAGCGACGACTTCACATCGCTCCTCGCTGATCTCCGGCTGAAGCCTTCGCCGCCTTGAAGAAGCTCGCCTGGAAAGAAGCTCTCGCCGCCGTCGAACAGGCTCCCGCAGCGGACTGCTGAGCTCGCCGAGGAAGAAGCGCCGGCGCCCTCGTCGACTGCCGCCTCGAGCGCAGTCTCGAGCCGCCCGCTTCCCGCTTCCGGCCGCCTGCCAGCCCGTCTCCTGCCGCCATCCGGCGCGCCTAAAAGAGCGATTTTCCCGCGGTTTATTGCCGCTCTAAAAGAGCTTTCCAACAGCGGTTTTCACCGCTCTAGCGGCCCTCGCCGCTCTAAAAGAGCCTCAAACGCCGTTTTCACGGCGGCGGCGTTGTTACAAATGCCGCGCCACTCGTGTGGCACATGCAGAGCCCCTCTGCATGACGACGACGGACACGGTGTGTGCAGCACTCACCGGGACCTCGTGTTCTCACTGTGAGAACATGAGTCTCGCCTCTCTGCACTCGCGGATCGCCTTCTTCAGTGAAGGCGATCTCGCCGCTCGCGCCCTCCTGTCTTCTTCCTCCCGCGAGCCGGCTAGGAAGAGACAGCGGGGCAGAGCGGCCCAGCGCACGGAGTTGGATGACGTCACGCCGGCTTCCCCGCGTGCCTCACCCTCTCCCCCGAGAGAGCAGTCCCCCGTCCTGTTCTCCCGCCCTGAGCTGCGTCCCTCGGCAGATGCGAGCGACCTCATCTCTTTTGGCGGTTCTGAGGACGAGCCGCTTGATGACTTCATGTCTCTCGCGGCCTCTGAAACCGAAGGTTGGGCCGGTGATTCTGACCCCGCCCGCCTTTCCTCGCTGGAGCCCATTGACTGCAAGCTGGGTATGGATGCCGAGCTCTTCCGCATCCTCTCGAAAGCAGTACAGGTTTTGGACCTCGAATGGGCTCCGCCAGAGGAGCCATCACGGAGCAGGCTCGATGAGGCTCGATTCCCGCCAGGCCCCTCGTCAACGCGCCGCACCTTTTTTCCCAGAGGTTCACAACGAGCTGACGAAGTCGTGGCGCGCCCCGTATTCTGCCTGCCTATGTACTACGCATTTTTCAGCTCTCACCTCTGTGGATGGCTCTGAAGAGAAGGGTTACGAGCATCTACCGCCCCTGGACAAAGCAGTGGCGGCTCACCTCTGTCCCCCCACGGCTGTGGGTTGGAAAACTAAGAGGGCCCTTCCATCCAAGCCCTGCAGGACCACTTCTGCCCTGGCTGGCAGAGCATATACATCCGCGGGCCAGGCTGCCTCAGCGCTGCACACCATGGCTATTCTCCAGGTGTTTCAAGCGAAGCTCCTCCGTTCTCTGGATGAGTCCGGCGTCGATGCACCTGCCTTCCGTGACCTCCGCAGCGCCACTGACTTAGCCCTGCGTGCCACAAAGGCCACAGCTCAGGCCATTGGACGATCCATGGCCAGCCTGGTCGTGCTTGAGCGCCATTTGTGGCTCAACCTGACCGAGATTAAGGAGATGGACAAGACGGCCTTTTTGGATGCCCCGGTCTCTCCTTCTGGTCTCTTCGGGCCAGCAGTAGAGGGCTTTACGGAGCGTTTAACTGCAGCACACAAGTCGTCTCAGGCTATGCGACACTTCCTGCCTAAACGCTCTAGCTGCACGTCTGCTATCAGCCGCCCCAAGTCTGCGCCGGCTCAGCAGAACAAACCTGCCCCCTCTACCTCTCAGGCAGCACCACCCAAGGAACAGCGCCATCGTAAGCACTCCTCCTTCCCGAGGCAACGTCAGTGACCCCGGCCTAAGTTTACGCTGGACCCGACGCCTCCTAAGCCCTCCTGATGTTTCAGGAAGGAAGAGGATGGGGCAAAGTCTCGCCACGGCCGGACCACCCCAAAAGCTCTTTCGTTCCACCCCCCCTCCGCCTCGTTCAGCTCCGGGCGTGGGAGATATGTTCAGTGTTGTGCTAACTGGGCCCAGTGCTGCGTCCATGCAAAACGCCATTCTTATGGCGAACAATATGAATATTCTACCTTCTCTAAGAAAGAGCGAAGTTCCTCTTCCACTCTCTCCGGTGCACGGGCCCCCGATTGGCGGCCCGTCACCGATACCATTCAGCCCCTTGTCACGCAGGCCGAGGCCTGGCGGGCCATCCCCGGAGTGTCAAGCTGGGTTCTGGTAACCATAAGTCGAGGCTACTTGCTTCAGTTCGCCCAAAGGCCCCCGCGCTTCAGCGGGGTGCTTCAGACTTCAGTCAACACGGACAACGTTCATGTCCTCCGAGCCGAAGTCACGTCTCTTCTGAGGAAAGGAGCTATAGAAATAGTCTCCCCCTCAGAGAGCAATTCGGGGTTCTACAGCCGTTATTTTCTAGTTCCCAAAAAAGATGGTGGTCTCAGACCCATCTGAGATCTCAGGCTCTTGAACCTCTCCCTCATGAGACGGAAGTTCAAGATGCTAACGCTGAAGCAGATCCTTGCGCAGGTTTGCCCCGGGGACTGGTTCTGCTCGCTGGACCTGAAAGATGCATACTTTCACATCCAGATAGCCCCCCATCACAGGCGATTCTTGAGATTCGCGTTCGAGGGTGTGGCTTACCAATATACGGTCCTTCCATTCGGACTGTCCCTAGCTCCTCGCACTTACCAAGTGCGTGAACGCGGCGCTTTCCCCACTGAGACAGATGGTAATCCGGGTTCTCAATTACCTCGACGACTGGCTCATCCTAGCCCAGTCACGAGCCGAGCTGGAGCATCACAGATCCGTGTTACTCAGCCACTTGGAGTGCCTGGGTCTCAGGGTCAACTTTGCCAAGAGCTCGCTGCACCCCAGCCAGCGTATAACGTTCCTGGGTGCGGTTTTCGACTCAGTCCGTATGACGGCTGTAGTCTCTCCAGAGCGCGCTCTGGCCATTCAGCAGCTCGCGGCATCGGTCAGGAACAGAGCCTATTTCCCTCTGAAGTTTTTCCAGAGGATGCTAGGGCTGATGGCTTCCGCCTCCCTGGTTCTGCAGCTCGGCCTTCTTCGGATGCGGCCTCTGCAGTACTGGTTGAAGTTCCGGGTCCCTCCTCACGCCTGGCGGCACGGCCGCCTGTGTCTCAGGGTCAATCAGGCCTGTTTGGCAGCTCTGAAACCCTGGATGAACCCTGTATGGTTCAGCCAAGGGGTACCCCTACAGGCGGTGTCCAGAAGGACGGTGCTCTCAACGGATGCGTCCAACACAGGTTGGGGCGCTCTTTGCGAGGGCAGACCGGCCTTCGGCTCGTGGTCTCACGAGGAATGCCATCTGCACATCAACTGCCTCGAGATGTTGGCAGTGATTCGAGCCCTTCATGCGTTCCAGGCACACCTGACAGGGCGCCACGTCTTAGTCCAGTCGGACAGCATGACAGTGGTGTCATACATAAATCACCAGGGCGGTCTTTCGTCCAGCCGCTTATGCGCTCTGGCGAAGCGTCTTCTGGAATGGGCATCACCGAGGTTTCAGTCGCTCAGGGCGACTCACATACCCGGGAGAACAAACTTGGGAGCAGACATGCTATCTCGGAGCAATGTCCCCTCAGACGAGTGGATGCTCCACCCCCAGACGGTTCTCATAATCTGGGAGTTCTTCGGAAAGGCAGAGGTAGACCTCTTCGCTTCAGAAGGCAACTCTCACTGCCCAATTTATTTCTCGAAGGAGGAAGATGCGCTAGCCCATGTCTGGCCCAGCACCCTCCTTTACGCTTTTCCCCCGATCGCTCTGATCCCACAGGTCATCAGACGAATCAGGGAAGACAAGCACAGAGTCCTCCTGGTGGCCCCGCTCTGGAGGAGCCAAGTTTGGTCCTCAGAGCTGTTCAGGCTTTCCACAAAAGCTCCGTGGCCGATCCCCCTGAGACGGGACCTCCTCTCTCAGGCGAACAGGACGATTTGGCATCCCCAGCCAGAACTCTGGGCTCTGCACCTCTGGTCCCTCGACGGTAGCCTGCTAACCTCCCCGGGAACGTGCTGAATACCATTTCTCAGGCAAGAGCTCCGTCCACGAGACGCCTCTACGCCCAGAAATGGTCGGTCTTTGTTGACTGGTGTTCTACACGCAACATAGACCCGGTGGAGTGTGACGTATCTCCGATACTGTCTTTTCTCCAGGAGCGTTTGAATCTGGGTCGCACCCCTTCAACGCTCAAAGTTTACGTAGCAGCCATTGCAGCATTTCACGCTCCTATTGCTGGCCAGTCGGTGGGACGAAACAACCTCGTGGTGCGTTTCTTGAGAGGTTCTAGGTGATTAAATACTCCTCGTCCTCTCTCTGTTCCCACCTGGGACCTCTCTTTGGTCCTCAGAGCTCTTAAAGGGCCTCCCTTTGAGCCACTGCGTTCAGCTGACCTCAGGCCCCTGACGCTCAAAACCGCTCTGCTACTTGCACTAGCATCGGTTAAGCGAGTTGGTGACTTGCAGGCCCTCTCCGTGAGCCCTGCATGCCTTGAGTTCGGGCCCAACGACTCCAAAGTCGTTTTGAAACCTAGGCATGGCTACGTCCCTAAGGTGCTCTCGACTCCATTCAGAGCACAGGTTATTTCCCTCTCAGCGCTTCCTCCCTCGTCGGACGAGCGAGAGCTGGAACTACTCTGCCCTGTCAGGGCATTAAGGACCTACGTTGATCGATCACAGCCTTTTTGGCAATCTGATCAGCTCTTTATCTGCTTTGGTGGCCGCACCAAGGGGTCTTCGGTCTCAAAGCAACGTCTTTCGCGTTGGATAGTCGACGCTATTGCTCTTTGTTACTCCTCTATGGGCCTCGACTGCCCCATAGGAGTTAGAGCTCACTCTACTAGAGGAATGGCTTCCTCTTGGGCCTGGTCTAGTGGAGTTTCGATTAAAGACATCTGTGAGGCGGCCGGCTGGTCCTCGCCGTCCACTTTTGTCAGATTTTATCATTTGGACGTCCCGATCTTACAAGCTCGGGTCTTCTCGGTATGATCCAGCGGCCTCTATCGAGCTCCGCTTCATGCCACTCTGGGAGTTAACTCCCTTTTTGTAGTGTAACGAGGGTTCGACGGCTCTGGCCTTCTCACTTGTCCTCTGGTTAACAACTTGTCTATGAGTGAACCAATGACGATGCAGTTACACTGCGTTATTGAAAAAGGCTTCAGTAACGGGGAAAAAGGAGACCTTTCCCCATACGCAGTACTCGTTCCGTATCTCAGGGAACCGAGGTTACGTTAGTAACAGAGTACGTTTCCATAGCTCTAAATGAATTAATCTCACTAACTCTTAAATTACTTAAATGTCTACTAGTTTGTATAATTTTTTACAAAGTGTGAGAGTTCAAATTAGTGTGTATCTTAAAGAGTGTTTCTTTTGTTGTCAAGTGAGCGACGAGAAGTGGAGCGAAAGTTGGAGGACCTGAAAAAGAACCGCAGTGTGGCTCTCGGTCGACAGAAAGGCTACGAGGACGAGATCCTCCGTTTTCGTAAAGAGCTCAGTGAGGATCAGTATTGCCGGGCCGAGGATCTCTACAGAGACAAAATGATTGTCATGAGAACAACAGAGTTGGCCAATAAAGACCTGGACATCTACTATAAAGCTCTAGACCAGTAAGTAGGTTATCAGGAGTTTTCTGAAGGGTAGTTTCAGGTAGCGGTTTGTGAGTGTGTAGGTTTGGTTTTGATGTGTTTCAGCAGACAGTAAGAAGCAACACTCAGCAACAGGGCATGTACGTGATTACCTAGACTGAAGGAAGTCTGACTCAACCTTTTAGCACTAATGATGCAGTTGAATCATCACTAACTGGTGGACTCGATATCACAGGGACTCCCCAAAAATATGCTAAAATACTTACCATGATTGTAACCATAGCAATGGTTAGGTGTTGATAGTATAAGTAGAATTATATTGTAATATATACAAAACTCAGTCCAAAACAATATATTACACAATATACACATTTTTGTATAAAAGTGATTCAGAAAGTCCTGAGAAATTGTTCAGCAGATGAGATTATACAAAGTGACTTACATATGAGAAACATAGAAAGCAATTTGTCATACAAGAGCAAACAATAATCACAGTACTGCGATACCCAATAAAATTAGAAAAAGCTACAAAGAACATAAAAATGCAGAAAAGTCAAAAAAAGAAGGAATTGTAGAAGGATTATTTGTAGGAAATGCCTTTGATTGTTATTGTAGTTTAAAGGGTTTGTGATATGATAAATCAAATTTTCCTTAATCTTTTGACACATAAAAGGTCTTTGTACCATTAAAAGATCCTGGCAGTTCCATAGCATTAAAAACAAAGCATTTAACCAAGCTCCAAAAGCAGTTTGTTTGGATATTGCAGGATCTGTGATGTGATGTCACATGGGCAAATGCACTGGAATGTGACATTTTTCCACACAATTGTGAAACTAGTACTAACACTAAATTCAGTTCCTTTGTGAAATATACTGAATCAGATAACATTTTAAAGCTGATTTTCACTTTCATAAACACCCTGGCTAAGCATGTTGAGGCATGAGCACTGACCAGATCGAGATCTTTGTACAATATACATTAATTTGCCTTGTCCGAATTTTAGCTAGTTTTCATTGGTCTCTGCCTGCATAAATACACAATTTCATCAACATTATTAAAGCAGTAAGCATTAATATTAAAAATGGTGGTCGAAATGATGTTGCTGGTTTCCGTTGAGGAATATACAGAGGAAGTCACAAATCATCATCATCACTGGTTTAGATTAGTATCGTCCTATGTCTTCACAGAAGTTACATCAGCAGACCTGTGGGTGTCTAAATCGTTTTGCCGTCATCTACCTATCTGCAGTGAAGACTTGTTATCCTGACTTTTTCAGGCATTCGTTTTCAATGTCAGTAACTTTTCTATGCTAAATAATTGATAATAATTGTCAGTATAGTTATTTAACTCCAAATATTGAATAATACGTCCTGGAGGCAAAGTAGCTATAGTGGTCTATTAGTTACTTATTACTGCTCAATTGTGAATAAATTCATAAATCGACAGCATTTTTTGCATAATATGTATGTTGGACTGTATTCAGTTTGCACCAGAAGTAGTATTTAGGCCAAATTGCGCAACTCTTAAAACCACAACGTATTCTTTCAAGGTTTCAGGGTTTGTCACAGCTTCTAGAAAACACCAGATGTGTCCTATCATTGGATAAAAAATATCTGTTTTCAGATTCTTTTTAGGGATATTTCAGTAAATATTGCTTAAAATACTAATTTTATCCCCATTTTAGTTAACTGTCAACTACTTTTATGTTTTATGAGCACAAACAAGATGAGTTGACACATTTCTGAAGGTGCTGTAGATGCAGAAAGTAAGGTTAATAATATAACTTAGATTAAACATTTTTCAGTTTTACTCAAATTAGGGTGATGCAAAAATGAGTACAACAAAAACTACTACATCTAGTACTTTGTATGGCCTCCATGATTTTTAATGACAGCACCAAGTCTCCTAGGCATGGAATGCACAAGTTGGCGACATTCTGCAACATCTATCTTTTCCATTCTTCAAGAATGATCCCTTTTAGAGACTGGATGCTGGATGGAGAGTGATGCTCAACTTGTCTCTTTAGAACTCCCCATAGCTGTTTGATCGGGTTCAGATCAGGAGCTACTGAATCACTTTCACCCTGTTCTTCTTCAGAAATCCAACAGTGGCCTTAGATGTGTGTTTAGGATCATTGTCATGTTGGAAAAGTGCATGACGACCAAGGGCACGGAGTGATGGTAGCATCTTCTCTTTCAGTATAGAGCAGTACATCTGTGAATTCATGATGCCATCAATGAAATGCAGCTTCCCGACACCAGCAGCACTCATGCAGCCCCACAAAAGGACACTGACACCACCATGTTGGTTGTCACTATTGGTAGCATGAGGCGATACCTGGACCCTACAGAGGTTACACAGGCAGTCCAACTCCTCCAGGATGGCACATGAATACGTGCCATTGCCAGAAGGTTTGCTGTGTCTCCCAGCACAGTCTCAAGAGCATGGAAGAGATTCCAGGAGACAGGCAGTTACTCAAGGAGAGCTGGACAGGGCCATAGAAGGTCCTTAACTCATCAGCAGGACTGGTATCTGCTCCTTTGTGCAAGGAGGAACAGGATGAGCACTGCCAGAGCCCTACAAAATGACCTCCGGCAGGCCACTGGTGTGAATGTCTCTGACCAAACAACCATTAACAGACTTCATGAGGGTGGCCTGAGGGCCCGATGTCCTCTAGTGGGCCCTGTGCTCACTGCCCGGCACCGTGGAGCTTGATTGGCATTTGCCATTGAACACCAGAATTGGCAGGTCCACCACTGGCACCTTGTGCTTTTCAGATGAGAGCAGGTTCGCCCTGAGCATATGTGACGGACATTAAAAGGCCTGGAGAAGCCGTGGAAAACGTTATGCTGCCTGTAACATCATTCAGCATGACCCGTTTGGTGGTGGGTCAGTGATGGTCTGGGGATGCATATCCATGGAGGGACGCACAGACCTCTACAGGCTAGACAATGGCACCCTGACTGCCATTAGGTATCGGTATGAAATCCTCGGACCCATTGTCAGACCCTACGCTGGTGCAGTGGGTCCTGGGCTCCTCCTGGTGCACAACAATGCCCGGCCTTATGTGGCGAGAGTATGCAGGCAGTTCCTGGAGGATGATGGAATTGATACCATTAAATGGCCCCCACGCTTGCCTGACCTAAATCCAATAGAACACCTCTGGGACATTATGTTTCGCCGCAAGGTTGCACCTCAGACTGTCCAGGAGCTCAGTGATGCCCTGGTCCAGATCTGGGAGGAAACACCCCTGGACACCATCCGTCATCTCATTAGGAGCATGTCCCGGCGTTGTCAGGCATGCACACAAGCATGTGGGGGCCATACAAACTACTGAGTACCATTTTGAGTTGCTGCAATGAAATTTCACCAAAATGGACTAGCCTGCTGCATCATTTTTTCACTTTGATTTTCGGGGGGGCTTTGAATTCAGTCCTCTGTAGGTTGATCATTTTCATTTCCATCAAACGATGTGACATCCTTCCATTCCTAGCACATTACCCAGTCCATATCAATATAGATATCCAGCATGATAATTTTCCCCAATGAGATCTGATGTGTTTTCAAAGTGTTCCTTTAATTTTTTTGAGCAGTGTACTTTCTTTCTCAGATATTGTGACATTTCTCTTCCATGTGGTGCCATTGAAAATTCTGACAAAATTGTTAATCTCTAAGTTATATTATTAACCTTACTTTCATGTTATAAGTCGACCAAAACACATCTTATTATCAGGTGTAAACAGGGCCTTTGTGGCACTGACCCTGGCATTAGGGGGCACACACACAGAAAACATTCTTTCCATCTGAAATAGATAGCTGAAGTTTACATTTGGTGTATTCCAGCAATCCAAAATATCTTCTAGATATTTACTGAAAATTCTAGAAGCAGATTCTTTCGCATCAGTGGTCAATGGAAAACCCATATTAGTCAACAACTGGTATGAAAAACCAAACCTAAGTGCTATAAGTCTCTTAGCTGCTAATTATATGCTAATAATGTCACTTAAATAGATTGATTGGACACTTGCCAAGGCAACACACAGACAGCTGTCCATAGTATTCTGCTTTCTAGGCCGTTGTTTGGGTGCAGGCTAGTAAAGCAGCTTTATCTAATGAAATAACGAGCCACACATTAAACCAGTTGACCCGTTCTTCTCACCATGATAACATCATTGCTGACGGTGCATAAGAGTAGAGGAAGTGTGGCAGTCTGATAGGTCACACCATGTTGAGATGCAAGATTTCGCCTAATATAAATTCTAATAAAAGGGTGAGGGGAAAAAAAAAAACACTGGAACAAATTACCATATTTTCTCACATTTGGTCAAATTATTTGTACTCTTACAAACTAGTTCTAGTAAATCAGAACGGTGTGTCTTCATTTAGTTTAATTGCCAGTGTATTTTTTTGTATTATTAGTCAAATGTTTATGTATCTGCACAATACATACTCGCACTCCTGGGCAAAAAAAAGAAAAAAAATTGCTAAACAAGCTAAGCTTTTAATTGTCTTAAGCACAACTTATTGGTCAGCAAATTTGTCAAATTTATCCAAATGCACTACTTAAAAATGTATTGCTGTCTCAGAAAAAACATCAAAGACAGAATGAAGTTTTCGGCAGAATATAGGAAGTTTGATTCAGAGTGGTCATTTGGAGTGATGAATCTCAATGAAACCCAGAGCGGTGTTTTCAAAAATCTGTTGAGAAATATAATAAGTGCATCTCTGCCACAGTAAAGCAGGAAAAGTGTCATTGTGTGGGGAGCTGTTTTAGCTGCTGGTATTGGTGAGCTACTTCACTGTAAAAAAAAAAAAAGTCATTTAATGCCTTAAAGTACAGGCAATTATTGTAGAATGGCTTGCTTTCCTAAAATGAAAAGTTATCTAAAGAGGAATGGTCAGATGCAATGCTCCTGCCCAAATTGCAAAGACATCCAGGAAGTGGCTTGAAGAAAAGTCCATCAGACTCATGGACATGTTTTATTAAATGACAGAATATTTTTAAGTAAACTTAAGCATCACAACATTATAATTTACAGTTTGAAAAAGTAATCTCAAATCGAGAAGCTGAAGAGTTATGTTTTTAAAGATTTACTTTAAGTGAGAATTAAATAATAGCAAAAGTAATCTGAATGCAGAAAATATATGAAAATAAGCAGTATATAAACTTGAAACAACACCAGGTGGGCGTGGGTGAAATTGCTTTGAATGCACGTCAGGGAGACGCTTTCTATATGCAGGGTATTGAAATCGCTTTTCACTTGCGATCATGTGTACTGTGTATAGGGAGCGGCAGTACTGACCGCACATTTTGCAAGATATTTGTTAGTGACTCTCAGGATCTGTCACGCTCCAAATCAACTGCCATCATCTTGTCAGTCATCGCCCCTTACCCTCATCACATGATCAGTAAAATGATCTAACTCTTGCTGCACTGTGCAACGACTTTCAGCAGAGCAGACGCTTTCAGTTTATAATTATAGCATCTGTTGTCCAACTGAACTAAATGGATTTTATTTCTTCGGTGAAGTAATGTAATCTGTGTATGGCCGAACACCAGTAACAACGACTGCTGCAACAAGCCTAGCATGCACAACTAAATAATCAATATCGACCAATACCAAACATAAAAAAATAAAAATAAAAAGTTATATAATAGGGGTAAGTGATATAAGAGTCTTATATTAGCAGTTAGTGATTCGATATGGTACAGATATATCATGCATCCCCAGTATTTATGGATATTCATACAGCTTTTTTTTATTATTGCAGAACAATAATGAAGTTTCACAGCATGAAGATGGAGGAGATTAATAAAATCATCAGAGATTTATGGCGGAGCACATACAGAGGACAAGGTCTGCCTTTAAACACAAATGTTTGTCTGTTATTATGGCTTTGTTTGCATGAATCTTTTTAAAGGGCATATTGCAGGTTAGAGCTTTAGTGATTCAATGTATAGAAAAATAATGTATGAAATAGATTTTCTTGAAAAAACACGCATAAATACGCTACATAGGCTTCTGGAGTCGTTTTTTGTGAGAAAATTTTACTTCCGCATCTGAAAAATGCCCAATCGGACGTGACGTCAGTGAAGGGAGCACGATCAATATAAACTATAGGAAAACAATGGATCGCAATGACAGTTCGGACGCTGAGGAAATTGTAAATGGTTATTTATACTCGTATAACTGATCACAGCCATACAATTAGCCTGCTATGTGGTCAAGAGAGCAGGGACAGGCCAGAATTAGACAGAATAACAGTCAAAAGAGACAAATTGAGCTGTTGTGTGAGGAGAAGCAGTGGAGAACAGGACAGAGACCGGTGTTAGCTTATAGATTACGTTAGGTAACGACATGTGCTCAGATCACAATATTGTACAGATTATTATCATGAATCAGGCAATAGCAAAGCTATTGGTCATCTAGGAGTAACTGATTACTAATAACAGAAACGAATAAACTTTGATCAAGCGTATGTCACACGCGTTAATATCCGTCCACACTAACGTTACGTGATATAGCCGTTTCTCATCACGACTGATTTGGTAGTTAGCAAATGTTATAATCAAACACAAAACTGAAAATGTGCACCGTAAGTCGTCATCGAGCTGCATCTCTGACGGATCCGTGATCATGTCTCCTGCCGGCGGCCAAACATATAGTGTTACTGTATGTGTTTCATGTTATCCTTTATTCATTAATTCTGTGTTATGAGTTTATTCCGTGCCCATTCACTGATAGTGTGAGGAATCATGACGCCATGATTATGTAGTTGTGTGAACTTGAATGTATATATAAGTTTACATACATGGCATGCATGAAATTGGAGTATTTACATTACCAGCACATAATTCAAAACTGTTTTTGTGTAAGTGTGAGACTGTATGCATGTGTACATAATTTGTATTTATCAGTGTTGAAATTGATTCAAGTAAAAACGGTGAAGAAGCATAGCGTGTGTAAGTTTATTAATTTAATATAATCATTTACAGAAGTATTACAGTGTTGAACTCCCATCATATCGCCAGGATGATAATCCTCCAGTCTAAAATGAACGCGTTTTTCGAAGCACATGCAGAAGTGAAGTCCCTTCTCTTCACCTGCACAAAACAAACCCCGGCACAAAAGATAGCAGCATAGTTTTTCTTGTTAGTTAACCTCTGGACTCGATGTCCTGACAGGCTGAAGTTTGTGCAACCTCCACAAACACAATAATTTACCATTACGATGATAAATAGAATACATAAACTACCGAAAACACACTGATTCACGGCCGCTGTTGCTAAATACCAATATATTCTGCACTGAATCAACACAGAGCTCTGCGAACATCTCCCTGTAGTGACGTAAAATGACGCGACGCTGAAAAAAAAGCGGTTTTTACAGAGACCGTCACTTTATCTACTAAATTAATGCCCTTATGTCTCGCAAAACATTTTTAAACCCTGCAGTACCTTTTTATATGGTATTTTTGTACAAGGTTATATATTCATCTCGAAAAAAATGTTAAACCTGCAATATGCACTTTAAATGGTTAGTTCACCAAAACATTAAAATTCTGTCATTAATTACTCACCCTCATGTCGTTCCAAACCCGTAAGACTTTCTTTCATCTTCGGAATGCAAATGAAGACCTTTTTAATGAAATCTGAGAGATTTCTGTCCCTCCATAGCTATGCGATTACCATTTTGACGCTTCAGAAAGTTCATAAAGAGATCGTAAAACTAATCCATATGAATTGAGTGATTTAGTCCAAATTTTCTGAAGAGACACGATTGCATCATATGAAGAATGTATTTAATTTAGTCTTTTATTCACATAAACATTCATCAATGCACACATCATTTAAGGTAAATGGAAACTCAAGCATGTTTGTTTGACGTGTGCGAGAACCAATGAGATTTAATCTTGTGTGGTTATGTATATCTGTCTATGGAGGGACGGAAAGCTTTCAGATTTCATCAAAAATATCTTAATTTGTTCCAAAAGATGAACAAAAGTCTTATGGGTTTGGAACAACATGAGGGTGAGTAATTAATGACAGAATTTTCATTTTTTGGTGAACTATCCCTTTAAATCAGGGTTCCTCAAATCCAGCCCTGGAGGGCCACAGTCCTGCAGAGTTTAGTTAGACCCTGATCAAACTCACCTCTCTGCAATTTTGTAGTAAATCTGAAGACCTTGATTAGCTTGTTCAGGTGTGTTTGATTTGGGTTGGAACTAAACTCTGCAGGACAGTGGCCCTCTAGGACCGGATTTGAGGAACCCTGCTTAAAGTCCTGCTTGACAATCTGTCAAATCTTTGTTTGACTGTTTGAGACTTAAGCCGCACACACACTTAACGATTGTAAGGCCGATTATGAATGTAAATTGATACTTATGACTGATCGTGCTCAAACGCGTCCAGTCAGAGCCAGTTGCGTTCAGTCTGCGATTACAGTCGGTGTTCAAATTCCGTGTGCAAGTATATAAATCTGCTTCAGTCGCAGGAAACAATCGCTTGTATGTTGAGCAGTCTTAGAACTTAGACTTAGGTAGTGGTTAAATGTGTGTCCGGCTTTTTAGTTTATCTAGTGACCTTTTACCATAATGTCAAGAGTATGTCTCCTGATCTCCCACAGACATTGAGTACGTAGAGATTCGCTCTGATGTGGATGAGAACGCCTCTGCTGGACTGAAAAGGAGGACTTATAACTATAGAGTGGTAATGGTCAAAGGAGACACGGCTTTGGACATGCGCGGACGTTGCAGTGCTGGACAAAAGGTCAAAAAGCAGCTACATCCATCTAGTGTTTCTTCAATGAAAAGTTTTTTCTCTCTTAGAATCACCCAAGGTTCCCAATCAAATGTGATTTACACAGTATTTTCATTGGCTTAAAAATATTTGTGAAGTGCACATTATGATGAAGCTGTCGGTAGATTTGGGAGCTGAGAAGAGGGTGCTGACAGTCAAGCAGACCCGATTATCGACCGGTGCTGATAATTTCATTGGTCTGTCAGTCACTAGATTGGAATGTACGTTAAATAAAAGGAGTTTTATTAAATCAATGAATGTTTTTAGATCTGTGGCTTTACTGCATGTTTGCCTGTAGGTTCTCGCCTCCCTCATAATACGGTTGGCTCTGGCTGAGACGTTCTGTCTGAACTGTGGGATTCTGGCGCTGGACGAGCCCACCACCAATTTAGACAGAGAAAATATAGAGTCCTTGGCACACGCACTGGTGGAGTAAGTCTTTATTAAAAAAAAACAAAACATGAATACAGCAAGTCTTTAAACAGAAAACACAATTTATTTACAGCAAGAGCAACATGACAAAACAAGAACTTTTATTTTCTATTTGACACTTTTACCAACTAAAAGATATGCATTGGTTTCTTTGCAGAATAATCAAGAGTCGTTCTCGTCAACGCAACTTCCAGCTGCTTGTTATCACCCACGACGAGGATTTTGTCGAGCTCCTGGGACGATCCAACTATGTGGAGCATTTCTACAGGATCAGGAAGAATCAGGACCAGTGCTCAGAGATCACAAAGTGCAGTATCAACACACTCAACTCCTACCTGCACTGATGCATCAGATCAGATGAGAGAAGAAAGACTGTTAGTCAGAGGTGACAGAATCAAAGTTCAGTTTCTTGGACAGTTGTTAAGCATCTAAACATAAGGACTATCAGCCTCCCTGTAACTACCTGAGCCAAATCGGGAAAATAAGCACCTAGCAAGCAGTTTGCAGCACACCTTGTTTGTAAAACATGAGCAGAGCAAACATATGTAACAAAACTATACTTACATTGAGTTCAACTGAATACAACAGTTTACATAAAAATGGTTTTGCAAAAAATGTACACAATTTGTTGTTCGTTTCAACCTGACTAATATTAGCTTGTACATTTGTTGAAGTTTTTTTCTGAAATATATATAAAAAAATTCTGATTTCTGAATCATCTAATTATTTCTGATCACGTCATGATCTGTAATCGTGGCATCAAAACATATTTGGTCTAGGGTTGTCGAATGATTTAAAAAAAAAAAAAAAAAAAAAAGTTATTAAAGGCTTCTGTAGTTAATCACAGGTAATTGCGCCTAACATTAAATTTTGTATAATAAAGTCACAAAGTTTAATGTTAGAATAAAGTCATTAAATTATGAGAAAAAAGTTGTTAAATTATGAGAACAATTATGACATTTTTCTCATAATTTAACAAATTTGTTCTTGTAATTTAACGACTTTTTCTTCACAATTTAATGAGTTTATTAGATGGTATTTAGTTTTTAGATGGTATTTGGTTTGTTCATACATTTTAACTTGAGTATTCTTTTTTTTTTTTTTTTCAAGTTATATAATGTTTCGTAAATTGTCTTTAACATTTGAGTGCAGCCAACCAACATGTTAAAATTAGATTTTAAAAGTTATTATTCATTGGACCTTTCATAGCATCATCTGCATGACTAATTCATCTCCACTTTATCAACACAACTGTAGGCACTAAGCAAGTACGACCACATGCAGATTTGCAGCAAAACCTATCAGTATTGATCATTTTGCAATAATAAAACTTATTTGCACAAGCACACAGTGAGGATGCGGCCTTCAGCACCTCATCTAGAGGCCTGCTAGTCAAAATCATTATGATCTTTCTTGGCAGTTTGTCAGTGTCAGTTCCAGGAAATCAGGACAATATGACAAGTATTATCAACCACATCTCATTTCAATCAAGATAATCATTGAGTGCGGCATAATCAGCCAATAAACGTCGTTTAGTTTACGATGCAAAAAGAAATCTACATAGCCAAGTCTCACCTTTTTGAGAGTATATAAACACAGCGTACAGCAGAGGGGAATCAAGTACCTCTGGCCTTCAAGCAACCGAAGTCTTGAGAAATCCAAGCGGACAGACAAAATGATGAATACTATACTACTGCTCGCTTTCGCTGTATTCGTCTCCAGTGCTTCTTTTAAAAATGATAAGACTATATTGGGAGAGCTTATTGATGAGCTGAACACTGTAATGAAAACACTCCCAGAGGAGCACAAGGTAAGATTTAACATTAGTATAGTAACTATAATAAGCCAAAACTGTCTGTATTTTCAGATATTGAGCAAAGCATGATTGCAATATTCATTTTATCTGTTATTTCTAGGGAAAAGAAATCTACCTGAGAGAACTGAACCCTGAGAAGGAGAGATGTGAGGTGAGATGAATTTTCATTGACTCGCAATACTAGTATACAACTATCTACAGTACTACAACTATCCAGCATATTTCTTTCATGATCAGAGCCTAATAAGCTTTTTTGGGGTTTGTGCAAATTTTTTTTTTTTTTTTTAATTTTTAATTTCATGTATAATGCTGACAATTGAATTCCATGAATTTGAGGCCTGATCTTACCTGTGATTTCAATATCTTTGCAGCATGACTTTTTCTGCCATGCTGAGCAAGAACTGAAGACGGAGGTTTCTGGGCGAAGTAAATACGAAGATTTCCGTACTGACAAGAGACTAATGAGGAACTTGCATATGTATAACAAGCACCATGGAGGAGTAAGTTGAACTCTGTAATGTGATGTCTTCTCCGTACAATACCTTCATCCTACCAGAGTAGAATAACCATGACATTTACTGTCTTTCAGAGCACCTGCAGACCTGCTGATGAAGACCCAGAGCAAATCCCCCTGCGTCAATTCTTGTGCAATCTCATGATATGTGTCAAGAAAGAATACAACAAACCCAAGAAAAATTAATTTATAAAAGATCTTTTTTTTTTTTTTTGTCTTTATTAACATATTATTTTGTTTACATTGACTGTAGCAGTATATAATTTTGTACCTGAAGAAAATTTGCAGAAATGTTTTTTTTTTTATTATTAGGGGTTCAAGCACGTAGTGCTGAAACCCTATTGTATTTGTTAGGATTTTTATTTATTTTTTTTTTCTCCGCTAAAACGCATCGTGCAGCCCAAACCGTAAGTGCTAGAGACGTGAAACTTGGTCAAGTGATAGTCCTCAATTTGGGGAGAACCCAATAGGTGGCGCTACAGCGATCAAAAGCGTGAAATGGCTCATAACTCCTAGACCGTTTGTCCCAGACTCAAGTGTCTTATATCATTGGAAAGCTGTCCTTGACGAACAATACGAACAAAACGTCTTTGACGAACAATACATATATCTCCGATTTCATTTCCGGTATGCAAATTTTTCCGCCATTTTGAATTTTGTCAAAAACCTACTTTTGCGAACTAGTCCTAGGTTTTTCACCCGATCGGAACCAAACCAGTGTAGAAATGTTCTCTGGAGTCTAAATATCAATAATTATCGAGAGAATTTTAAAATTTTGATTCACAGTCGCTAAGGGGCGCCAAAACATGCAATGTGGGCGGCGGAGCCACTTTTACTAAAATGGCTATAACTCGAGAACGAAATGAGATATTTTCACCAAACTTGGTACACATGTGTATGGGCTAAATCTTCGGTAAGGATAAAAAAAATCATGTCGATTGGACACTAGGTGGCACTATAACTTGAAAAAAAACATGAAAACAGCTGTTACTACGCAACCGTTAGTCCGATTGACTTGAAATTTGGCATGCAGTGTCTTGGTCCAAGGTGGCATGATAGTCTATGAGGACATTGGCGTATCTCAAAAAACATGGCCGCCATCTGCCAATGAACTTTGAGCATTTATTAGACAAGGTTAACGGAGGCTGATCAGAACGAATCTCGATGGGCATGTTCGACTCATGGTCCTAAAGGTCTGTAAGAATTTTGAAAGAAATTGGCCACAAGTTGATGCTAACGAGTTTTACGCCTCGGTAATCATGTGATGTTTCACAAAACCACACAATCAATTGATAGATCTCCTCATACTGAACAACTTTGCCTCAAGAACCAGTGCTGTCAATCAAATCGTTAATTAATTATTCGCAAATATGTGAAAAACCTACTTTTGCGAACTAGTCCTAGGTTTTTGTCCGATCGGAACAAAACCAGTGTAGGACAATTCTCTGGACTCTCTAGATCAATAATTATCCAAAAAAGTTGAACTTTTCGGTTGCTATAACAGGGTCCTTTAGTAAATGGGCGTGGCAAAATGTACTCAAAAGCCTATAATTCTTAAAGGAAAACTTGACGAAATTAAGTGAGCATATGCAGCATATGACTCTAAAGTAGCATGCCCATTTAATGGAGATCGGACCATGGGTGGCGCTATAAGCTTTAAAATCTATATATTTTCAATGGTAAATTGCATGTTTTGGCTGAAAATGGTCAGGTCCTTTTATGATTTAGGTGGTTAAATGCTTGCTAAATAAAACTTAAATATCTTTTTATGCATATGTGCTTAAAGGCCTTAAATGCTTGAACCCTGGTAAATGCTGCTTGCAGCTTTAATTATTATTATTATTATTAATTATGGTATTTTTTTCCTTTTTTGTAAAGTACATATTTTGTGCAGTATATCTCAGTTCTGTCAGCATTTTAGTTTACAAATTTGATCTTTTTTACTAGCGCTGAAAAATCAATTTATAGAGCATTACAGAAGTTTTTTTCTATCTTTTTTTGTGTATCTTGATGTTTAGATTGTTGTTCTTGCAGAATCTTGACTGATGGATTAGGTAACCTCACAATATAATAAATACTAAAATTTAAAAGCAACTATTTGATTTATGTATTGGGTGTCTATATTTTATTAAAGTAACTTTTGCACAAAATAATGCACTTTTATAATGCTTCTTTTAAAAGGTTCCATATATAACCGTACAGTTCTTGACTGAAGTTTATGCCAAAAAGGTTTTATATAAAGGGTTATAAATTTTTATATAAAGGGTTCACATAGTATGTCACTTCTCAGACAAGCTCTGACAGACACAGACAGGGCTAACACATTGATCCAACAAAAGAAGTGTCTGTTGCCATCTGTTGGTGCAGTGTGAATTGTTCTTAAGGAGAAATGTCTTTTTACAATTGCTATCATACTTTTGTTCAATCTGTAGTCACATTTTCAAAACTTTAAACACAGTCCCCCGGTTTCACAGACAAGGCTTAAACTAGTCCTAGACTAAAATGCATGTTTGAGATTTTTTAGTGGAAAGCACCTTGCACTGACATTTCTTAAATTATGTCAGTGTCATTGTTTTGTCTCAAGATGCACACCAGTAATGTTTTTTCCTAAGGCACATTTATAAAAGCTACTTAAATGTCCTAATTGAACTAAGGCCTAATCCTGGCTTAGGCTAAGCCCTGTCTGCGAAACCGGGCCAGTTAGCGTAACATCCATCTTCTTTGACCATTCCATTAACACAATTTGTCACTTTCACATTTTCACACAAAACGCAGTCAATTAACATGTTTAAATTCTTAAATTTTCTTTTCATACAAGCTTACCTAATACCAAAATCATGGATTATTCTGTTATTTGCAAATGCTTGTAAACACAGCAAGTCAGAAATGAAGTCCTAATGTTCCAGTCTTTAAATATAGTATAAAGCCCTTTAAGTAGCAGATTTCAATCTCAGTTGGAGACATAATCAGGTGTTGAAGTTCTTTTCATTACATGAACATACAGTAAATTGTAAACAAAAAGGACTTTCTTTTTGTCCCTTCTTGACCTTCTCAGCTTACACAAGGACTCCTTTCAAACATTTTGTAGATTACTTCAGAATTAGCTGTTTTATCTATTTTTGGTCTTCATTAAATTATATTAATATTGAGGTTTAAAATCTCCCTTTGAATTTACAGATACCCCAGTCTGTACAAAATGTAATTTGAATACGGTTGGCACTTACCTGCACATATTCTGGGATTGCCCAGATGTCTCTAATTTTTGGTCCCAAGTGGCAGTATTTCTTGAAGATATTTTGGAGTTTCCAATTCCTAAACTGCTTACCCTATTTTTATTCAATGATGATTCTTCACTTAGAACTACTACTAATTTGGCTTCTAAGAAAATTATATTTGCAGGTTTAACTGCTGCTAAAAAAACTATAATCCATTCTTGGTTTTCTCCTGGACCCCCTTCAATAAAAGAATGGTGTAACTATTTCAGAGATATTGTTCTTATAGAGAGATCATTGGCTGTCATTCACAAAGCACGTAGCTTCACTTTAGATGCTTGGGATAAAGTTGTTGTTGCACTCTCGAAACCACCTGTTTTTTCTCAAGTTTAGCACGTAATCAAAATGGGTCTTAACAACATCACTGCAACTGTACTTTATTTATATATTTATGTAATTGTGTAATTTTTATTTTATTTATTCATTTTTTTTTGCAATGTATTTATTGTAATTTTTTTATTTTATTCTTTTGCAATGTATTTATTGTAACCTTTTTTTTAATTATTATTTTGTTTTATTTTTTTATTTTGCAATGTATTTATTTTTATTTACTTATTTTCTTTTTCTCAAGGCTTTGGCAATTGTATATAGTTTGAAAAGTGATGTTATTTTATATACATGAATATACATGTATACTATTTGGCATATAACAAACTAAATTATACATTGTATACCAAATAAAAAGTTGGTCACAAAAAAAATCTCCCTTTGATTCGCATTGATATGTTCAGCATTAAAATCTGATAGGGATGATGCCATTATATTTAACAAATTAAAATTTGTTTTTACATTTTTTCTTTTTTCTTTTTTTTTATTGTCCATTTTACCGTTTCTGCAACCGTGTCAAAACAATGAACGGTTCACACCACAAGGGCTCAGGGGTCATTTACAGTAATGATCTGTCGACACTACATCCTCTAATATTTTGATCTAAAGCTAAACGTTCTTCATTCAAGCCCTTTCTGCTTCTTCCACGTTGCTTCTGCAGATGACACGTTTATTTTAACAACAGTAGCAAAAACACGGTGAGCAGCAAAATAGATACTTTTGTTAAAACACTACAGAAAACAAGAACACAGCAAATACAATTATTTTTATCTGTCATACAGATGACTCTGACCTTTTAACTAAACCAGGTTTGTGATGTGTTGCCTTTAGACTTTTTTTTGTCTATACATTTAGCATTATTATTCAGAACATTTCATAATAAACAGTTTTATCATTTGGGAAAGTATTTAAAGATGGCAAGGGAAGAAAAAAAAACTTTGAAATTACTAGTTTAATTACTACTCTCGTTTGTCCTCATGATAAGAGTTTTGATTATTAGATTACGTTGATTGTTTTAGTAGTTTATTACTTAATATAAAAATAGTCCATAGCCTACTTTTCTTAAGAGGTAAACCCTGCACCCTCAGTATGTCTTCTCAGTCCCAATGCCTTCATATGGGCCGTATAAGTACATGTCTAGGGGTGTTTTCACACCCATGGGTTGATTGTTTTGTTCCGAAACAGGGACTAAATTTGTTACAATGTTGCATTTTCTTTTTGGTTCGGTTCGCTTTCACATGGCAACATTTCAAAGCGTACCAAAATGCGTTAAGGCAAGTCACATGCGAGTAAAACTGTCCTCTTATTGGTCAGAGTTTTCTCTGCATCATCCATCAAAATAAAGATTGACAAGTTCGCTCCATGAGCTTATTGTGGCTTTATTTGTAACTGTCGAGACACACGCAAACACTTTATAAATGTAGCCGTCTTTCCCGCTGTTAAATCATGTACTACATATATTAATGCTGCAGCAAATTCAAACGCGCACTCTTTCTCTCTCAGTCTGTCTCTGGTTTCCCAGCACTGTAGTAGGCGAACTGTTGTCAGTGTGTCGAGAGAGACCATATACTATGGGGGTAAATTGATGCCAAAACCATTGAAAATGGACAGACTAAAAGTCACAAATAGATATTACAACTTGTAAACACAAAACACAATCTACAAATAGATAAAAAATCCGCAAACAAAGTCCTCATGATCCGCAAATGTAAAACAAGATCTACAAATAGATACAAAGTCCTCAAACAAACTCTTTGTGATCCACAAATATAAAGCATGATCTACAAAAAGATTAAAAATCCACAAATGAACACATCCTGATTCAAAAATAGAAATCAGTGACTTGTACTTGAAAACCAGAATCTGAATGAATGTAAAGTGACTTGTTTGCAGGTGAAGATCATGTTCTGTTTGTAGATTGTGTCACATTTGTTTTCAGAATTCTGACACTATTGTTTCGCTGTTGTGACAAAATAATGCCATAATCATTGAAAATGAAGAGACTGAGTCAAAAATGCATATTACAATTTGTAAACGCAAAACAAGATCTACAAATAAATTTAAAATCTGCAAATGTAAAACACAATCTGTAAATAGATTCCAAATCTGCAAACAAACTCCTCATGATCCGCAAATGTAAAACAAGATCTACAAATAGATGAAAAATCCACAAACAGACTCTTCATGATTCACAAATAGAAATCAGTGACTTGTACTTGACAACCAGAATATGAATGAATGCAAAGTGATTTGTCTGCGCATGAGGGTCATTATTTGTTTGTAGATTGTTGCATTTGTTTTCAGAATTTTGGCACAGCTGTTTTTTCCATTAAAAAAAATCTACAAATGCCCTCCTCACAATTGGCAAACAAACACGGTCTAACTTTTATTTTCAAACCACTGTAAAAAGACATCCTTACACATTCTGTGCAAAGCTCAGCATGCAAGTGTTGAATCTGTGTTTGTAGATCACAGGGCATTCACAGATCCCTCTGCACACGTCTACAGATCTTTTTGGCACTATCTTTCCACAGAGTGTGTGACTACGATCCACACGTGTAGTCAGCCAATCAGAGGTATTGCTTCAATGTAAAAAATCTTCAAAATAAGAGCTGACACTTCTCTGATGGGTGGGCTGGGCTCACTGCCATTTTACCGTTGCCGGTGTCACAGCACTGACAGGCAAACAGAGCCTGGGCAGCGCTGGGAAAGGACGGACCGACTGACGCTCACAGGATGGGTTGTCAGGTAAGCGGTCGCTCGATTAAGTAGCTGTGTGACATTTAAAGAATAACTTTATTGCACCCCAGTACGTTAACGTTATGCACTGTCGTTAAAACTGCCCAGAAACCGGCTCACCAACAGCCTGGCGTTGGCCAGTTAACCCCATAACGCTGCATTCACACGGGGCGTCAGTGCCAACGCTTGACGGAGGACGTGTCTGAAGCTTGTGTTGACGCGACCGTTATAGTGATAACAGCCAATCACATTACTTCCCGGTGTTGCACGAGCGCTATTGGCTAGCGACTGTTCTAGGGCATTTGCATAGGGCGATCTGATTGGAAGACGCCTGCGTTGGCACTTGAAAAGTTGAGAAATCTTCAACTTCTGCCGCTTGCAACGCGAGTGAAGCGACGCGACGGAACCCACAATTCAGTTCGGCAAAGCATGACGTCACCCATTCAAAGTAAATGAGAAGCGTTGACGCCGGCGCCCCGTGTGAATGCAGCGTAACTTGTCCAACTAACGTTAGCCTAATAATATCATTTAGCTTTAGCTGGCATCTCACACCAGCCATCAGCTCCACCCACCAATTACCTGGATTAAAGGGACAAAACACAGCAAAATACAAAGAACCAGAGAGGGCCCAAACCTGGGGCCGTCACACTCTGCAACACTCACCTGCCTGTACTACAGTGGTTCTCAATTCCAGTCCTCGGGACCCGCTGCTCTGCACATTTTGTATGTCTCCCTTATTTAACACACCTGAACCGGATCATCAGCTCATTAAGAGAGACTCCATGAACTGAACTGAGTGTGTCAGATAACAGAGACATACAAAATGTGCAGAGCAGCGGGTTAAAAATCTGAATGAAAAATTTGACAAGAGTTTACAAATTGTAATATGCATTTTTGACTCATAGTCTCTTCATTTTCAATGATTATGGCATTATTTTATATTTTCACAACAGCGAAACAATAGTGTCAGAATTCTGAAAACAAATGTGACACAATCTACAAACAGAACATGATCTTCACCTGTAAACAAGTCACTTTACATCAAAGACTATAGAATAACACAAGACGTGTCACTTGTATTGTTTTGAATGGGAGAAAGTGTAACGCGCAATATGGCGGAATGGGTCCCGCCTTCTAAATAAGAGCCAATCACCGACTGGTAAAGTCATCGCGTCACTTCAGCGGCCGTTAGAATCACCGGTTTCTATAGAAACAGTCAGACGCGAGCCTCCGAAGAGACGCTCATTTAGGTCTGCGTATGCGCATTAGCTTGATCCAGCCTGAAAAATACAGTTTTTTTGTCATGATTCGACCGTTTAGAAACTAAATTTATGAGCCGGTTGTTGTTAGATTTCATTGGTGATTTCAAATATGAAATTTAATCGTAAGATTGGCGAACAGTTTTGGAGTATTTGATGTTTCCCCATTCAAAGAGATTGCATGATGCCCAGGATGCCTGAGAGGCGTTTCAAAGATGGCCGCAGAGTGAAATGACTTGTCTTAAAGGGACTTTGTTTACATTCATTCAAATTGTGGTTTTCAAGTACAAGACACTGATTTCTATTTGTGAATCAGGATGCGTTTATTTGTGGATTTTTAATCTTTTTGTAGATCATGCTTTATATTTGTGGATCACAAAGAGTTTGTTTGAGGACTTTGTATCTATTTGTAGATCTTGTTTTACATTTGCGGATCATGAGGACTTTGTTTGCGGATTTTTTATCTATTTGTAGATTGTGTTTTGTGTTTACAAGTTGTAATATCTATTTGTGACTTTTAGTCTGTCCATTTTCAATGGTTTTGGCATCAATTTACCCCCATACGTGTTGGCAGATTAGAAAGTAGGCCTACCTGTAAAAATGGAGCAGCATTTAATAGACAGAGCTGTAGTTCACTGATAAGCTACGCAATATCGCGTTCATTATCGCAGATGAATCGCCTTCAATAATGAATGCGATATTGCGTAGCTTATCAGTGAACTACGGCTCTGTTTATTAAATGCCGCTCCATTTGAAAGCAGGTGATGGCGATTTAGCGGTAATCAGGGAACCGGCTTTACTGACGAAATGCGCGTGACAATCGCATGCAATATATCGCCCAGCCCTAATTATCAGTAGTATCTAAATATTTTTTTTAAATACAGAGATTATGCTGGGATGTTGTGGTGACACATAACTTATTTCATGGATGTACAGACAAAAATCTATATAAGCTACTTTTATGCAGGACAAAACATGAATCTTGCGGACGGGAGCGGAACAATATAACATATTTTTTGCGGGAACGGGTCTCTAGTCAAAAGTACGAAATAGCTCATGATTCCTGAACCGTTAAGCCTAGGCTCAAGTGTCTTATTTCGTTGGAATCCTTGGCTCAGGGCAAACAAGATGCATGTCTCTAAATCTTTGGGTATTTTGGGTTTTTTCAAAAACCTACTTTTGTGAACTAGTTCTAGGTTTTTGACCCGACCGGAACCAAACCAGTGCAGAAATGTTCTCTGGAGTCTGAATATCAATAATTATCTAATAAAAAAGTTGAAATTTTTATTCACAGTTGCTAAGGGGTGCCAAAACGAACGATGAGGGCGGAGCCACTTTTACTAAAATGGCTATAACTCAAGAACAAAATGAGATATTTGCACCAAGCTCGGTACACGTATGTAGGGGCTCAATCTTTGGCCACGATGAAAAAATAGCGTCGATTGGACACTAGGTGGCGCTACAACTTGAAAAAAAACATGAAAACAGCTGTAACTGCAACCTAGAGTCCGATCGACTTGAAATTTGGCCCGTATATTGGGTTCATGTCCTTTAAAAAATGCAGAAAATGACACTCTAAAAAATGCTGGGTTAAAAACAACCCAAGTTGGGTTAAATATGGACAAACCAAGTGATTGGGTTGTTTTAACTCAGCGGTTGGGTTAAATGTTTGCCCAATGTGCTGGGTAGTTTTATTTAACTCAACGATTGTTTAAAAATGACTATATGGCTGGCTTAAAATGAACCCAAAATAGGTTGGAAATTAAAAATCAGACACATAATTACTAGAGGCAACAATAATAATCAAAAGGTGAACATTCATTAAAAAGCAATTTAATACATGTTTATTATTTAATTATTATTAATTAAACATATTTAGGGCCCGAGCACCGATGGTGTGAGGACCCTATTGTAATTGCTCAGCCAATTATTCTTCTTCTCCAAAATGAATCGCATTTTTGAGGGCCTAAACGTTCTCAAAAACTCATGAAACTTTGCACACGTGTCAGAAGTGGTGAAAATTTACATCTGATATGGGTTTCAGAATTAGGTGTGGCAAAATGGCTCGACAGCGCCACCTACAAAATTTCAATTAAGCGCCCTTCGTGCTACGTTTCACGTACAGTTATGAAATTTGGTAGACAGATGTAACAGCCCAATACCTACAAAAAAGCCCCTGGGTGCAAAGTTTGTAAACCCAACAGGAAGTGAGATATTTTGAATTTTCTCTGCAAAAATTTGGCAGTTTTTGCCATTTCCACATGTTGTACTTTAACGAACTCCTCCTAGAGCTTTAATCAGATCAACATCATATTTGGTCAGTCTAATCTAAAGGCCTTTGAGACGTTAAATTGCGAAGATCTAGAGTTTTCGCTGAAGGGCGTGTCCGTGGCGGCCTGGCAAAGTTCGATGTTTCGCCATGAAACAGGAAGTTGTTGTAACTCAGGCTTAGAGTGTCTGATCTGCCCCAAACTTCACATGTTTTATTAGAGTCCTGACCTGAAGACATCTATATGACAATATTCAGTTACAGTCATAACGCCACCTGGGGGCAACAGGAAATTACATGTTTTACACTGTGATTAACTCCTCATAGAGATTAAACCAGAAGCACATCATATATGGCCAGTCTAATCTTAAGGCCTTTGAGATGTTAAATATCAAAGATCTTGAGTTTTCGTTGAAGGGCGTGTCCGTGGTGGCCTGACAAAGTCTGATGTTTCACCATGAAAGAGGAAGCTGTTGTGAGTCAGGCATACAATGTCCGATCTGCCCCAAACTTCACATGTGTGATAAGAGTCCTGGCCTGAAGACATCTATATGACAATATTCAGTTAGCTATAGCGCCACTTGTTGGCAGCAGGAAGTGAGGCACTTTTACATGATTTTGCCATAATTCTCCTGTATTTACTCGCTCACATGCATGTCGCCCACTGTTCGCTGTTTTCCTGAGGCCAACGGGTGGCGGTGAGCCCGGTTGCGAGGGCCCTTTCATCGCTGCTTGCAGCTTTAATAATAAATGTTATTTTTCAACCTATTTTGGGTTCATTTTAAGTGATCAATAAAGTAATTTTTAAACATCAGTTGAGTTAAATAAAACTACCCAGCAGGTTGGGTTAAAGATTCAACCCAACAGCTGGGTCAAAACAACCCAATCGCTGGGTTTGTCCATTTTTAACCCAACTTGGGTTGTTTTTAACCCAGCATTTTTTTAGAGTGTACAGTGTGGATCTTTTAAAATAAGGTTTGTTTATAGTGTAAATTTAGAAATTTCAAAGGACAATTGACAATCTTTTTAAGGGTGCATCTTAATCAGCTCTATAGCTCAGTAGTAAGGGCACTGATCAGGGAGTCACCATTTTAAGCTGAAATGTATGCTCCCTAAAAAGTACCACAATGCACCGTGAAAAAAAGGGAGGTGTCATTGCTCACTATGGCTGCATCCACTGCTTTTGGCAGCTGACTTGTTGCCTCACTGCCTTATCAGGCAATGACTCTGTAGGTAGCGTTTGCGCATGAAGGTACCGAAAAATTGATTTTGGACAGACCTTCGAGGCAGCGCAATGGTTAAATGATAAATAACGCAAGCTTTGGAACACAGAGAATGAAACATACAGGATTGATATCAAAGGATACATCTATGCTGCCTTCAAACATCAATCAGATAAAGACATCTCAGGAGACAGGAAGTGATCTAACATTGAATTCAGACATGACTTGATGATTCCTTTCTTGGAATGCGTCCTTTGAAGGCAGCGTATTTCAGCTTTCAGATGCAGCCCATGTTTCCATAAACAGAAGGTCTGAGAGTAAAACATGAATTACGTGAGCAACTCACTATAGATGTTCACTACAGACACGCATACTATAGATGTGTATTTAAAATACAAACCGTATGTCAGCATAAACATACATCACTAGACAAGTAATGTACATAATGTATAGCTAACATTTATAATTTATTTTCGGCTGAAATGTTGCGCGTATATGTAACTCAGGAAGACTCAGGAAGAAGTTACAACTTTTAGAATGAAACTGGACATTTCTGAATGGTTAGTGGATAAATTTATGTAGTTGCTGTGGAGTTGATTCAACTCATGTTCGTCATGTTAACCTTTAGTGCAAATCCAGCGTTGAATTGACCCTCGTTTGTGAAGCAGTCCAGTGTAAAATGACGGCATGACAAGAACACTCTACGACAACAACTCTTCCTCTTCTCTAAAGCAGAAAAACATGACCTCACCCCCTTTTTTTTGTGTGTTCTCGGGGGCGGGGTATATGTAAATTTTAGGGTTAGTGATGTCACTAACTTGGGAAGAAGCACGTTGTAGTCCCTACCAGCCGTTTGTTGTAGTCCTTAAAAAGCGATTTCTGTAAAAGAAAATATCTCCTTTGCATTGAACTATGAGCGTCGTCACTTTGCAGATGTTATTTATGTTCAAACAGCAACATTACACACTAACTAAAGTTGAAAAAGTGAAATTTTAATCGAGGACCCCTTTAAATAATGTTAAAAAAAGTAATAAAGATATCAGTTCTGCTGTTGTTCATAAATACCAGTAGCAATGTTGTACTATGTCACCAGCGTCATTAGGGTCCCAATGTGTAGTGAGCCAGGATCTTTACTGTCCTGACCAGTGCCCGAATTCATGTACACAATATATTGATTCACGAGGAAGCTAGGGAGATGATTGAGATTGTCATGTTTATGTTCACTGAGCATATTACTTACAAATGTGAAGAGATGTACATAATCCATGAGGTCTCTATAAAGTCACGTGCCTTTTTAAAGTACTTTTTTTTATTTTTTTTATCTAGTATATTCCTGTGATTAAAGCTGTATTTTCAGCATCATTACTCCAGTCTTCAGTGTCACATGATCCTTCAGAAATCATTCTAATATGATGATTTGGTGCTCAAGAAACATTTCTTGTTATTAATGTTTAAAACTGAATACCTTTTTTGTGGAAACTATAACACACTAACAATTCAAAAGTTTGACATTTTAATGTTACAACATATTTTGAGTTTTATTTATTCTATTTTTGTTTTAAGCTTTCTGTTCAGCAAAAAAATCCTGAAAATACCTTCCACAAAACATTTAGTATGTAGTTTTTTCAACATTGATAATAATAACCATTAACAAGAGAGCACCAATAATAATTGATATTTATGAAGGATCATGTGACACTGATTGGAGTAATGATGCTGAAAATTCACAGGAATAAATTACATTTTAAAATAGAAAATAGTTGTGGTAAATTCAAATGTTGTTGTTTTTTTTTTCTCCCATCAAATAAATGCAACATTGGTGAGATAAGAAACTTCTTTCAAAACCATTAAAAAAACAACTTAATTCTTCCATACTGTTATTATTATTATTATTATTATTTTATTTTTACTTTTTATCCTCACCCTCCTGACTCTACTCACTCTCTTCTCATTTGAGCCTCTTCTTTTTCATATCAAGTTCGACTTGATGATCTCCGTTTTCTATAAATCTACTTACAAAACGTAGTTGGTAAACTGAACATCCTTATCAAACAGCAGCGAAACACCACCACCAAGTGGAAGGATGTGGTAATGACAAAAGATGCCGGGGGAAAAAACGATTTTGAAATGATATATTGTTATACAATATAATTGAGAATACTTTGAGAAGCCTCCCTCCGTAATATCAAATGTGACTCCACACATCAGAATATAGAATTCAAAAAGTTTATTATGGTCAGTGAATGTAAAATGATATTGACCCTACTTTGGAGTACTTACAGACCAGAAACAGCATGAGAGGGAAGGTTGTGCAGATCTGAGCGATTGTGGGTGGAGGTTTGCAGGTCTCTGTTCACTGTGAGCCTTTGAAATCCTTGAACACGCGAACACGATTCGACTATTTCACACATGCTTAATGCTCTGCAGCCACATCTACAAACCAAACTTGGTCGTGTTCACGCTGAATCTATTAAACTGACAAGACGGTTTCCTCAGGAGAGTTGCATGAGCATTTGGAATGATTTGATAAGCTGATTCATGTGCTGCTAGTAACCCATACTAGTTCTGAAAGCAATTACAACTAATCTTACATTGTGTTCAAAATTGCACACTACTTCAACAAATCCTGCTTTAATAGGCCATAATAATACTACAAAGTTCACTTTTTGAAAATTCAGCTGTAGGAAGTGTCCTTAAAAATCAAAACAAGTTCATTAAATTAAATTGAAATAAGTGAATATAATTTATTTTTCAATATTATTTAATTATAAATACAATTGCTTGCATTTTATGTATTCGTTGTTAATATTATTATTTTTTTTTTTAAAAGAATCGCTCTTTTTTATTTATTATTATTAAATTGCATTATGGGATATGTTGTTTCTAGCTGATTCTCGTGACGCGCGGAGTTTTTTTTTACAGTTGAATACGGAAGAACGTCACTGCGCCGACGTGGGAAACACACGACTGACTGATTGACTGCCTGCAGTCATAACAAACTATTACAGTTTACGTTGAGATTACCGCGTTATTTATCCTGTGTGAGTTATTTCAATAAATAATGTATTTTAAGTTGCACTTTATAACGACTGTGTTTTAAAACCATATATGCCTGTTGTACTGTCAAATTAATTTTACAGGTTTTCATTAATATAGGAAGAAATTGACAGTATCATTTTTAAGTTCTGGTTATCTAAATGTGAAGTTTTAATTGTGTGCACTGACGCTGAATTTTTACTTTTATATCATTTCAAGACTACAAGTCAAAGCACTGGTCCAGAATGTCCAAGATTGAAAATATGAGTATTCTGGGAGTGAGGAGTTTTGGAGTTGAGGATAAAGACAGTCAAGTGATCTTCTTCATCAGCCCTCTGACGGTGCTTGTGGGACCTAATGGAGCTGGAAAAACCGTTTGTATATTGCTGTCATTATGTGTGTATAATTTTAAATGCAGGTGAGACAGTTATTAGAAGAAATTAATACAGGGCTACACACAAACATTTGACAGTGATGGAGAACTTTAAAGGGTTAGTTCACCCCAAAATGAAAATTCTGTCATTAATTACTCACCCTCATGTTGTTCCAAACCCATTAGACTTTTGTTCATCTTCCGAAGACAAATGAAGATCTTTTTGATGACATCAAGATGCTGTCAGATTTCCTTCCATTGACTGCCTTTGTAACTACCACTTTGATGCTTCAAAACATTCATAAAGAGATCGGAAAACTAATCCATATCAATCGAGCAGTTAAGTCTAAATTTCCTGAAGAGAATAGATCGCTTGTTATGATGAGAAGATTTAATTTAGGCTTTTACTCGCATGTAAACTCTGATCAGCGAAGTTCAAGTTATGTTGAGCTTCTGCTTATGTTCGCTGATCAATGTTTACATACGTGTAAAAGCCTAAATTAAATCTTCTCATCATAACAAGCAATCTATTCTCTTCAGAAAACCTGGACTAAACTGCTTAATTCTTATGGATTAGTTTTACGATCTCTTTATAAACCTTTTGTAGCATCAAAGTGGTATTTGTATAGCTTTCTATGGAGGGACAGAAAGCTCTCAGATTTCATCAGAAAGATCTTCATTTGTGTTCTGAAGATAAACGAAAGGGTGTGGAAAGTGAAGTTGAGTAAATAATGACAGAATTTTCATTTTCAATCTTTGAGTGTCCTATATTGCTTTTTATTGATGAAAAAAATATAACAATTACTTTTAATTTCCTTTTTACCATTATAAAGAATTGATTAAATATTGTTTTATCTGTGCTTATTGCAATATATTTAAACTCTAATATATAAATAAATAATCTATAAATATCCACCTTTTTTCCTGACGAGCCTACTGCATTTTAGATTATGGGTGGCACTTGTGGTTTAGAAATGCTCCCATGATTCATGCAAAGCATTGTGGGACGTAGGAAAAAGGTGGATATTAACTATTTCTTTTTATGAATTTCCAGACCATCATTGAGTGTCTTAAATATATCACTACAGGAGACTTTCCACCAGGAAGTAAAGGAAGCACATTTGTCCACGATCCCAAAGTAGGTCCTTGACAAGAGTAATTCAAGTAAACAAATATAAGCAGTTGTAGAAATGTTCTGAATTACAGGTATTTTTGCATGGCTTATTCAACTTTTCCAAACTTGAAAACACTGGTTCTTATTGTCCATGCTAGATCTGGGCAGTGAGACACTTTGTTTCTATATAGTGTTTAATAGATAACGTTGGTCTGTTGTAGGATGTTCATGAGACGGATGTACAAGCGCAGATCAAACTCAAGTTTAAAGATGTGAATGGTGAAACTATGATGGTCAAGAGGTCCATGCAAAGTACACAGAAGGGCAAGAAAACTGAGTTCAAAACCCTTGACTGTCTCATTTCCAGATTCTAGTAAGTTGTCTCTTATGCTCACTAAGGCTGCATTTATTTGATCAAAAATACAGTAAATATAGTAATACTGTAAAATATTATTTTCTATTTTAAAGGTGCCCTTGATTCAAAAATTGAATTTACCTCGGCATAGTTAAATAACAAGAGTTCAGTACATGGAAATGACATACAGTGAGTCTCAAACTCCATTGTTTCCTCCTCCTTATATAAATCTCATTTGTTTAAAAGACCTCCGAAGAACAGGCGAATCTCAACATAACACCGACTGTTACGTAACAGTCGGGGTGTACGCCCCAATATTTGCATATGCCAGCCCATGTTCCCAACATTATGAAAGGCATTAGACAAGGGCAGAACGTCTGGATGTGCACAGCTGAATCATCAGACTAGGTAAGCAAGCAAGAACAATAGCGAAAAATGGCAGATGGAGCAATAATAACTGACATGATCCATGATATCATGATATTTTTAGTGATATTTGTAAATTGCCTTTCTAAATGTTTCGTTAGCATGTTGCTAATGTACTGTTAAATGTGGTTAAAGTTACCATTGTTTCTTACTGTATTCGCGGAGACAAGAGCCGTCGCTATTTTCATTTTTAAACACTTGCAGTCTGTATAATGCATAAACACAACTTCATTCTTTATAAATCTCTCCAACATTGTAGCATTAGCCGTTAGCCACGGAGCACTATCAAACTCATTCAGAATCAATGTAAACATCAAAATAAACACTGTACTTACACGATTAGACATGCTGCATGACGAACACTTTGTAAAGATCTATTTTGAGGGTTATATTAGCTGTGTGAACTTTTTTTATGTTGTTTAAGGCAAGCGCGAGCTCTTGGGGCGTGGAGCACCAGATTTAAAGGGGCCGCAGCCTGAATCAGCTCATTTATAATGATGCCCCAAAATAGGCAGTTAAAAAAAGGAATTAAAAAAAATCTATGGGGTATTTTGAGCTGAAACTTCACAGACACATTCAGGGGACACCTTAGACTTATATTACATCTTTAAAAAAAAAAGTTCTAGGGCACCTTTAAAAGTAATAGATGTGTATTAGTATGCACAATGCTTGCAGTATATAACTGTAACACCTAGATGTCAGCACAGTCTTTTTTTACGATTTCCTGACCACCTAATATTCTCCAGTCTTTTATTAACACTTTATAAAAGCAACAGAAGTTTAATTACATCCAGTTTATCAGCAACACAGCGCACAAGTGTGAATCCCGCAATATCCGCCTTTGACCTCGTAGGTTCTGATCCACTATGAGAACGGAGAACTCTTGCCTGCACTTTTTTCACTCCTCGCCTCACTGCAGCCGCCTACTCTCGGCTGAACTTCAGGTGAGGCTAGGCGCATCTCAAACAAGCCTATTATCTTAAAGGTGCTCTAAGCGATCCTGGGTGGAGTAACTCCCTGTTGACGTTCGAAGTGTTGTCAAACAAAACAGAGGCTAGCTAGACCCTCCCTCCTCCTCCTCCTCCTCCTCCCCTCCGTGCTTCCTGAAACAGTCATGAACGTGCATTTAAAGGCAGGAACACACCAAGCCGACGGTCGGCCGACTAAGTTTTCTCAGTGTGTTCCACACCATCGGCTGAAGTTGGTCCTCGTCGGCCTTTTTTCGCCCGATTCGGCATGTTAAATTGGCGTTGGAGCTCGTCGGTCCGTCGGGCCATTGGATCATTCTGATTGGCTGTTCAGCTACTGCCGCCTGCTGTTTCGGAAAGGCATTTCATCTCACGCAGGCGCAGAACTGACATGCTACTTTAGCGTCGGTTTGGTGTGTCAGGGCAACTTTGGACACAGACGCTGCCGACGTGAGCAAACCCCGCAGTCTGCTTTCGTTGCCGCTAGTTCGTCGGCGTCGGCTCGGTGTGTTCTGGCCTTAAAATCATTCTTGTCGGTTATTGGCTGGAGCATGTTTATTATGATTCGTGGTCCAGGCTGCACCAGTTTGTTTTTGTTGCCGTTTTCGGAGCTTGTGGCGACTACAGAGACCGCGTTTTTTTACAGTGTGTTCAGAGGACAGGCAGCTAGCGGATAGTGAGGAGATGTTTGCTGTATGTGACAAAAAATGTTTTGGCCTAAAAACACGTGACATCGCTTAGAGGACCTTTAATTTGTGTTCCGAAGATGAAGGAAGGTCTTGCGGGCGTGGAGCGACATGAGGGAGAATAATTAATGATAGAAATGTAATTTTTGGGTGAACTTACCCTTTAGTATACAGTACATTTTTAATACAAATTAATTTTGTTTTTATCATTTTGCTATTCATAACATTTTCTGCATAATTGTTTTTCCTTTTGTAGACCTTTTGAATTTCTTCCTTTTGAATCTTTAATTTTATTGATTTATATGAGAAGTTTGTAGAATGTTGTTTTAAACATTTTATGTTGGATTTATGAGGTTTCCAAAAAAGAAAAAAGAAAAAATGAAACTGCCCATTTTTACTCCTACTTGGCCCTTGGAAAGTGTACATTATGGTCCCTGTTTGAAGAACTTGTTTGCTTGTTTGATATTAATATGTCTTGACCTCTCTTGATGTCAGGAAAGGAGAATGGAAAGAGCTGAATTCTAAATGTGCTGAAATAGACCGTGAGATGATCTCATCCCTGGGTGTCTCCAAAGCTGTTATCAGCCATGTCATCTTCTGCCATCAAGAGGAGTCCAACTGGCCTCTCAGTGAAGGGAAAGCCCTCAAGCAAAAGTTTGATGAGATTTTCTTAGCCACAAGGTATTTGCATCTGGACAACAGATTCCTCACAGAAGCTTTCAGTCATTAAAAGGTTCATATCATACTTTTTATTATTGTTCTTTTTTCCTGAGGTCCACATATGACTCTTTTGGTTTTATTTTACATCCTTTCTCTGACCCTTAGAATAAAACGATCCTTTTCACGTTTAATGGGAAACAGCAGTGAATGCTTTCTGATTTTTGCCTAGTCATAGGCCTTATCCCTTTCCCGTTTTTTATTAACTTTGATATTTGTTTATAGTTAGTTATTTATTTTTTTATCTTTTTACCATATAAATTTTGTTTAGTATCTACACAATATATATTTTGTAAATTCTATAAATGCTCAACATGCCAGCAAAGCTTTGACTCTATGGCTATAATTCGGTAGGCCTATGTCAACAGATGGTGATAAATGAGTGTCTATCTTATTGGCAAATTATTAATTTTCTGGTTAAGCTATTTTGTTAAAACGACAACAATAACAACAATTGTTTACATCTGAAATGGTAAACATAAATGAAACGATTCATTCACTAATAAGATTAATTCAAAAACACTATTTAATTCACAAAAACACCCCTTTATAATTTATCCATACAAATATATTGATGACCAACCTATCTGAAGTTAAATATATGTAAACCCTACTTAACTAAATTCTTAGTTATTAGGTTACTTTTTTTTTCCACATTGGCTTGCCCTGTGGTGTCTCTTACTCATATTAAGCTAGCATCAGCTGATAATAACCACAACCTTTTGCTTGAAGGTACATTAAGGTTTTGAAGACTCTGCAGAAGTTAAGGAAGAAGCAGAACGATACTGTTAAAAACTGCCAGATGGAGCTCAAGTACCTAAAACAGAACAAAGATAAGGCCCAAGAGATTAGAGAGCAGCTGACCACTAAAGAGGCTCAGCTGTCTTCCTCCAAAGAGAATGTCCAACGCATCGAGAATCAGATTGACCCACTGGAGGTGAGACACAAGAATTTGTAGGCTAATTTGTAGGCTTAAAAAAAGGCTAATAAAAACAAGACTTTTTTTTTTTATTTTTATTTGAAACTTTAGCTACACATCAAAAGATAAATTTGATTCTAAATTATTGATAAGTCTGACATCAGTGCAAAAACAGAAGCTTCACATTATGAATCAGTTGAGTTAAAAACAAAAGATTGATGAGCCACGCTAAAAGCTGTTGTCAAATAGTCAATAGAGTTTTAGCCTATACACTTATGCAGTCATGTTATGTATATTCACCAAACACACTTTCCCCATATTTTCAGAACCGACTCTATGACATAGACAGCAGCCTCAGCAAAGAAAAGAAGTTGGATAATGACATCAAAGCTCTGGAAAGCAGGAAGAAACAGATGGAGGATGATAACCGGGAGCTAGAAGAAAAGATGGAGCATGTAACCAAAGTTTATTTAAAAAATAAAAAGTCATCAGTTATAAAACTTTCGCTGCTCTCAGAATTAGTCATAAAAGCCAGATAATGATCATTTGAAGGCAGAGGAAGTGTTTTGCACAGAAAACATGTACAGGATGTTCAGTTATGGATTGTTTTCATGTATGTACTGCTGCAGCTTTCATCTGATTTTGAAAATAAAATCCGTTAACTTTTCCTACTAAAAGCCATTCAATTTTCTTAATTTACCTAAGGCTTCTTCTAGACTGGGGATCGAAATAAACTTTTTATGTGTTCTCAAAAGTATTTTTATTGCTGTAACATTACTGTTGGTGCTTTTGTCAAATAGTAGTGAAAGATTTGGGTTCAACTTGAGTCATGTCTCTGTTTCATCCTTCCCTCTTTCCCTCCCCAAAGATTTCTTCTTAAATTGTAATGAAATAGCGACAAAACCATTAATACTAAAGAATTTCCTCTGGTCTGGAGAAATATAAGGTTGTCTGAATAACAATGAAAAGTAATACCATGTTTCCTAAAATATTGCCTAAAGGGAGCATGTATGGATAGAAAAATGAAGGGCCTAAGACAAAGCCTTGTCACACCGTTTGTTCATTCCTTGGGGAGCCTTGACTCTGGGTTGTGCTGTGTTTTTAGGTGTTTCAGGGCTCAGATGATCAGCTGCAGGACATGTATCAGAACCACCAGCGGACTGTCAAAGAGAAGGAAAGAAGACTTACGGAGTGTCAGCGCGAGCTTGAACGGGCCGGCCGAGAGTGCCAGAGGATGAACCGCATCAAATCTGACCTGCTAGTTGAGCAAGGTAGTCCTTTGCTCATTTGCTCTTAACTTATTTTCTGTGGTGGTGGACATGTGTTCTCTATCTATGCTTAAATGGTTGTGTAGTGGATTGTAGTGTTTAAAAGAGTCAATAATGATAATGTCCTTTTGTAGTTTACATCACAGCCTGATTTGCTACTCACTTTTTATTGTATGTATTGTATATTGTATGTTGCACAAAGGTGATGTTGGGGAGATTCACTAGGGTTGCAACCAGCAACTATTTATCTGCAACTATCTGTTCAATACTTCATTTATTAAGAGGGAAAAAATCTTTTAACCCAATTAAATAACAAAAGCACTTGATGTGGCAACCTGCAGGCCACATTATGACCTTTTTAGAAGTGCTCATATAAATTGCTTTCTTCTTGTGCTTTGGACAACTTGTGTTGAACACATTTATTTTTGCTTTTATCTCACTTTGTGGCCTTCATCATTCATGAAATGTAGGGCTGTGCAATAAATTGTAATTGATTTTCGATTTTGAATTTGGTTTCCAATGATTTTTGTGCCACTGCTACATTCATAGGTACGCTTTCGATCATTGCTTGATTTTAAACAGTGGAATTAAAAGCTCATTAAGCCACGAAAGAGACACTGGAGACGGAGCGGAACGCGCATAAGCAAAATATACTGTGGGCTTTGGATTCGCACCTAAACGGTAAAATAGCCAATGCATAAAAACGCCAAAATACAGGTTTGTTAAGTATCTTTGTAAAGTCGGTTTTGTCTTAAGTGAATGTAAACAGCTGAGAAACAAAACGAAAGTGTAACAGTATATTTGATCCGTGCATTAGCTCTTAATATGCAAGTCATTTCAGGTCATTATTATGTGATTCTTTTGTCTTCTAAGGTGTAAATGACCCATTATTCATGATGATTCACGGCTCCACGCATACTGTGTTTCTTGACAAAAAGTGTCTTACAAAAACTAAATCAATATATTGTTTTATATGAAGGAGTAGGCAGCATAATTTTTGCATAATTCTGAAGCAAAAACTCTACAACCTCCAATACCCAGAAGTCTTGTGAACACAGATTTAATATACTTTTTCAGTGACTTAAGTTTTTTGTTTTTTCAATAACCATGCATAAACATTATTCCTTCAAAAATACAAACATGTACATACATATTCCTCACATATTATGGTAGCCTAGTTTGTGCTGAATACAGTGTAATGATACTTGTGTCATTAATATGTTTATGAACAACTGAAAAAAGCACAAATGTCAGGGCATGTCAAAACTTCTCCAGGCCCCAAATCAGCCTCAGACTCCAGAGGGTTAAAGTGACAGCAGCTCAATATTACTGCTTCGGTCTGTGTCATTTAAGGTTAATCAAACAAAAGACAAAGATAAAAATCACTCACTGCTCTTGAATTTATATATTTGTAGCTTAAATAAGGATTAATCTATATTTAATGTATACGGTGAAGATTATTTTACAGGCTATTACTTACCTGAATACCATCTTCCTGAAAAGAGCACTAAACATAAAGAACTGTTTATTTAATTTGTATTTTTGTTCTGTTGTATTTATTTGTCCATTTATTCGTTTCTTTGTTCCTAATGTATTGCTGCGTGTTTACTTGTCTTCTGTAGCTGTTTTGAGCACCTTGTACTAATCTACATTAGTTAACCTAGTATTAGTTTTTGTAGCCTATCGATAATTGTGAAATTTTACTGATATCTAATTGACACATATCATAAAATAAGATTTTGATCATATCGCCCATCAATAATCATGTTAAATAATCGTGATTTCAGTATTGACCAAAATAATCGTGATTATGATTTTTGCCATAATCAAGCAGCCCTAATCAATGTTTTTTTTTTTTTTTTTTTTTTTTCATAGAAATTACTACTACTGCAAAGTTTCTTCACTAATGAAATCCACATTAATTAAATAATAAACTTTAATGTTGGCAAATTTTGGTTTTATAGATTATTATTGCAGTCCTAAAGTACACTATATACACTAAAACTAATACTTTTAAATCAAGATTTTTTTAGCAGAAAAAAAAAGTTTATACTTTCTCAGAGCTGTTCATCATCATTGTCTCTGTTCATTTGAAGGCCGTCTGCAGTTGGAGGCAGATAGGCACACAGAGAACATTAAAAAGAGGGACAACCAGGTGAAAAGTTTAGCATCTTCCCTGGAGTTGGAGGGCTATGATCGGACACCTCTTAACGAACGACAGCTCCAGAGCTTCCACAGACAAGTCAAAGAGAGACTGGAGCAGGACTCTAAAGACCTCAGCCAAACTATGGTAGATAAATATCCTGAAACTTAATATATTCTTAAAATTTCAATTTTAGTACTGTAACGTGTTGCCATTTTTTAATAATAATTTCTTGTTTTCAGCATGATATGCAGGAGAAAGAGGCACAGAAGCAGCAAAGCATCGATGATCTCCGTGATAAGAAGACCGGTCTAGAGAGAACCATTGAGCTGAAGAGAGACATACAGGCCAAAAAACAACAGGAACTAAAGAACATCAAGTCTGATCTCCAAAGACTGGAGGGCTCCTCTAGCAGACTGCAGGAGCTGGACACTGAGCTTCAGAAAATGGTTAGAACTGTAATACAGCACTGACGACTTGCTTTGAGCATTAGATATATTTCATCTGTCAATGTTCTGTTGGTTTCCTAAACTGAATCCGTAACTAAAATTACCATGGGCCAGAAGTGAAAAAATGGTAGTGAAAAAATAGTAATGATAGTCGTGGACTCTGACATTTTTGCGGCTGACCTTATTGCATATGTGTTTGTAGGAGTTTCCCTCTTAGATGTAAATTTATGTTTGCAGTATAATTTACCAATATTTGTGGTAGTCAGTTTAATTAGTATATATACACTATTATTAAAGGGATAGTTCACACAAAAATTATCCCATGATTTACTCACCCTCAAGCCATCCTAGGTGTATATGACAATCTTCTTTCAGGCGAACACAATCCGAGATATATTTAAAAATATCCTTAGTCCTCCAAGGTTTATAATGGTTGTGAATGGTTCTGAAGACAGATATGAGATGTTGCAACTGTAATTGCTCACCATCATCATTAACAAGTGTATGTCCATCAACAAACTGATGTGTTCATATTTCTATTGCGGTGCACATGTGGGAACTGTATTATTAACAGTATCAATAACAGTTCATACATTTGTCGAGCATTAAAGGATTAGTTCACTTTCAAATTAAAATTTCCTGATAATTTACTCACCCCCATGTCATCCAAGATGTCCATGTCTTTTTCTCTTCAGTCGAAAAAAAAAAAGGTTTTTGATGAAAACATTCCAGGATTTTTCTCCATATAGTGGACTTCAGTGGCCTCCAAACGGTTGAAGGTCAAAATTACAGTTTTAGTGCAGCTTCAAAGAAAGCTACACGATCCCAGATGAGGAATAAGGGTCTTATCTAGGGGCTTTAATGCCCAAAAATGCATATCTTGTCCATTTTGCCCTTGACATGGCTCCCACTCCCATCTGCGCCTTTATGGGATTACTATCTTACACTAAATTGCCGTTTAATAAATAAATTGTAGAAAGAAAACTATACTAAATGCAACTAACAAAACTAACATCATTGACACCCTGCATTATTTTTGTATATGTTTGTCTTAATATGTTTGTGTTCATAGGAGCGGGAGCTTGATAATGCTGTTCAGGCCTGTACTGTGGACAGTCTGAAGGCAGAAGTAATTGAACTACAGAGGGAGAAAACTGAACTGGATCAGGCCCAGCGCAGACTGGACAAGGAGATGGAACTGCTCAACACACACACCAGGGCACATGCAGAGATGGACATGCTCAAGAAGACCAAGGTGAGCTCACACATCATTCTCGCCCGCAGCCATAACACCCTGTAGCCCAAGAGTGGTAACCCACTGAAGCTAATCAGGGTGGAGCCTGGTCATTATCTGGATGGGAGACCTCCTGGGAAAACTAGGTTGCTGCTGGAACTGGAAGAGGTGTCAGAGAGGCCAGCAGGGGGTGCTCAACCTTACCCCTTTTTCACCAAGGCAGTTTGAGTGCTGGTTCAGAGCCAGAGCTTTGTTTCGAATCAGTTCTTTGTCTTTCGACACCCAAAGCACCAGCTCTGAACCAGGAAAAGTGGTTCGTAAGCAGCACCAAAACATTGCTGGTCTAGAAGTAAAACACTTGCGTCAGGGGCTGGGGGCAGGGTCACCGTGACCAACAAGATGAACAGAAAGTTGTGACCACCATTTTTGAAATAGCAGCTAATCGAGCTAATAGCAGCTCGATTGTAATCTCCGTCAAATTACGGTGAGCTGCACGAACACGTTGAATTCACCGTGTTTGGATGCTGATGTAGGTTCGCAAAGCCATGAGCATCAATAGTAACGCAACGTCCTGCATTGTTGCTGGTGTGTTTGACGCTGTGATGCTAGTGTTGTTGGGAAAGATGAGACGTATGCAGTGATGTAAGACCTGGCTCTGTGGTGGCCCGTGGAAAGGCAAACCAGTTCTTAAAATGCTCGCTAGTGGAACCAACTCCGAACCGGCAAAAGTACTAACTCTGAACTAGCACCCAGTTCATGCTGGTGGAGAAGTGGTACCTGTGGTCTGTGTGGGTCCTAATGTCCCAGTATAGTGATGGGGGCACGATACTGAAAAAGCACCATCCTTCGGATGGGACATTAAACCAAGGTGCTGACTCATTAAAATTCTTCTCGTAAAGAAAAAGAAATCTCCCGGCCACATTTCCCACGTTGGCCATTATCAGTCATGGCCTCCTAATGATCCCCATTCTTTTGAATTGGCTCCATCATTCTCTCTTGGATGCTGCACAATGATGGTGGGTGAGGAGACCCTCTGATATGCTTGTAAAGCACTTTGGGTGTATAGTAGTACATAAAAAAGCTCTGGATAAATGCTTCATTCATTAATTTATCATCACTTATATGTCCATGAGCGCCCTATCCATTGTGATAACAGTTTTATGCCTAATTCTGAAACAAATGCAGCAAACATAAACAAAACAAATGCCTTTGGACAATAGAGAGCAATGCAGGGATGACATCAGATCCAAGAAAACTTTGCTGCTGGTTCCATATGGGGTTTTATAATGGGGGTTTTCAACTTATGAGTAAAATAAAGCCTGTGGTAAACATAACTTGACAATATTTTGACATTTTTTTTCTACAGTGTAAACTGCACATCAGAACAAGAAACATCCAGGATTCAGCTAATAATCTCAAATGCCATAATACATCCTACAAAATTTGTTAAAAGTAATAGATGTGTATTAGTATGCACAATGCTTGCAGTATATAACTGTAACACCTAGATGTCAGCACAGTCTTTTTTTTTTCTATTTCCTGACCACCTAATATTCTCCAGTCTTTCATTAACACTTTCATTTTTACATCACAAAAAAAAATTACTATTTATAACAATATGTGCTTTGTGTTAAATTTCAGTTTAAACAAAAAAACTAAAGCTTTTTAAAATGAAAACTAATTTTTATTTTAAAATGTTTGCTTGAGGCATCAAAGTAATTTATAACACTCCATGCTGCCTAAAGAAAGAAATGATTGGAAATCTGAATTTGAAAGTGAATCAAACACATAATCCATTACAAACAAATTTAATAGATTTCTTTAAAATAATTATTTCTTTAGGCAATCTGTAAAATAGTTTCTTCAAAAATGTTCATACTACTTTTAAAAAGCAAGAGTGTTTACAATTTTCAGTCCTATTTTGTTTATACATTTTGAAACTATAAAAATAAATCAATAAAAAATATATTGTAGCATAAAAGCAAAGAGAATATTCTACTATTTATATTTTAGCAGTTTGCGGTTTCGTTTAAATACAGTATATGAAATACCCAAATTATTCCCATTATCACATTTATTAAAATGTGCTGAATCAGAGCACACTGAGAGATATTAACTCTTTCTAGGCATTATATGACAGTATACAGAATATGAAGCACAGTAATGTCTGGATAGAGCAATCTATATTCTCAAACATAGTATTTTTTATGATCAGTGCTTATGCCAGACGGGTTTGCAAAGTGACAATTGTATCTAACAAGAAAATAAAAAGTTCATCTCTGCTTCGGATTCTAGATGGATAAAGAGGAGCAAGTGAGGAAGATCAAGTCCAGACATAATGAAGAGCTGGTGTCTCTGCTGGGACACTTCCCAAGCAAGAGAGAGCTGGAAGACTGGATCCACTCCAAATCCAGAGAGATCAACTCCACCAGAGAACGGCTCAGCAAAATGAAGTATGTGACACTGTTTAGTGATTTGTTTTTCCACAAACATTTGTATAATAGTAGGTGTTTAATATAATAAGTTAGAGAATGCCATAAATTATGATATTCAGTGTGAGGGTATAAAATGTTTCATGCAGTTTCATGCATCAGAATCTAAATGTCTACGTGATAAGCGACACGCGCATGCATTTGTACAACCACCCACATACATAAATCTTATACATATTTGGTTTCGATTCCGGGTTTCTGAAGAACAGGTCATCTTCAGGTCAGTGGGACATGCGTTGTAGTATTCAGATGGTGACGTTGTCTAGACACATATAGCTAAAAATTCATATTAAACACACTTTTAGTAGTGTACATAAACTATGTGTAAAATAATTGAAGTTCACACGCATCAATAGAATACATGTTTACATGTAAAATAACATCAGAGAATGTATTTGCACAATGAAATGTAATTATTCTCCAACTTACTGTAACTTTTGACAGTGGTGAATTAATTCCCAATAATGGTAATACATGGATCACTGACGAATAAAGTTTTTTTAAGTGTAAAAAAACATAATTGAGATCTAATTAATTTTGAAGTTTTATTAACAATGAGATTATGTGGCTTGTATAATCAATTAACACTGCTTTTGTAATTTTTTTTGCAAGATGGACAAAATTTGTCACCAAAAAAGTAATTTGGTTTAACCAAAATTTCGGTTTTACCAAATGACACTTTTGGTTATATCTAGCTAGCTAGCAAAAGGACAATCAAACATATTATATTTAGTACAAGTTTTTAAAATATTACAGCATTTTTCATGTTTTATAGTGGTTGTACCAAATGACCCAATGTTTCGGGGCATGCGTATGATCAAGTGAAAACATGAATGTTTCAAATAGTTAAGAGAGATTTAGTTACTTTGCTTCATGACCATGTGGTCCTTTGCAGGTGTCTGAATGATGTCACATCCTGTCATGGATATTGATATGATGTTATGATATTGACCACATGACTTGATCCAAAATGGTCCCTTTATATTGGTTACTCCGAATGACATCAGTGAAATTCATTTTTCCAGACATTCTTTCTCATAACAAAGCAACGACTTCTACACATAATTTTAATACCATTTTGCACTATGCTGATATGATGTTATAAAGGTGCCCTAGAACTTTTTTTTTAAAAGATGTAATATAAGTCTAAGGTGTCCCCTGAATGTGTCTGTGAAGTTTCAGCTCAAAATACCCCATTGATTTTTTTTTTTTATTCATTTTTTTAACTGCCTATTTTGGGCCAAAATTAGAAATGAGCTGATTCAGGGTGTGTGGCCCTTTAAATCTGGTGCTCCACGCCCCAAGAGCTCGCGCTTGCCTTAAACAACATTAAAAAAAGTTCAAACAGCTAATATAACCCTCAAAATGGATCTTTACAAAGTGTTTGTCATGCAGCATGTCTAATCGCGTGAGTACAGTGTTTATTTGGAAGTTTACATTGATTCTGAATGAGTTTGATAGTGCTCCGTGGCTAACGGCTAATGCTACACTGTTGGAGAGATTTATAAAGAATGAAGTTGTGTTTATGAATTATACAGACTGCAAGTGTTTAAAAATGAAAATAGCGACCGCTCTCTTGTCTCCGTGAATACAGTAAGAAATGATGGTAACTTTAACCACATTTAACAGTACATTAGCAACATGCTAACGAAACATTTAGAAAGACAATTTACAAATATCACTAAAAATATCATGATATCATGGATCATGTCAGTTATTATTGCTCCATCTGCCATTTTTCGCTGTTGTCCTTGCTTGCTTACCTAGTCTGTTGATTCAGCTGTGCACAGATCCAGACGTTCTGCCCTTGTCTAATGCCTTTCATAATGTTGGGAACATGGGCTGGCATATGCAAATATTGGGGGCGTACACCCCAACTGTTACGTAACAGTCGGTGTTATGTTGAGATTCGCCTGTTCTTCGGAGGTCTTTTAAACAAATGAGATTTATATAAGAAGGAGGAAACAATGGAGTTTGAAACTCACTGTATGTCATTTCCATGTACTGAACTCTTGTTATTTAACTATGCCAAGGTAAATTCAATTTTTGAATCTAGGGCACCTATAAAATCGTACCAGAATAAAAAATATATACATTTATTACATTTTAAGGTATTTTAATCACAAATGAAATGGCTGTATTGGCGTTTGGACGGTTAAACCGAATGACCTTTTGACACTTCAAAATCTTTAAAATACCTTTATATGTAGCAAAATATAATTAAAACCTTTTGGATTTGATAAAAGAGATCTAGTTGTACTACCTTACATACTTTGGATGTCATATCTTTGTTTTTTATTATTATTAAGGCCTTTGGACAAAAAAAAAGACCCTTCACGTTAGAATTTGAACCTGCAGCCTTGGGATTGTAATTTGCTCCGGTTCAGACTTGATAAGTAATCTACAGTGGCATGAAAAAGTATGTGAACCACTTGCAGAATCTGTGAAAATGTGAATAATTTTAATAAAATAAGTGAGATCATACAAAATGCATGTTATTTTTTATTTAGTACTGTCCTGAGTAAGATATTTTATGTAAAAGATGTTTGCGTTTAGTTCACAAGACAAAACAATAGCTGAATTTATTAAAATGGCCCCATTCAAAAGTTTGTGAACCATTGAATCTCAATACTGTGTGTGGTTACCTGGATGATCCACAACTGTTTTTATGTTTTGTGATGGTTGTTCATGAGACTCTTGTTTGTTCTGAGCAGTTAAACTGAGCTCTGTTCTTCAGAAAAATCCTCCAGCTCCTGCAAATTCTTCAGTTTTCAATGATTTTTTTGGAAATTTGAACCCTTTCCAGCAGTGACTGTATGATTTTGAGATCCACTGAGGACAATTGAGGGACTCAAACTCAACTATTAAAAAAGGTTCAAACATTCACTGATGCTCCAGAAGGAAACACAATGCATTAAGAGCTGGGGGGTGAAAACTTTTGAATTTAAATATCAAGGTAAATTGTACTTAATGTTTCTTCCGGGAAACATGCAAGTATCTTCTGTTGCTTCCGAAGGGCAGTACTAAATGAAAAACGATATTTAAATATAATAAGAAAAATTGTGACATCTTTATCCTGTTCAAAAGTTTTCACCCCCCAGCTCTTAATGCATCGTGTTTCCTTCTGGAGCATCAGTGAATGTTTGAACCTTTTTTAATAGTTGAGTTTGAGTCCCTCAATTGCCCTCAGTGTGAAAAGACGGATCTCAAAATCATACAGAGCAAACAACAGACTCATGAACAACCATCACAAAACATAAAAACATCATAGATCATCCAGGTAACCACACACAGTATTGAGATTCAATGGTTCACAAACTTTTGAATGGGGTTATTTTAATAAATTCAGCTATTGTTTTGTCTTGTGAACTAAATGTAAACATCTTTTATGTAAAATATCTTACTCAGGACAGTACTAAATAAAAAATAACATGCATTTTGTATGATCTCACTTATTTTATTAAAATTATTCACATTTTTCACAGATTCTGCAAGTGGTTCACATACTTTTTCATGCCACTGTAACTAGCATTGCTAGACGGGACTCTTGAGGAAATTTTCCTTCTTGTTTTTCATAGCAAGAATCTTGCGTCTGGAGAACAGAATAAGACTCACTTCACGGCAGAAATCAAACGTAAGGAAGAGCTGCTGGCCAGTTATGAAGAGAGACTTTTTAACGTGTGCGGCAGTCAGGACTTCCAGTCGGACCTGAGCAAACTGGATGATGAGCTGGAGAAGTGTTCTAAACAGAGAGGTACGGAAGTGTGTTCGGCATGGTCATACTGAAACCTTTTAGATCCACACAAAATATACATTCTGTGCTAATATTGGAGGAAATCTTAAGAAAAATGCAGAATTGATATACATTTGGTAGAAAATGCAAATATAATGAGGACAAATTAGGGCCGAAGGATGTGTTTTGTGTATGATGGCCTTTGAATTCTGCTGAAGTCTGAAGCTTTTCCGATGCAGATTCTGTGTGGGGGTCTGTTTGATGGTAAATTACTGTTTATTGGCAAACAGGATATAGACTGCTTTATGACAAGTATAGCAATGACTGTTGATATGAAGTAGCAAGCTGGAAACTGTTGTGGTAGGTGATTGTTACCCACACAGTATTTGTGCTAAATCAGAACATCCCTAGTTTTCTCAGTGTCTTTTTCTCTTCTCTGGCCTGGATCTTTCTTTGAGCAGCCATGCTGGCGGGTGCCACAGCCGTGTACAGTCAGTTCATCAGTCAGCTGACGGAGGAGGGCGAGCCCTGCTGTCCCGTATGTCAGCGCGTGTTCCCGTCAGAGGCAGAGCTCCAGGATGTCATCAATGACATGCAGTCCAAGCTGCGGCTCGTCCCAGACAAACTGAAGAACACTGAGCAGGACTTGAAGAGAAAAGAGCGCAGACGTGATGAAATGATGGCTCTGAAACCCATCAGGCAATAACAGTTTACTGTCTATCTGTCTGTCCATTCATTCATCACTCTATTTATCTATCTGTCTATTACTCAGTCTGTTTATCACTTTAACCAACCATCCTTTACTTAGTTCATCCATCCATCCATCTTTTACTTCACCTATAATCCATCCATCCATCCAATTATTTACCCCTTCTCCCATTCTTCCATCCATCCATCTGTTCATCTGTTTATCCCTTCATTCCCCATCCTTCCATCATCCATCCATTCACCTGTTTACCACTTCAATCCCTTATCCTTCCATCCATCTGTCCATCTGTTTACCCCTTCATTCCCCATCCTTCCATCCATCCATAGGTCCACCTGTTTACCCCTTCATTCACCCATTCTTCCATCCATTTACCTGTTTACCCCTTTATTCCCTATCCTTCCTTCCATCATCCATCCGTTTACCCCTTCATTCCCCAATCCATCCATCCATGTATCTGTTTACCCCTGCAACCCTTCCATCCTTCCATCCGTTCACCTGTTTACCCATCCATCCATCCATCCATCTGTTCACCCCTTCATTCCCCCATCTTTCATCCATCCATTCATCCATTCAACGCTTTACCCCTTTATTGCCCCATCCTTCCATACATCCATCCATCTACCTTTTTACCCCATCCTTCCATCCATCTGTTCACCTGTTTACCCCTGCATTCCCTCATCCATCCTTCTGTTCACCTGTTCATCCCTTCATTCTCCCATCCTTCCATCCATCCACCTGTTTACCTCTTCATTCCCACATTCATCTGTTCACTAGTTTATCCCTTCATTCCCCATCCTTTTATCCGTCCACCTGTTTACCCCTTCATTTCCACATCCATTTACCTGTTTACCCCTTCATTCCCCCACCTATCCATCCATCTGTTCACCCCTTCATTCCCCCATCCTTCATTCATCCATTCAACTGTTTACCCCTTTATTTCCCCCATCCTTCCATACATCCATCCATCTACTTTTTTACCCCATCCTTCCATCCATCTGTTCACCTGTTTACCCCTGCATTCCCTCATCCATCCTTCCGTTCACCTGTTCATCCCTTCATTCTCCCATCCTTCCATCCATCCATCTGTTTACCTCTTCATTCCCCCATCCTTTCATCCATTCACCTGTTTACCCCTTCATTCCCCCATCCACCCATCTGTCCTTCCACTCACCTGTTTACCCCTTCATTCCCTTATCCTTCCATCCATCCATTCACTTGTTTACTCCTCCATGCATCCATCCACCCTTTATACTGATATTAATGAATCATTTTTGTACTGACAGGCAGTCCATAGTAGAGCTCCAGGAGAAAGAGCTGCCAGAGCTCAGAAATAAACTCCAGCGTGTGAATCGAGACATTGAGAAGCTGAAAGGAGACACTGAGGAGCAGGAGACACTGCTGTGCACACTGATGTCTGAGGAAGACACAGCCAAGGCTTGTCTGCAGGACGTCTCCCTCATGGATCGCTTTCAGGTCTAAGCTCATCTCCAGTCAGCCTAAATGCAGAAAATAAAATCCAGTAAAATGTAGCACATCAGAACAACACAACATATATTTAAAGACTTATTTATTAATCACCTAGAACAGTCACATACTGCATACGACTCAAGAGAATACCAGCAAGAAGATGAGCGATGAGCTGTTTTGCAAATATTTTTTCAAATATTGTTTTTTGTGCATAAATAGCATTTTTTTGCGTATACAAAAGAACAGTTACATTAATAGTTATGACTGGCTGTAATTTGCAAGCGAGTTTAGTCATCTTCAGTCTAGCACCCTAATAAACAATTATGTGTCGTCAATAAAAACATAATTACAATGCCTAGTAATCTGTCGAGTTACAGACAGCAGTTAACAAGGGAATAGCAACATTATCCAGCTGTTTAGGATCATACGATAAAGTCCCACCCTCACCTGCACCACGCATCATTATTTGCTGAGGATACACACCCACTGGCCAAAGAGTGCAGCCCAGAAACGTCCTGAACACAGGAATTCAAGAAGAAAATATGAAAATTCTTGCACTGGGCAGTGTCTCTGTAGACACAATCACCACTGCACACTTCTATTGGACCATAAATAATGATTGAGAGTAGGGCTGTCACGATTCCTCGATTAAATTTGAGTGCTAAAAATCCTTGATTGCAATTGACTATATACACAGAGCTTTCTTTAGAACTTCCGCAATCATATAAGCCAGCTGGAAAACTTCCGGTGAAATGTCACAAATAATGTGACAAATAATGTCATCACATTAAAAATAACATTTGAAGTGCTGGAAAAAAATGTGTGCGTGTCTAATTACAGACTCTGCATTTCTTAAATGATCCCAATAGCTTTGTCTTTATTGCAATCAATAAAACTGGTTTATTGGCAAATTAGGTAAATGTGATAACTGCATTAAAATATGGATACAACATTTAAAATCCACTGATGGTTTTGTGTCGATGTACAGAGAGTACAGAATGATCAACTAACAGTTCACCGGAAATGCCCAAACTGGCTTAACGACAACCAGGAAGTAATCGTGCATATAGTCAATTTACAGTGTCAGGTAACCTGCAAAATACCAGAAGTGACACATTACACGGAGGAGAATCTATGAACTGCATTATTAGAACATTTTCTAAGGCTGCACAATATAATAAAATCATTAAAAAAAACATACTATAGCTTGGTGCTATTGTGAATTCACAAAGGCTCCTATTCAATAAAATAAATATATGTAAAAAATATATAATAAAATATAAATTAAGTATGTTTTAATTTATTTTAAAAGCATTTCTATCATAAAGAAATGGCAAAATATTAAAGGTTAAGTAAAGTTTGGCCAATATTAAACAAGGATTTGATCTTCCATAAAGTGTAACAACAACACCAGGCCATTGGTGCCGATTACTCGATTAATCGTCAAAATAATCGACAGATTATTCCATTACCAAAATAATAGTTTGTGACAGCCCTAATTGAGAGGCATTATTGTTGTATTATACTACGGGGCTGTTGAATTCTCTGATTGGTTGACAGTAGGGGTGTAACCGTTTCGGTACAGGGCTTTCGGTACGGTGCACGTGTGTACCGAAGCATTACATTGCAACCAATATTCACCACCAATAACCGCAATAAGCTCTGCGTTTTGTTACTTTCGATAAGAAACAAAGTGTCATCCTTCAAATTCTGTCCACGAAATCATGAAGTTTAAACAGAAAATGCCATTTTGACGTGCTTTGATGTGGGGTGACAGATCACTGTACAGGCGCCTCAGTTCAACCGGCAGCGCGAGCGCGGAGCGCAAGTGAATGTGTTCATCTCTTCCTCCTTAATACTAGTTACAGAATAAACATGAAAGAACATCTGAAGGTATGTTGCAAGATTCAGTACAACTTACTGAAACGGTCATATCTCATGTAATCGCTCATTCAGTGTTTCAACGGTGGAAAGACATCAATGAAAGCGTCCGTATTCAACAATATGTCATGATGCATTTACCTCAGAAAAGCCATTCAGTGTTCACAGCTTGTTAGTTCGCTAGAGAAATGAACTCTTTCGCTTAATATATGCACTGTATTAGCCAATATATTCATTATTTTACTTAACCTTTTAGTGATATCCTGATTAGGCTATTTAATGTATGTTTAAATAAATCTGATGTTAAAATAACAGCCACTGTGTAGAAATGATTATATTTCAACAACGAATTGGAGTAAAAACATTTAGAAGTTAATGCAAAAACTGCCTTAGGTGCAGCTTACAGGTTTGCATACAATTTGTTATTTGAGTGTTGATTATTTTATCTAAAAATAAAAAGCAATTGAATTTAGGCTAATAGTTTGGGCTTCTTTCAAGTTAGGGCTCCCTACATAGTTTATAGCATTAGCAGAGATCATTTTTTTTATCCTTAAGAAACTTTTAGTTTTAATTTAATTTAATATATTTAAAGACAAAAACACAATTTGTTCAGTAAACCTCTGTTTAATAATAAAAAAAAGCAATTTTATGTTTAGTTTTCTCTCCACCTGCTGTACCGAAAACTGTACCGAACCGTGACTTCAAAACCGAGGTACGTACCGAACCGTGAGTTTTGTGTACCGTTACACCCCTAGTTGACAGTCATTCTAAAGTGTGCAATTATTTTCAGGAAAACACATGGCTAAAGTAGTTCTGGCAGGTCTTGACCACATTACAGTTCCATATCACTTCGCCAAATGATTTCAGTTATTTCAAAGGTCCTTACAGACTACAACAGCAAAAGAAACAAAACCCACAATGACACTGACCAAGCAGTTAAATATAGAAAACAATAGGATAAAAATGACAAATTATTGTCATGGTTTTTGCCACAAAATACGTTTTATGTCCTGAAAGCACATACTCTCCCGCTTTCTCTCTCTCACTCAAACGCACACACATACAGTACGGACACACACTCACTCACACAGAAACGTGTTGTTTGCACTGCTCTGACAAATTAATCAGTAAAATAGTTTAGCAACTTTAAAACCACATGACATTTCTCACCAGTGAGGTAATAACTGTGGTTCTTGAAGTAGATAAACTTACAATTTCGCTATCAGTAGAGACACTGCTGCAGAACACTGTTGAGAGACACACAGACTCGGGTAGGCTAATTCTCTCTCTCTCTCTCTCTCTCTCTCTCTCTCTCTCTCTCATAACTGCGTTGTTAAAGGTCCCGTTCTCCGTGATCCCATGTTTCAAACTTTAGTTAGTGTGTAATGTTGTTGTTAGAGTATAAATAAAATCTGTATAATTTTAAAGCTCAAAGTTCAATGCCAAGCGAGATATTTTATTTAACAGAAGTCGCCTACATCGAACGGCCAGTTTGGACTACATCCCTCTACTTCCTTCTTTAATGACGTCACTAAAACAGTTTTTTGACTAACCTCTGCCCACAGGAATACACAAGAGTTGCATTTGTAGAGTGTGTTTGTCGCCATGTCGTCGAAACGCTGTTATTTTCATCCCGCAGTCCAATCACCGGGTCTGATTCTGGCTCAGATTGATAGGGTAAAATTAAAGACATGTTTACAATAACACTGAGCGCGTGCATCTCCACCATAGACGTATGGTAAGAGGCGTGACTTTTCCGGGCACGGTGCGCTCAGAGCTGTCGAATCACAATACAGGAACCGCTGGCACAATCAGAACTCGTTACGTATTTTTGAAGGAGGGACTTCATAGAACAAGGAAGTCATCAGCCCGTTTTTATGACAGTGGAAACAGCGGAATACAGATAAGTAAATTATGTGAAAAATACTGTGTTTTTTTACACGCAAAACATGAACACATGTTATATTGCACACTATAAACACAATCAAAGCTTCAAAAAACCACGAAAAACGGGACCTTTAACTGTATTATTCTGCTATCAATGGCTCAAGCCTTCGTTACTAGTTCTGAAATGATGTTTTGGAATTAGCAACGGAGGCTTGGGATGAGATGCGTAAGAAATTAGTTCTACACACTAGTGTTTTAAGGACAAAAACCTGTCAAATGTTTTACAGAAATACATTGAAATACAGCATCTGAACAATGTCTTGAGGTGTGGTAACCATAGTATAAGCAGAATAATTGACTCCGGGCCATTTAATTACTAGAAAATAACTTTGCGTCGTGCATTCAGTGCATTATTTTCTAATAATTCAACGGCCCATCGTCAGTTATTCCTTACTTAGTTTATACTTTGTTTTAATTTATTTTTTTAATTTATTTATTTATTTTTTTTCAAAAACCTGCATAGTGCACCTTTTAAGTCTGACGTCACACATTAGTTTCCAGGTCCAAATGCTCCTTTAGATCCCAGAAGCAAACAACAATCTGCAAATATACTCTCATGATATGAGTGTCATGATCCAATCATGATCCTAACCTTTATCTCCATAGAAATCTCAGTTGGACAGTGAGTGAAATATTGGTGTCCGGGACAGAGTCCAGAGACCATAGTGTACCCCATGATTGTTTTAAAAAATCTTAGCTTAAAGTTGTGCTGTAAATGAATAGTTCTCCTAAATGTCTGTTTAGATAGTATTCTCACTCGAAATAGAGTAGAAACCTGGACCCAGAAACTGTAATCTAACTTAACAAGCAATATTTTTATTCAACTGTGCATAATCAGAATGTTTCCTGTTATTTTTAGCTTGACCTGAAGGATGTAGAGAGAAAGATTGCTCAACATGCAGCCAGGCTGCAGGGAGTTGACCTCAGCCGCACCATGCAGCAAGTCAGCCAGGAGAAACAAGAGACCCAACTCCGCCTGGACACCATGTATATCTCATGTGAATGTACACACCTGTTCAAAAGGTTGGGATCTGTAAGATTGTAGTTTTTGAAAGAAGTCTCTTATGCTCAACTAGGCTGCATTTATTTGATCAAAAATTTAAATATTATTACAATTTAAAATATTTTCTGTTTTTATATATATATATATATATATATATATTAGTGTAATTTGTTCCTGTGATGACAATGCTGAATTTTCAGCATCATTACTCCAGTCTTCAATGGCATATGATCCTTCACAAATCATTCTAATATGCTGAATTGTTATTGCTTAAAACAGTTTTGCCACTTAATATTTTTGTGGAAACCGTGTTACTTTTTCAAGGATTCTTTGTGGATAGAAAGTTCAAAAGAACAGCAATTCAAACTGCATTCGAAATCTTTTGTAACATCTCTTGTACATCATTTGTCATTTGTTCTTTGATGTTTATATTCTACTTATATAAATTTATAAGGAAAATTGTATAACTTTGGTACTGTATTAACAGATAGACAGAACGACCAATCTAGATAGATAGATAGATGGATAGACAGACAGACAGACAGAGATACAGACAAGGCTTAAATCTAGTCCAAAACTAAAATGCATGTTTGAGCTATGTTAACTGAAAGCAACCTGCTCTAACATTAAAATATGTCAGTGCCATTGTTTTGTCTCAAGATGCACCAGTAATGTATTTTTCTAAGGCAAGTTTATAAAAACTACTTAAATGTCTTAATTTAACTAAGGCCTACTCCTGGCTTAATCTAAGCCCTGTTTTAAATGTTTATTTGCTGTTGTAATGTCATGATAAATAATCATTTGATAGGCCCTCAATTTATTTTGAACTCATAAAAACTGCATGCATTGTTAAAGGGTTAGTTCACCCTCATGTTGTTCCACACCTGTAAGACCTTCGTTCCTCTTCGGAACACAAATTAAGACATTTTGATGAAATCCGAGAGCTCTCTGACTCCTCAATAGACAACAATTTAATTATAACTGTCAAGGTCCAGAAAGGTACTAAAATCGTCTCAGGTTACGTATGTAACCATGGTTCCCTGAGAACAGGGAACGAGACTCTGCGTTGACAGAACACATTGGGGAACCGTCACGTGACCCAGGTGTCGAAAGCATTATCCAACAACTCCAATTCCTATTGGCCGGCGACAGCCTATGACGTCATACGGCGCGACCCGGACATATAAAGGGAGCGCCTGGAGAGACAGTCTCTATCTTATCGTCTTGAGGGACTGTTCTGAAGGCAGGCAACCTGAAGCATGGCAAAGGAACGCAGAGTCTTGTTCCCTGTTCTCAGGGAACCATGGTTACATACGTAACCTGAGACGTTCCCTTTCGAAAGGGAACTCCACTCTGCGTTGACAGAACGCATTGGGGAATGATATACCCACGCCGCCATGCTGGAGGGGAGTGCCTGCCAAAAATATGGCTGAGGCAAAGGCCTCAAAGCAGTTCTCAAACTGCCCAGCAACTCCCCCTCGGGCCACACCAGGCTGTCAGTGACAGCATTCCCTTTGGCCAGCAGCGCAAGCTGAACTTCCAAAAGGCTTCTACCTTTCCCTTTTAACAAATAGAGCCTAAAGAAATCGCTAAGGCGTCCAGAACCCAATTTTCCGTAAAGAAAAGTGGTCCCTTTAAGGGAATGTGGCCAAGGAACCAAAGGGAACCTCGGCCAGTCACTCTCGAGGGGAACAGGGTCACCCTCATTGCCACCAGGGAGGCCGACCTGGTCTTCTCGGGGAACAGACTCAGTTCAGGCCAACCCTGTCTGAATACAGAGCCTCTAAAACGCATTCTTCAGGAAGATAGTAGGTAAGAGTGACTGCAGAAAGGCAGAAACCAGCTCAGACCCATGCGTAGAGACGGGCATCCTGGAGAGCAGAACTCAGCTGAGTGCTATGAACCCTCATATTGAGGGGAGATAATCCGCTCAAACTAGGATCTACCCAGTGCTTAATTAATGCACTGAGGAGGCTGTGCGCTGAAAACCCTGAAAAGGGGAGCACAAACCAGCCTGGGGCTGACTCTTAAGATGGGGCCTGATCAAGGCCTAACCATCATAATCAGCTTAGGGAGCTAAGCACTATTACAAACCCCAAGGGGGAGCGCAGAGCTCACCTAACAGGTAGACTATGCCAAGAACACATACTCATGGAGGCCCGAGAGGGACTACAACATGACAACAGTTTTATAAAAACTTCAGAAAGAGGCCTGTTTCTGACAAAACCATTCTGAACATCTGTCTAAGCCTAGCCTGACGTGGTCATACTCAATTCTAGTTTGAATATGAGTCTGATACTGCTCCATTGGGCTTTGATTATGGGTGCGTATTTCAACCGATCCAGGAAAGACCTCAATTGGATAGACCTACAATAAATCAGAGCTACAGAGTAAGTGACGTATGTTGAGCGACGCATAGTTGTCAACAGAACTGTTCTTAGCGACCATCGGGGCCAGCTGATAAATCAAACTTTTGCCGAATCCCGTAGGAAGGACGGCAAACACATCTTTCCCATCGACAAATGCCTTGATCGCGGTCCTCTGTTCCTTTTTTAAAATTAATGTGCTGTCGATATCTTCTATAACAGACGCGATGGCGGAATCTACACATCTCAGTTCTTCAACAGCCATCATTGTTGTAAACTAATTGACCTTTCGCAAAGACCCGCCCCCCTTAGTTACTGTTGCTTTGTCCGACAAGCCGTGGCGCTGTCACGCCACACAGAGTGGAAAATACATCGCGGAGCAAAGAGGAAACTGACAACACATCGACAGACGAGACAGAGCAGGTTACTTATGATATTAAACAAAGTCCCAGCTTTCAAACTGTGTAGTTATTAAAAAAAATTCAAACAGTAAAAACCGTTTTGTGGCTCTTTAATGGGTTGTGACCATGATCATGATAGATTGCTGTAGCGCCTCAGCTCAAGAGGCTTGTGAACCGATCATCTCTTCCTACTAGTCCATTTATAGCATCAAATAAACATGAATGAACATGAGAATGAATGTTGTTTCAAACGCGGAAAGACGTCAATATGCACAATTTTTCAAGTTTAACTCCACCGAGGTTAATCTTCTAACTCCTGACTGCTTTGTCGGACAAAATGGCGGATGTGGCGTTCTGATTGGTTAGATCGCTTGTCAATCAAACTCTCCAAGCGCTCTTTGATGACGTGGCTGATTACGTTTCTGGTGATAATCTGTCAATCATCGCCCTGACAATGTGATTGGTCCGAACAGTTTCTGTTCGGGCATAATTGCTCCTCTACGGATCGAGTCCAGACCGAACTCCCCGACCTCAAAATGTTGTGGGCGGGGCTAAGTTCGGCTGGCATCCAGGCTAGTCTAAGCCTGCGGCAGACAGACAACTTCCATGGCAGCAATAGAAAGCTGCACTGTGCTCTTATGATAATCCACCCAACACAATCCAACGAGCAGTGTACTCAGTAAAAGCACCTTTTACTCTTTAAGCAAGAGGAGTACAACATACGCCAACACGTATTAAGGAAGGCCTGGAAGGCCTATAACCTCAACAGACACGTGGCTTCAGCTCGTGGCAGTGTTTAGGTCCCAAGCCTGGTAAACATCCCGCAAAAGAGGGAGTTGAATCTACCACTTGGGCCCCTGGCCAACAAAGTGTATAGAAATAGTTCTCAGAGAGAAATACACCTAAACAAACACCAGTGTATCCAAAAAAAGGCAGCCCGCAGGCTTAGCATCCTTCAGGACACATGGCGTAAGTCTCGTGGCCGTTTCCAGGAGCACAAGATCCAACCTAAACTCTAGGTGGCTCTTAGCTCAGCTAGAATCATCGACTCAAAAGAGGCAACAATAGGTTAAACCAAACCTCAGTAAGGTTTCACTACTGACATCTCATACTGAGCCGCACAGAAAAAACACAACCTGTGCCAACATGTAAACTAAAAAGGAGGCCTGAAGGGGCCTGCTGATTCAATGACATGTGGCTCCAGCTCGTGAGTTTTCCAGGGAACCAAGCTACAGGGAACCAGTTCTAACCCACTAACTATGGGAAGCTAGCTACTACCCATGCTAGGCTACACTTTCCAAACAGGCAAAGTACCCTAAGTTCTGTGACTAAAGGGAACCAACACAACCAGCATGGTCTCAGGGAGGCTAATTAAGCCTACCACCTCAAACAAACATGCTGCAGGGCCTGAAGCAGTGTTTAAAAACAAAACAGTATGTGAGCAACTGACATCCATTAAACAGCCATTATTATACAAACAACAGTATTGCTAACCAGAAAGAGGCTGAACAATCTAGCCTACAATCACTGTATATGCAATATAGCTGATAAACAGATAACTGAAAGGGAGCTGACAGATACACAATTTATTAAGAAAGTGATCTATTTACCCTGAGTATGCAAACCAACAGGTGATGCACTCAGTGACACCAAAACTTCTCCTAGCTTGGGCTTTAAGGGGGTCACCAAACACTTAGATAGAGGCCAAGCTTTCCTCAAAAAGGGCCTACTATACATAAGCAGGTGTCAACCTGTGGCAGCATATTAAGCTCACATACAAAAGTAGGGCAAACGTCTAGAACTTCAAAAGGAAACTTTGATGTGCATGCTTTAAGAAAAAGGAGAAAAATATATCCCTACCACAGATCCTCAAATCTGCTCCAAGCCTAGAGGACGGAGCTAAATGCAAACATATATGCCAACACTATCTGCTCAAAGATAAGGGCCTACCACCTGAGAAACAGCATCAGGTTTTAACAAAACAGTCTACAACCTAGCTGTTAAACTCATGATTGCACCTACATAAATAAGGGGACAATCTGGGCAAACAAATACCGGCCACTCCCTCAGGAGGAGGCCAAAACTAGAATACATATGGGGGTTTTAACTTCACATACACCATACGCAAACTTAGCCTGGCCTGGCCAGCAGGTACAGGCCTATCACAACAACAGGCGCTATAACAAGCCCGATCTCTACCAACTATTTTCAGAGAGAAAAATAGCAAAGATCAAGCTCAAATGCCGGGCAGCCTGCTAAGGCGGCCGCAAATAAACTGAAGTGAAGAGTGCCAGCTCAAACTATACTGAAGATAGCCGAACGGCTGAACATACAGAGAAAAACTGAACAGCAGCCATTTTGTGGCTCGCTCAGTCAATCTCACACTCCAGTTCTACCCAAAGAACCCCTAATGCCTTTACTGTTATACATTCAGGAAACGATACAGGAATAAAAACAAGGCCAAATTTTTTAATAATTTCAAATAGACTGTCTTACCTTCCCGTGGCTCGCAGACCAAAGATTCCGTCTTCAATCCTTACCAAAGGGGAAGAACGATATCCCTGGTTCCGTTAACCCGTGAACCTTTTCACTATCAAGCCAGAAGGCGGGCCTTCAGAAAAAATTTCATCATAGGCCGGCCACCGGCCTGACTGTTCAAAGGTGTTATATCCTGAACATGCACAGTTAAAAACGTATCCCGGGAGGACAGAGAAGGGGCGAAGGAAATTTTTAACAAATTCCCCTCGCCAAGAAAGGGGATCGATCAGCGGCACTGATCGCGCCTGCGATCAATCATCTCTTCTTAGATCACCTCTCCTTTTCTTTGCATCCCGCCACTTCTGCGACTTACTCCGTGGTGGAGGAGGCGCTCGAGCGGTGACACTGGATCTCTGACCCTGCCTCTGAGCCTCGGCTCGAGGCGGGCCAGAGCCTCCCGGCCGTCTGGGCCCAGAATCGGACCTGAGCGGAATGCATTTCTTAAATGCTGCTGAGCGCGCCCTCGCTTCCCTGAACTTTCCGACTACCGCCTCAACGGAGCCGCCGAAAAGCTCAGATGGCGAGACCGGGACATCGAGGAGAGAGCCCTTTTCTTTCTCCCCGATGTCCGCCATGTTTAACCACAGATGTCTCTCCATGGCCACCATAGCCGCCATCGATCTACCAATCGAGGCGGCCGTCTGCTTGGTGGCCCGGAGAGCGAGATCCGTGGTCTGTCGCAACTCAGCCACCGCTTCAGGGGACAAACCTTGCCCCTGATCCAGGTCCTTCAGCAGGTCAGCCTGGTATGCTTGTAACACCGCCATAGTGTGTAAAGCAGCACCAGCCTGGCCTGCAGCAGCATATGCTCTGGCGTTCAGACGAGATGTCATTTTAAGGGGTCTGGACGGCAGAACCGGAGCTTTAAGTGTCGGTGCGCTGCCCGTGGCGAGATAGTTCGCGAACGTCTCGTCAATGGGAGGCATCGACACATACCCGTACTGGCCCAATCCCTCCACATCAGCGAAATTCCCCCGCTGATGCAGATGAATTCTGGCCGAATACGGGTTCTTCCATGCCTTCTTAACCTCAGTATGCAGGTCTGGAAGGAATGGAAGGCTCACTGGAATTACGGGGTTGTGATCGGAAAGAAACCGTTCGTCCAGCCTGCCGCGAGCGGGCTCTTTCCTTACGCGCTCCCACGGCAGCTGCAGGCTGCCGGCGGCGCGCTCCACAACCTCCAGTAATTCGGCATATGCTGGACAGGGGGGCTTGGAAGAGAAAGAAGCAACCTCAGTCCCTTCTTCCTCTTCCATAGCCACCTCCCGCTCTCAGGGGCTCTCAGCCAGAAGAGCACTCGCTCCTGGATCCGATGATGTCAAGGAAAGAACATCATCGTCATCCAAGAGCCAGCCGCCGCCCGAGGTTGAGAGACCGCAACACCTCTCTCAAACTTGCCGGCGAGCTCCACCTGTGAGCCCCATGAATGCGGCCGCCGCTCGGCCTCAGCGCGAGCGGGACCAGATCCACCGGGTACAGGTGTTGACGTCTCTCCCCTCGAGAAGAGAGCCAGGCGGGAACGGAGCGTTTTCATAGGAAAACCCTCACAACTCTCACAGCCAGCGTTCTCAAACGCTGCCTGTGCATGCTCTTCTCCCAGACAGATAACACATAGGGTGTGAGGATCCTCCGGAGTCAAAAACCTTGGGCAAGGATCTGCACACTTCCTAAAATGTTTTACTTTGTCCTCAGACATAGCTCAACAGGGAATACTCACTTGGAGAAACAGACAGTGCAAGGACACGAACAGTCCCGAAAGACGAAAGGATAGAGACTGTCTCTCCAGGCGCTCCCTTTATACGTCCGGGTCGCGCCGTATGACATCATAGGCTGTCGCCGGCCAATAGGAATTGGAGTTGTTGGATAGTGCTTTCGACACCTGGGTCACGTGACGGTTCCCCAATGCGTTCTGTCAACGCAGAGTGGAGTTCCCTTTCGAAAGGGAACTTAAAATAGTCCGCATCACTACAGTGGTTCAACCTTAATTTTATGAAGCGACGAAAATACTTTTTGTGCGCAAAAACAAAAAAAATAATGACTTTTTTCAACAATTTTTTCTCTTCCTTTTCAGTCTCCTACACTAGTCTCCTACACTACTGATGTAGTAAACACAGTGCAGTGCTTCCGTGTTTACGTTCAAACACCAACTCAGTATTGGCCAAAGCTGTACACGTGAGCAGCACAAAGCATGCGTGTGATGCTGACGCAGGAGCCGGCCAATAATGAGTTGGCATTCTGACGTAGTACATAATTTTCATTTTTGGGTGAACTAACCCTTTAATATAAAAGTGTTAGCAAAATGCTAGTAAAATTAATTTTAGATGTAGCATGTCACACCAAAGGACATGTCAACATAAAGTATTTAATGTCAAATACCCAAATACTGGTAAAATCAATTGTAACACCTGATTTGTCCCTGTTCATCACTGTGTCTCCATGTAATGCTCCTTGTGTGTAGCCTGCAGTAAGATCGAGCTGAAAAGGAAACTGATCCAGGACCAGCAGGAGCAGATCCAGGCCTTGAGGAGCAGTGTAAACGAGATCCGTGGAAAAGCTCCAGATTTCTAGCAACATGCAGAAACGTCAACAGTTGGAGGAGCAGTGTGTGGAGTTCTCCACTGAAATCCAAACGCTCCACCGAGACATTCAAGTGAGAAACACTACTCCACTTAAATTTCCCCTCGATTCATAATGAGAAAAGTTGCCTTACATAGGTTCACTCGATGCTACATTATTAGCTGACTTTATAGAAACACCCTCAGATGTGGTTCTGATTTGCGGGGACTTGGATTGAAACTAAACCCCCTGAAAGGCATCTTGTTGCCAAGGCATTAAACATTTTTTTCTTGGAGTGGTTCTGGATAAATGCGCAATGTGGGCATGTTTGTCACCTGCTTGCATTCAGGCATTCTGCCTCTGAGTCATTTCAAAGCAGGGCCTATGGTCAATGTGGGTTTGTGTCTCCCGACTATTAGGTCTTATGGCAGTAATGTAATGTCCAGAGTGATTCTGCTGGGCCTGCACCCTATGAGGCCACTTCAGTTGTGATTCAACAGTCATGAAGAGTATGTCCCTGCTGGCATTCTCACCTCAGACAGAGTTACACACTGGTGCTATCAGACTTGGTTACAATGGAAACCCAGTTTAGACCCAGGGCTTTCCTCCAGGTTCAATCTGTTGTTGCAAGATGATCGAGACCGGATCATCTTAAAGGATTAGTTCACTTTCAAATGAAAATTAGCCCAAGCTTTACTCACCCTCAAGCCATCCTAGGTGTATATGACTCATAATCAAAATCAAAGAAATATGAATGCATTTCTTGACGCATCTGAGCTTTATAATGGCAGTGAACAGGCTCAGAGTATGAGCTGAAGAAAGTGCTTCCATCCACATCCATCCATAATAAATGTACTCCACACGGCTCCGGGGGGTTAATAAAGGCCTTCTGAAGTGAAGCGATGTGTTTGTATAAAAAAATGTAAACAAGTTAAACAGCTTCCACCAGACTGCCTTCTGTATTCAAATTACGCAAAAACGGAACTGGCGCCATGTTAGTTCCGTAAGTTAAATAGGGAAAGTGTAGGACATACAGCGGAAGCTTTTTGAAGAATACGGAAGGCGGTCTGGTGGAAGCACTTGCAAGGTGAACATTTGTGCTTAAAAAGCATATACATTTTTATTTTTTTTTAAAAATGACCAATCGTTTCGCTAGATAAGACCCTTATTCCTCATCTGGTATTGTTTAAAGCCATTTGAAGCTGCACTGAAACTGTAATTTTGACCTTCAACTGTTTGGGGTCCATTGAAGTCCACTATAAGGAGAATAATCCTGGAATGTTTTCATCGAAAACCTTAATTTCTTTTTGACTGAAGAAAGAAAGACATAAACATCTTTGATGACATGGGGGTGAGTAACTTATCAGGATATTTTAATTTGAAAGTGAACTAATCCTTCAACTGGCGCATAAGTTGCCTGGTGATGATAGCTGTTTCTGGGCTTAGTCTATTTTCTTCCAGACTTTTGAAGTTGCCATGTGTTGGTGAGGATGGACACATCTGTAATCTCTGATCTCGTAACTGAACTGTCAAGAAGAAAATATGTTCTCTCCCAAAGTGTAGGTTAGCGAGTTGCATTCTACTCTGAGCAAAGAACAAGTTTCTGTCATTAAGGGCGATCCATGTCCCAGGTCAGTTAAACCTGGAAGCAAATTTACTCTTGAGGCACCGGTTGAGGGCCAGAGAGTATAGGGTGAAGTTTTTTGCTTCCAGAAAAACAGTCCAGTCCCCTTTTTGGTTTTCTATGTCCTCTACATTACATCTAGGAAAAGATGCTCTGGTGCAGCAGTGGCGGCATCCTCATCACGGATGTGGAATCTTTGTCTTTGATTGGGTCTGGTCTTTCCTCTGAGATAAGTAAGAACTTCTTAAATTCTAGGAAACCCTAGAAACCCTAAAGGCCTATGTGCCTTCTAGTGTTGGCTTATTGCATCTTGGTGCAGAGATTGACAGTTGGATTTGATTCACTGCCTGTGGCTTGACTCTGGTTTTCTGGTTTATACATGGGGTGAGGCAGCTAAGACCTTTCCGCTCTGTACATGTTCCCTCATTGGATTTATCTGTGGTTTTGGAAGGTTTAACGGATTCTCCATTTGAGCCATTGGAATCAGCTGCAGCCCTTGTATGGGTTTTGCTTCTGGTCAGGTGAAGGTCTTGTTGTGACCTAGGTTAGGATACATACCCAAGGTTGCATCAACTTCATTTTGCTCCCAGGTTGTTATGTTGCTGCCCTTTTCTTCTCCACCCTTTGAGTCTTGGGATAATGTAAAAGGTTGTATAGGCTTTGCCTGGTTCGGTGCATTTTAAGTCAATTTCACTACTATGTGAAAAAAATCCAACAGAACATGTCAGTGCGTTCGTCGACCTCATAGGTTAAAGGTTTACTTTGACCATACAAGCCGTAAGTGTAAGTCTGAGCAGCTGTTTGTTTGCTTCTGTGGCCATAGTCTCTGCCTCATGTCCATGGACCGTTGGCTGATCGTCTGATGCATATGTCACACAAAATGAGAAACACTTCAAAAATTCCAAAGTTGTCATTTGATTGGTTGAATTTGTGTCGTGTTCTTACAACAGCCTATTTCTGCAGATTTATTCATCAGTATTCATCATTCAAAAAGCAGTGTGTGCTTACCGTTTTGAATAAAAATCATGCTGATCACCTTCTTTATTCCACTCCACTCATGTTAACATAAAAATAATAGCCCAGGAACACACAGGTAAAATGACGTAAAATTAGAACAGCTTCTGTCTGTACAGTCTTAACTTCTTTGCTCCCTATTTTGCTATTATTCTCTTGCACTTAATCGTTCACTAAACTGAACAGCCAATCAGACTCTTCTCTCTCACCGACGGCCCAACACCAATTCTACATGCTGAATCAATTCAAGCACAGTCTCTCTATCTCCAAGCGCTGTTGTGGCTTCGAGGCTCAAGGCTTTGTCGGGAAAGCATTCTTGAATGAAGAAGTACGTTTACACAACGTTTTAAGATGAAGAGGCGCTCTGCAGTAGCCTAACTAATGTGCTCACTCACAGAATCAAACACTGCTGCGTTTTATATAACACATTTCTTGTTATGAAATATGATATTGTTTGGTTTGTTGGTCTGCTGGGTCAGATTGCTTTCACACCACAAGCGGACCGCTCCAGAGTTCATTTGCAATTGGGCCAAGACCACCTCATTCAGGCGATCTCGGAGCGATTGTTTTGGTGCGGGTCCGAGAGTGATTGCTGTGTTCACACATGCCTAAATGAACCAAGCCAAGGGAGAAAACGCACTACGTTCTGAAACAAACGTTCAGGTGTGAAAACACCCTAAGTCGGCCGATGCTTAAAAACAGCCCAACGTTGTCCTACCGTCAATCATCAGCTTGGTGGGTGTGTCCCAGGCTTTACATGTCAGTCAGACGTCCTCTTGGGTGGTCTGTGGCCAATGAAAGCTGCTATGGAGGAGCTGCTGCTACTAAGCAAAGGATGTCGCATTGGGTGAGAAATCCTATATGTAAAGCTTATGAGGCGTGTGGGTTATCGTTGCCTCTGGTCATTCATACACACTTTACTAGGGTGTCACTTTTTCCCAGGCTTTGTTTAAAGGAGCGTCCTTGGAGGATATTTATGTAGTGGCAGGCTGGGCTTCTCTGAACACATTTGACAAGATTTTATGATCTTGATATTGTTTTGGCCCCAGGTTCTCAGGGTTTTTTTTTTCTTTTCTTTTTTTCTTTTTCTTTTCTTGAGCGCGGTGTCAGTTGTTCTTGTTTGTCAGTGGTTCATGTTTGTGCAGTCACACACTGATAAACCAGCAGTTACCTAGTTGTGTGGTGCTGTGGTGTACTGTTACCATAGCATCAGCTCCTGACTCAGCGTTGAGTGAACATATGAAAGCATACATGTGGGTTATTTTTTGCAATTATTCTGCAAATAATGCATTAAACTCATCAACAATGACAGTAATACACATTAAAAAAATGAATATTTAAAATAAAATCTGTTTTTTTGTTTGTTTTTTCATCAAATCTGAAACCACAGTTTCCACAAGAAGGTTAAGCAGCACAATTGTTTTCAACATTTATAAGAAAAAGAAATGTTTGAGCATTAAATCAGCATATTAGTATAGTAGTATAATGGCTGCTGAAAATTACAGGCATGAATTAGATTTAAAATACACTGCCCAGCCAAAAAAAAGTCACTGTTTGGATTTGAATTGGCAAATGCTTAAGAGTTTATAATTGGATCATTATTAAAGTGATTATTATGTTTGTAGCATGTTATATGATTAGCAACAGTTCTTCTACACCTAATTGATGGAGTGTGTAGCTTTTCATTTCTTAAACAAACATGTAGGAGCCATGATACTCCAGGATGACAATGTCAAGATTCATTAGGCTCAAATTGTAAAAGGATGGTTAGGAGGGAGCATGAAGAATCATTTTTACATGTGAATTGGCACCTCCGAGACCTTAAATCCATTGAAAGTCTTTGGGATGTGCTGGAGGAGACTTTACAGAGTGCTCACCTCTTGCATTGTTAATACAAGATCAAACATTTAATCACCTCTTGATGGAAATAACCTCACAACATTTATTTCCATTTCAACCTTCTTCTTTTTTTTTTTTTGACCGGGCAGTGTATATTAAAATAGAAAAGAGTTATTTGAAATTGTGATAATAATTCCAACAGTTTTTACTGTATTTTTGATCAAATAAATGCAGCTGTGGCGAGCATAAGAGAATTCTTTCAAAAACATAAAATTTTACAGAGCCCAGACTTTAGAACGGTGGTGTAATCATATTTTTACTGTTGTGTCATGATTTGTTTATTAGGATGCAAAGGAGCAGATGTCTCCTCTAGCTGCAACTCTGGAGAAGCTCCAGCTAGAGAAACAGGACCTTGCCAAGCGCAGGATGCAGAAACAGGCAGAAGGGCTAGAAAAGGTGTGGGTTTACTTGTTTTTGCACTTGTGTTTTAGGTTTTATGTGACTCATAATTTGTTTTCTGTAAAATTATTATCCACAATGTCTTGCATGAAAGGTTGTGGATTTTTACTTTAATGCAACTCATTGCTTATTAGAGTTGACTAAAACTTTACACTTTCTTTTAGATAAATGCAATCAAGGAAAAAGTAAAAAACTTGACCCAACTTGAAAAAGAGATCACCAAGTACATTGAAGAGGGCAAAGACACCTACAAAGAGGTATGCAAATATTTTGTGCAATCTCTTAGCTCTCATTTCCTAATATATGCAAGTTTTTTCCCCCTTTATTTTCTTTGACTTTTTCTTATTTAGCAAAAAGAAACTGAGCTACAAGAGGTGGACAAACAACTACACGAGGCTGAAAAACATAGAGAGAAGACCAATAAAGACATGGGCAACATCCGACAAGATATTGACACTCAGAAGGTCAAGCAAAGCTTCATGTGTTTTTGCTTTGTTGTTGCATAGGCCTACTATTCACAAAATTAAAATGCAGACACGCAAACACCAATAAATAAATAATCTAGCAAGAGATGCAAATGTCAGCAGATTATGAAAATTTCTAATAATTTTCACACCTGCGTAGAGCTGATGTTGTGCAAGCAGGGACTTATTGACCAAAAATGTACAGAAAAAAGGCGCTTAATGGTGTGAAAGAGGCTAATGAATGAAATGTCAGCATGAACCTCCAGCTTTGTTCAAACATTGTTGATTTTGTTAACTAATATCTAATTAATTAAGTGGCTGATGGCATATATAAAGGAAGCCAAAAGTCTTAGACAATTTAAATCCAGGATTTAATCCTGGCAATAAAAGTTTAAAGATTCAGAAAAGTTAATAGAAATGTTTAATGTAAAATTAAGAAATATTTAATAATCTGCATTATTTTAAGGTCACTCATCAAATCTGAAATTCCTCTCATTGTTATTCTGAAAAAGTCATCTTATTTTTCTTAATCAGCCTTTTGGATGCAGTTGTCAGGTGGTAATTTGAAATTGCAAAATTTTTAGCTGATTAACCAGCTGAGCCCACTTGTTCAGCAATCCACATCTGAACGCTTGTGTTGTCGTAATGTGCTTACATTTCTGTTTTTCCTAAAATGAAACATATATGTTTTTCTGTTTGCCATTTTGTTTGTGGATATATGATTGTGGGATTTTTTAACAGGTTCAAGAGCGCTGGCTACAGGATAACTTGACCTTACGGAAGCGTGTGGAGGAGCTGAAAGAGGTGTCTAGAAAACATGAAGCCTTGCTTAAGGAGATGGGCAACATGCAAGTCGTGCAGCTGCGGAAGTATGAGATCACACAAACATGAACTACCAAGTACCAGTTAGGAAGTCCTGACAATGTTTGACACACTTTCAGAGTCTCAATAGACTTTATATGCCGAGTATGTACTTTGGTTTCCATAGCTCTAAATGAATTAATCTCACTAACTCTTAAATTACTTAAATGCCTACTAATTTGTATAATGTTTTACAAAGTGTGAGAGTTCAAATTAGTGTGTATCTTAAAGAGTGTTTCTTCTGTTGTCAAGTGAGCGGCGAGAAGTGGAGCGAAAGTTGGAGGACCTGAAAAAGAACCGCAGTGTGGCTCTCGGTCGACAGAAAGGCTACGAGGACGAGATCCTCCATTTTCGTAAAGAGCTCAGTGAGGATCAGTATTGCCGGGCCGAGGATCTCTACAGAGACAAAATGATTGTCATGAGAACAACAGAGTTGGCCAATAAAGACCTGGACATCTACTATAAAGCGCTAGACCAGTAAGTAGGTTATCAGGAGTTTTCTGAAGGGTAGTTTCAGGTAGCGGTTTGTGAGTGTGTAGGTTTGGTTTTGATGTGTTTCGGCAGACAGTAAGAAGCAACACTCAGCAACAGGGCATGTACGTGATTACCTAGACTGAAGGAAGTCTGACTCAACCTTTTAGCACTAATGATGCAGTTGATTCATCACTAACTGGTGGACTTGATATCGCAGGGACTCCCCAAAAATATGCTAAAATACTTACCATGATTGTAACCATAGCAATGGTTAGGTGTTGATAGTATAAGTAGAATTATATTGTAATATATACAAAACTCAGTCCAAAACAATATATTACACAATATATACATTTTTGTATAAAAGTGATTCAGAAAGTCCTGAGAAATTGTTCAGCAGATGAGATTATACAAAGTGACTTACATATGAGAAACATAGAAAGCAATTTGTCATACAAGAGCAAACAATAATCACAGTACTGCGATACCCAATAAAATTAGAAAAAGCTACAAAGAACATAAAAATGCAGAAAAGTCATAAAAAAAGAAGACTGCATCTTTTTATTTGTAGGAAATGCCTTTGATTGTTATTGTAGTTTTAAAGAGTTCATGATAAGATAAATCAAATTTTCCTTAATCTTTTGACACATAAAAGGTCTTTGTACCATTAAACGATCCTGGAAGTTCCATAGCATTAAAAACAAAGCATTTAACCAAGCTCCAAAAGCAGTTTGTTTGGATATTGCAGGATCTGTGATGTGATGTCACATGGGCAAATACACTGGAATGTGACATTTTTCCACACAATTGTGAAACTAGTACTAACACTAAATTCAGTTCCTTTGTGAAATATACTGAATCAGATAACATTTTAAAGCTGATTTTCACTTTCCTGAACACCCTGGCTAAGCGTGTCGAGGCATGAGCACTGACCAGATCGAGATCTTTGTACAATATACATTAATTTGCCTTGTCCGAATTTTAGCTAGTTTTCATTGGTCTCTGCCTGCATAAATACACAATTTCATCAACATTATTAAAGCATTAAGCATTAATATAACAAAATGGTGGTCGAAATTATGTTGCTGGTTTCCGTTGAGGAATTTTCAGAGGAAGTCACAAATCATCATCATCACTGGTTTAGATTAGTATCATCCTATGTCTTCACAGAAGTTACATCAGCAGACCTGTGGGTGTTTTAATCGTTCTGCCGTCATCTACCTATCTACATTGCAGAGTCATTATCCTGATTTTTCAGGCATTCGTTTTCAATTTCTTTAATTTGTAAATTGTCAATAACTTTTCTTTACTAAATAATTGATCACAGTTGTCAGTATAGTTATTTCACTCCAAATATTGAATAAGTAGTCCTGGAAACAAAGTAGCTATAGTGGTCTATTAGTTGCTTATTACTGCTCAATTGTGAATAAATTCATAAATCAACAGCATTTATTGCATAATATCTATTTTGGACTGACAGTTTGCTCCAGAAATAGTATTTAGGCCAAATTGCGCAACTCTTAAAACCACAACATATTCTTTCAAGGTTTCAGGGTTTGTCACAGCTTCTAGCAAACACCGGATGTGTCCTATCATTGGATAAAAAATATCTGTTTTCAGATTCTTTTTAGGGAAATTTCAGTAAATATTGCTTAAAATAATAATTTTATCCCCATTTTGGTTAACTCTCGACTACATTTAATGTTTTATGAGCACAACCAAAGAAGATGAGTTGACACATTTCTGAAGGAAGTACTCATCTAGTACTCTGTATGGCCTGGCCTCCATGATTTTTAATGACAGCACCAAGTCATCTAGGCACGGAATGAACAAATTGGCGACATTTTGCAATATCTATCTAGATAAGTAACTGATAAGTAAAGCTTTGCTGATCTTCTTGTAGCCTTCACCTTTCTGGTGTAAAGAAATTTCTTTCTCAGGTCTTGTGACATTTCTCTTCCATGTGGTACCATTGAAAATTCTGAATTTTGTTCTCTAAGTTATATTATTAACCTTACTTTCATGTTATAAGTCCGATTATACGATCGACCAAAACACATCTTATTATCAGGTGTAAACAGGGCCTTTGTGGCACTGACCCTGGCATTAGGGGGCACACACACAGAAAACATTCTTTCCATCTGAAATAGATAGCTGAAGTTTACATTTGGTCTATTCCAGCAATCCAAAGATATCTACTGAAAATTCTAGAAGCAGATTTTTTCGCACCAGTGGTCAATGGAAAACCCATATTGGTCGACAACTGGTACAAAAAACCAAACCTAACTGTTATAAGTCTCTATAATCGCTAATTACTGTCCCTTAAATAGATTTATTGGACACTTGCCAAGGCTGAGAATTAGGTTTTATGCTTGTGACGTCACTTATATTCTTAATAGCTGATCAAATGGACAGCGCACACAGACAGCTGTCCATAGTATTCTGCTTTCTATGCTTGGGTGCAGGCTAGTAAAGCAGCTTTATCTAATGAAATAACGAGCCACACATTAAACCAGTTGACCCGTTCTTCTCACCATGATAACATCATTGCTGATGGTGCAGAAGAGTAGAGGAAGTGTGGCAATCTGATAGGACACAGATGCAAGATTTCGACTAATATAAATTCTAATAAAAGGGTAAGGAAAAAAACCTAGTTGACCAAATTACCGTATTTTCTCACATTTGGTCAAATTATTTGTATTCTTACAAACCAGTTCTAATAAATCAGAACGGTGTGTCTTCATTTAGTTTAATTGCCAAAAATGTTTATGTATATGCACAATACATATACACACACTCCTGGGCAAAAAAAATAAATAAATAAAATTTGCTAAACAAGCTAAGCTTTTAATTGTCTTAAGCACAACTTATTGGTCAGCAAATTTGTCAGATTTAAAGGTGCCCTAGAACCCTTTTTCATAAGTCTAAGGTGGCCCCTGAATGTGTCTGTGAAGTTTTAGCTCAAAATACCCCATAGATTTTTTTATAATTAAGTTTTTTAACTGCCTATTTTGGGGCATAATTAAAAATGTGCAGATTTTGTGCGTGTCCCTCTTTAAATGCTCGCATTCCCTGCCCCCAAGCTTGCAACTCTAAAATACATTGCATAAACAAAGTTCACACAGCTAATATAACCCTCAAAATGGATCTTTACAAAGTGTTCATCATGCAGCATATCAGATCATGTAAGTATAGTATTTATTTGGATGTTTACATTTGATTCTGAATGAGTTTCATAGTTGTTTATGAAATATACAGACTGCAAGTGTTTAATAATGAAAATAACGACATGGCTTTGGTCTCCGTGAATACAGTAAGAAACGATGGTAACTTTAACCACATTTAACAGTACATTAGCAACATGCTAATGAAATGTTTAGAAAGACAATTTACAAATATCACTAAAAATATCATGATATCATGTCAGTTATTATCGCTCCATCTGCCATTTTTCGCTATTGTCCTTGCTTGCTTACCTACATAAAGTCTGTTGATTCGGCTCTGTGCTCCTCCAGACGTTAATACTGCCTTGTCCAATGCCTTGAACATGGGCTGGCATATGCAAATATCGGGGGCGTACATATTAATGATCCTGACTGTTGCATCACAGTCGGTGTTGTGTTGAGATTCCTCTGTTCTTCAGAGATCTTTTGCACAAATCAAATTTATGTAAGGAGGAGGAAACAATGGAGTTTGAGACTCACTGTATGTCATTTCCATGTACAGAACTCTTAATTATTTAACCATGCCGAGGTAAATTCAATTTTCAATTCTAGGGCACCTTTAAGCAAATGCACTACTTAAAAATGTATTGCTGTCCCAGGAAAAAACATCAAAGACAGAATGAAGTTTTCGGCAGAATATGGGAAGTTTGATTCAGTTTGGTCATGTGGAGTGATGAATCTCAATGAAACCCCAGAGCGGTGTTTTCAAAAATCTGTTGAGAAATATAATAAGTGCATCTCTGCCACAGTAAAGCAGGAAAAGTGTCATTGTGTGGGGAGCCGTTTTAGCTGCTGGTATTGGTGAGCTACTTCACTGTGAAAAATCATTTAATGCCTTAAAGTACAGGCGATTATTGCAGAATGACTTGCTTTCCTAAAATGAAAAGTTATCTAAAGAGGAATGGTCAGATGCAATGCTCCTGCCCAAATTGCAAAGACATCCAGGAAGTGGCTTGAAGAAAAGTCCATCAGACTCATGGACATGTTTTATTAAATGACAGAATATTTTTAAGTAAACTTAAGCATCACAACATTATAATTAACAGTTTGAAAAAGTAATCTCAAATTAAGAAGCTGAAGAGTTATGTTTTTAAAGATTTACTTTAAGTCAGAATTAAATAATAGCAAAAGTAATCTGAATGCAGAAAATGTATGAAAATAAGCATGCACTAGGGATGTCACAGTGAGTATATTTTCACAACGGTATATAAACTTGAGACAACACCAGGTGGGGGTGAAATTGATTTGAATGCACGCTCACTCATGCGATCACACGTACTCTGTGTATAGGCCTATAATTTGCATGCATCAGGGAGCCACTTTCTATATGCAGGGTATTGAAATCGCTTTTCACTTGCGATCATGTGTACTATGTGTATAGGGAGCGGCAGTACTGACCGCACATTTTGCAAGATATTTGATATATACACTCAGGATCTGTCACGCTCCAAATCGACCGCCATCGTCTTGTCAGTCATCGCCCCTTACGCTCATCACATGATCAGTAAAATGATCTAACTCTTGCTGCACTGTGCAACGACTCTCCCAATCATGCTGTTTGGAGCAGAGCAGACGCTTTCAGTTTATAATTATAGCATCTGTTGTCCAACTGAACTAAATGGATTTTATTTCTTTGGTGAAGTAATGTAATCTGTGTACGGCCGAACACCAGTAACACCAGTAACACCGACTACCGCAACAAGCCTAGCATGCACGACTAAATAATCAATATCGACCAATACCAATAAAAAAAGAAAAAAAAAATCTTATATTAGCGGTAAGTGATTTGATATGGTACAGATATATTGTGCATCCCCAGTATTTATGGATATTCATACAGCTTTTTTCATTATTGCAGAACAATAATGAAGTTTCACAGCATTAAGATGGAGGAGATTAATAAAATCATCAGAGATTTATGGCGGAGCACATACAGAGGACAAGGTCTGCCTTTAAACACAAATGTTTGTCTGCTATTATGGCTTTGTTTGCATGAATCTTTTTAAATAGTTAGTTCACCAAAACATTAAAATTTTGTCATTAATTACTCACCCTCATGTCGTTCCAAACCCGTAAGACTTTCTTTCATCTTCGGAATGCAAATGAAGACCTTTTTAATGAAATCTGAGAGATTTCTGTCCCTCCATAACTATGCGATTACCATTTTGACGCTTCAGAAAGTTCATAAAGAGATCGTAAAAATAATCCATATGAATTGAGCTGTTTAGTCCAAATTTGCTGAAGAGACACGATCGCATCATATGAAGAATGTATTTAATTTAGTCTTTTTTTCACATAAACATTCATCAGTGCACACATCAGCTATGGTAAACGGAAACCCAAGCATGTTTGCTAGACGTGTGCGAGAACCAATGAGGTTCATTCTCGTGTGGTTATGTATATCGCTCTATGGAGGGACTTCATCAAAAATATCTTAATTTGTGTTCCGAAAGATGAACGAAAGTCTTAAGGGTTTGGAACGACATAAGAATGACTAATTAATTCAATTCAATTAATTCAAAAGAATTTTCATTTTTGGGTGAACTAACCCTTTAAAGGATTAGTTCACTTTGAAATAAACTTTTCCTGATGATTTACTCACCCCCATGTCATCCAAGATGTTCATGTCTTTCTTTCTTCAGTCGAAAAGAAATTAAGGTTTTTGATGAAAACATTCCAGGATTATTCTCCTTTATAATGGACTTCACTGGCCTCCAGACGGTTGAAGATCAAAATTACAGTTTCAGCGCAGCTTCAAAGCGCTTTAAACGATACCAGACGAGGAATAAGGGTCTTATCTAGCGAAACGATCTGTCATATTTGGAAAAAATACAACTGTATATGCTTTATAAACACAAAATATCACCTTGAACATACTTTCCGCATTCTTCAAAACACTTACGCTGTATGTCCTATGCCTTCCCTATTCAACTAATGGAAAAAAACGGAACTGGTGCCACGTTCGTTCTGTAAGTAGAATAGGTGTTTCATTTGTGTTTATAAAGCATATACAGTTGTATTTTTTTAAGAAAATGACTGATTGTTTCGCTAGACAAGACCCTTATTCCTCGTCTGGTATCGTTTAAAGCCCTTTGAAGCTGCACTGAAACTGTAATTTTCACCTTCAACCATCTGGAGGCCAGTGAAGTCCACTATAAGGAGAATAATCCTGGAATGTTTTCATCAAAAACCTTAATTTCTTTTTGACAAAAGAAAGAAAGACATGAACATCTTGGATGACATGGGGGTGAGTAAATTATCAGGAAAAAGTTTATTTAAAAGTGGATTAATCCTTTAAATCAGGGTTCCTCGAATCCAGCCCTGGAGGGCCACAGTCCTGCAGAGTTTAGTTAGACCCTGATCAAACTCGCCTCTCTGCAATTTGCTAGTAACTCTGAAGACCTTGATTAGCCTGTTTAGGTGTGTTTGATTTAGGGTTGGAATTAAACTCTGCAGGACAGTGGCCCTCTAGGACCGGATTTGAGGAACCCTGCTCAAAGTCTTGCTTGATAATATATCAAATCTTTGTTTGACTGTTTGAGACTTACTATATCTAGTGACCTTTTACCATAATGTCAAGAGTATGTCTCCTGATCTCCCACAGACATTGAGTACGTAGAGATTCGCTCTGATGTGGATGAGAACGCCTCTGCTGGACTGAAAAGGAGGACTTATAACTATAGAGTGGTAATGGTCAAAGGAGACACGGCTTTGGACATGCGGGGGCGTTGCAGTGCTGGACAAAAGGTCAAAAAGCAGCTACATCCATCTAGTGTTTCTTCAATGAAAAGTTTTTTCAGTTTCTCTTAGAATCACCCAAGGTTCCCAATCAAATGTGATTTACACAGTATTTTCATTGGCTTAAAAATATTTGTGAAGTGCACATTATGATGAAGCTGTCGGTAGATTTGGGAGCTGAGAAGAGGGTGCTGACAGTCAAGCAGACCCGATTATCGACTGGTGCTGATAATTTCATTGGTCTGTCAGTCACTAGATTGGAATGTACGTTAAATAAAAGGAGTTTTATTAAATCAATGAATGTTTTTAGATCTGTGGCTTTACTGCATGTTTGCCTGTAGGTTCTCGCCTCCCTCATAATACGGTTGGCTCTGGCTGAGACGTTCTGTCTGAACTGTGGGATTCTGGCGCTGGACGAGCCCACCACCAATTTAGACAGAGAAAATATAGAGTCCTTGGCACACGCACTGGTGGAGTAAGTCTTTATTAAAAAAAAAAAAACATGAATACAGCAAGTCTTTAAACAGAAAACACAATTTATTTACAGCAAGAGCAACATGACAAAACAAGAACTTTTATTTTCTATTTGAAAATTTTACCAACTAAAAGATATGCATTGGTTTTTTTGCAGAATAATCAAGAGTCGTTCTCGTCAACGCAACTTCCAGCTGCTTGTTATCACCCACGACGAGGATTTTGTCGAGCTCCTGGGACTATCCAACTATGTGGAGCATTTCTACAGGATCAGGAAGAATCAGGACCAGTGCTCAGAGATCACAAAGTGCAGTATCAACACACTCAACTCCTACCTGCACTGATGCATCAGATCAGATGAGAGAAGAAAGACTGTTAGTCAGAAGTGACATAGGGGTGACACAGAACCAAAGTTCAGTTTATTGTTAAGCATGATCTAAACTTAAGGACTATCAGCCTCCCTGCAACTACTTGAGCCAAACTTTTCAGATTCTAATTTCTGAATCATTATCAGTTATTTGTGACCTCATGTCAGGATCTGTAATGGTGGCATCAAAAATATTTGGACCAGGGCTGTCAATTTGATTTAAAAAAAAACAAGACTTCTGTAATTAATCACTGGTCATTTCACCTAACATTAAAATTTGTAATCAATATATTTTCACATTAAATCAAATTAACAGAATGTTTATATTTATTATTTTTTAACAATTACAGATCGTTGCAAAATTATAACAACTTTTAATTTAAGTGAACTTAAATCAATATTCACATAAATATACATTATTATAAATGTATATTTAGCTGTGCCAAATATATAGTATTTTTGGTGGTATTTCTGTCTCTATCAGCTCTCTCTGAATCTCTCAGTACTTTTTCCTCCACTTTAAAGTTTATTTTGCGCATTTATTTCCATGATGAATAAAGAATTAAAATTATTAGTTAAACATTTGGTATGAATATTTTGGAACGCTTTATGAAAAGGTTCCATTTGTTCTCATTGGTTAACTACATTAGTTAACACAAACTAACAATGAAAAATACTTAAAGTTGTATCTGTTGATTTTATCTCATGGACCTGAGCTAACATGAGCAGTTATTTTAACACTATTTTTATTTAAAGAAAAAAAAAAATTATATATATATATATATATATTAAAAAATGTATCAAGATATCAAACCAAATTGTAGGTTTTAAATGATAAAACAATGCATATACTGTGAAAAAAAAATAATGAACTTGTATTTATTTATTTATTTGATCAATGATTGTACATATGGTATTTGGTTTGATCATACATTTTAACTTGAGTATTCTTTTTTTTTTTCAAGTTGTATAATGTTTCTAAAATTGTCTTTAACATTTGAGTTCAGCCAACCAACATGTTAAAATTAGATTTTAAAAGTTATTATTCATTGGACCTTTCATGGCGTCATCTGCATGACTAATTCATCTCCACTTTATCAACACAACTGTAGGCACTAAGCAAGTACGACCACATGCAGATTTGCAGTGAAACCTATCAGTATTGATCATTTTGCAATAATGAAACTTATTTGCACAAGCACACAGTGAGGATGCGGCCTTCAGCACCTCATCTAGAGGCCTGCTAGTCAAAATCATTATGATCTTTCTTGGCAGTTTGTCAGTGTCAGTTCCAGGAAATCAGGACAATATGACAAGTATCATCAACCACATCTCATTTCAATCAAGATAATCATTGAGTGCGGCATAATCAGCCAATAAACGTTGCTTAGCTTACGATGCAAAAAGAAATCTACATAGCCAAGTCTCACCTTTTTGAGAGTATATAAACACAGCGTACAGCAGAGGGGAATCAAGTACCTCTGGCCTTCAAGCAACCGAAGTCTTGAGAAATCCAAGCGGACAGACAAAATGATGAAGACTATACTACTGCTCGCTTTCGCTGTATTCGTCTCCAGTGCTTCTTTGAAAAATGATAAGACTATATTGGGAGAGCTTATTGATGAGCTGAACGCCACAATGCAAACACTCCCAGAGGAGCACAAGGTAAGATTTAACATTAGTATAGTAACTATAATAAGCCAAAACTGTCTGTATTTTCAGATATTGAGCAGAGCATGATTGCAATATTCATTTTATCTGTTATTTCTAGGGAAAAGAAATCTTCCTGAGAGAACTGAAGCCTGAGAAGGAGAGCTGTAAGGTGAGATGAATTTTCATTGACTCACAATACTAGTATATTAACACAACTATCCAGCATATTTCTTTCATGATCAGAGCCTAATAACCTTTTTTTTTTGGGTTTGTGCAAATAGATTTTTATGGACTCATAGTCTCTTATGTGGTAACATTTATGAGGCTGAAGCATTATAATTTATTAATTTCATATATAATGCTGACAATTGAATTCAAAGCATTTGAGGCCTGGTCTTACCTGTGATTTCAATATCTTTGCAGCATGACTTTTTCTGCCATGCTGAGCAAGAACTGAAGACGGAGGTTTCTGGGCGAAGTAAATACGACAATTTCCGTACTGACAAGAGACTAATGAGGAACTTGCATATGTATAACAGCCACCATGGAGGAGTAAGTTGAACTCTGTAATGTGATGTCTTCTCCGTACAACACCTTCATCCTACCAGAGTAGAATAACCATGACATTTACTGTCTTTCAGAGCACCTGCAGACCTGCTGATGAAGACCAAGATCAAATCCCCCTGCAACAATTCTTGAGAAATCTCATGCAATGTGTCCAGAAAGAATTCAGCAAACCCAAGAAAAATTAATTTATAAAAGATCATATTTATTATTTGTCTTTATTAACATATTTTGTTTACCTTGATTGTAGCAGTATATAATTTTGTACCTGAAGAAAATTTGCAGAAATGTTTTTTTATATATATATATATATATATATATATATATATATTCTTAAATATGGTCTTTTTTTTGTAAAGTAAAGATTTTGTGCAGTATTTCTCAGTTCTGTCAGCATTTCGGTTTATGAATTTGATCTTTTTTACTTGAACTGAAACATCAATTTATAGAGCATTACAGAAGTTTTTTCTTTCTTTTTTTAGTGTATCTTGATGTTTAGATTGTTGTTCTTGCAGAATCTTGATTGATGGATTAGGTAACCTCGCAATATAATAAATACTAAGCAACTATTTGATTTATGTATCAGGTGTCTATATTTTATTAAAGTAACTTTTGCATTAAATAATGAACTTTTATAATGCTTCTTTTAAAAGGTTCCATATAGAACCCTACGGTTCTTGACTGAAGTTAATGCCAAAAAGGTTTAATATAAAGGCCAATTCACACTGCACCAACAAACGCAGACAATCTCCAGATTACAGTGCGTCTCTTCTGAGATGTTCCAGGACCCGACGAGTGTCGATTGAACATGTTCACGGACAGGGCTAACACACTGATCCAACAAAAGAAGTGTCTGTTGCCATCTGTTGGTGCAGTGTGAATTGGCCTTAAATGTCTTTTTTTTACAATTGCTATCATACTTTTGTTCAATCTGTAGTCACATTTTCAAAACTTTAAACACAATCCATCTTTTGTGACCATGCTGTTAACACAATTTGTCATTTTCACACAAAATGCAGTCAATTAACACGTTTCTGAAGTTCTTAAATTTTCTTTTTATACAAGCTTACCCAATATCAAAATCAAGGATCTTTCTGATGTTATTTGCAAATGCTTGAAAACACAGCATGAAGCCTCTACTCTTGCTACAACAGCAGCTCAAAAGTATTGAAAAAATATATAAAACATACTGAAACAATTGATATGCATTTTTAAGTTGCAGATTCCAATCTCATTTGGAGGCATAGTCAGGTGTTTAAGTTCTTTTCATTACATGGACATACAGTAAAAAAGGGACTGTTTGAATTGGTTTTGTTCGGTGTGGATGCAGAACAACTTTGAGGAGAGAGAAAAATAATGTCTGGGCAAGGGAGATGAATAGTTGGATATCAGAATTGTGAGATGTAAACTCACAATTGCAAGAAAAAAAGTCAGAATTGTTAGATAAAGAGTCAATAGTAACCAAAGGCCATGTATGTTGGATTTGTTGTTGATCAATGGCAGCAATTTTATTATTTAATTTCAGTAAAAGTTTCATGTAAAGCTGATTCCACTACCACTGTTCCATATATGCAGAATATGTGGTCTACGTAGAGCACTAACTAACAAGGGGACACCATCAACACCCCACCCTCAGTAATTAATCTTCGGAACACAAATTAAGATATTTTAGTTGAAATCCGACGGCTCTGTGAGGCCTCCATAGGGAGCAATGACATTTCCTCTCTCAAGATCCATAAAGGTACTAAAAACACTCCAAAAATATTCTCGTCGCTTTATAATATTAATATTGAACCACTGTACTCACATGAACCGATTTAAATATGTTTTTAGTACGTTTATGGATCTTGAGAGAGGAAGTGTCATTGCTCCCTATGGAGGCCTCACGGAGCCATCGGATTTCAACTAAAATATCTTAATTTGTGTTCCAAAGATTAACGAAGGTCTTACGGGTGTGGAGTGATTAAGTATTTTACGAGCCGTTTAATCCGCAAATTTAATTACAATTAAAGCATCTATAAATGAAGTGCCTGAAAGAACTCCTAAAATTTTTATGTAGAACCTTTTCTTTTAACAGTGTAAAAAACTGCAAAATTATTCAATGGAATCATTGTGAGCACATTACGTATATCATCTGCAGTCTTCATATTTAATGTACATGACTTCTACAAGACAAAATAAAAGGGCTTTTTTGGCTAGTTAACACTGATTAATAATCATGCATGGAGCAATTAATCATTCATTTATTCATTCAATACATAATTTATGCTTCTTAAATATTTCATGATATGTTCACTAATAATAAGGAATTAGTGTATTTTTTCTTGAGGGTGTTGTCTGTGTTCCACAGGGCATATATCATGTGAAATGGATCACAGTCTTTGATACACCTTGATCAAATTCTAGTATTTAATACTTTAACGGGACTGTTATTTTTTTCTCTCTCTCTCTCTCTTTCATCTACAGTTTCCATACTGATATAGAATAGAAAACAATCACACCTGACATGCCTTTAGTGTTGCTTTTTGCAACTCCCATTTAAATTCACAGTTCATTCAGTATAAAAAATGGTATCAGTATGCGTCCCCTGGGAATCAAACCCATGACCTGGGTGTTACTAGTGCTATGCTCTACCAGTTGAGCTATACTTTTAGGAAAAAAATTACTTTGAGGTCTAAGTGCCTTCAGAACAGTATAGAAATGCCCTTGCAACCAACACATCATTGTGGCACCAACTTCTACATTGGCAAACACCTCACATTTTCTATTCTAGTGCAAATTGTCTTTGTGCTACTGTTTAATAGCGCATACGCCCCCTTTCACATGTGCTTATAGCAGTGAAATGTAGACCTGTGTCCCATAGAGGGAGCTTATGAGAACATGTGGAGTGATATATAACCACACTGCATGGGTGCATATATTATTCAAAGGCAATTCAAGAGCCAAGTGTGCACACGTCCCACAATCCGGCACGCTTAAAGGGGCGTGAATGATCAGATACCTGTGCCTATCAGCCACAGGGTCAACTCTATTACAGTTTTGGTGTCACATAGCCTGAGCTTACTCTGGGTTAAAAAAAAAAAGAGTGTCTTTGCACATAATAAAGTATATGTTCCCCTGATTCCCCACCAGTACAGTCACACATTAAGTGATTCAGGATTGCACACAGAAATAATTGTTACAATTGTAAACAGAAAGGACTTTCTTTTTGTCCCTTCTTGACCTTCTCAGCTTACACAAGGACTCCTTTCAAACATTTTGTAGGTTACTTCAGAATTAGCTGTTTTATCTATTTTTGGTCTTCATTAAATTATATTAAAGGTGCTCTAAGTGATGTCACGCGTTTTTAGGCCAAAACATTTTTTGTCACATACAGCAAACATCTCCTCACTATCCGCTAGCTGCCTGTCCCCTGAACACACTGTAAAAAAAAATGCGGTCTCTGTAGTCAGCACAAGCTCTGAAAATGGCAATAAAAACAAACTGGTGCAGCCTGGAGCCTGTCTAAAATAATAATAAATATAGCTGCGAGCAGCAATTATCTGGGTTCAGGTATTTTAAGGCTTTTAAGCACATGCATAAAAAGGTATTATGTTTTCTTTAACAAGCCTGTAAGTGACCAAGATCAGACATGCAAAAGACCATTTACAGCCAATACAGGCAATTTACTATGGAAATATATGGTTTTTAAAGCTTTTTAAAAAACATAGGACTAGTTTGCAAAAGTAGCCTATACATTATATTGCCAAAAGTATTGGGACACCCCTTCAAATCATTGAATTCAGGTGTTCCAATCACTTCCATGGCCACAGGTGTATAAAATCAAGCACCTAAGCATGCAGACTGCTTCTACAAACATTTGTGAAAGAATGGGTCACTCTCAGAAGCTCAGTGAATTCAAGTGTGGTACAGTGTTAGATTGCCACCTGTGCAATAAGTCCACTCGTGAAATTTCCTGACTACTAAATATTCCACAGTCAACTGTTAGTGGTATCATAACAAAGTGGAAGCAATTGGGAACAACAGCAACTCAGCCACGAAGTGGTAGGCCACTTAAAATCACAGAGCGGGGTCAGCGCATGCTGAGGCACACAGTGCACAGAAGTCACCAACTTTCTGCAGAGTCAATAGAATCTGGCCTTCAGATTAGCTCAGGAACAGTGCATAGAGAGCTTCATGGAATGGGTTTCCATGGCCGAGCAGCTGCATCCAAGCCTTACATCACCAATGCAAAGCGTCGGATGCAGTGGTGTAAAGCACGCCACCACTGGACTCTAGAGCAGTGGAGACGTGTTCTCTGGAGTGACGAATTACGCTTCTCTGTCTGGCAATCCAATGGACGAGTCTGGGTTTGGTGGTTGCCAGGAGAACTGTACAGTACTTGCCTTGACTGCATTATGCAAAGTGTAAAATTTGGTAGAGGGGGATTATGGTGTGGGGTTGTTTTTCAGGGGTTGGGCTTGGCCCCTTAGTTCCAGTGAAAGGAACTCTTAATGCTTCAGCATACCAAGACATTTTGGACAATTTCATGCTCCCAAATTTGTGGGAACAGTTTGGGGATGACCCCTTCCTGTTCCAACATGACTGCGCACCAGTGCACAAAGCAAGGTCCATAAAGACATGGATGAGTGAGTTTGGTGTGGAGGAACTTGACTGGCCTGCACAGAGTCCTGACTTCAACCCAATAGAACACCTTTGGGATGAATTAGAGCGGAGACTGCGAGCCAGGCCTTCTCACCAACATCACTGCCTGACCTCACAAATGAGCTTTCACAAATGAGCTTCCAAATTCAGCAGACATAACAGAGCAGGTTACTTTTGATATGAAACAAAGTATCAAATTTTGTCATTTTTAAAGAAATTTAAACAAATACCATTTTGTGGCTCTTTAATGTGTCATAACAGATTGCTGTAGTCCCTCAGTTCAAGCGGCTTGTCAACCAATTATCTCTTTCTAGTAGTTCATTTATAGCAGTGGTCGCCAACCCGTCGGTCGCGATCGACCGGTCGATCTTTATCACTGTTCCAGTAGCTCGCGAAAGTAACAGAAATATGAGTACAAAAATACATTACATTTCTCCAGTCTTTGTGCTGTATTTTTGTATTTATTTTTATGTTATTTTCTGGAGACAGACAGATAAAGGTAAATAGCCCACATAATGTCCGAGTCTGTAAACGGCCGTTAACAAGAGGCCAGAGACGCTGAAGACGGACGTGAAGAGGAGAAAATTCTGTAGCAGGCAGAGCAGCTCACTGTTCACGATGCTCGAAATATAGGAAGAAAATATAACTATTGAATTGGGGGTGAAGGGTTATGAATTCATCTCTAAAAGGAGATCAGTCTTCAGGAAGATTTCGATGGCAATGGCATTTTATTTTCCTCTTACCTCCGAATAAAGTAGCTAATTATTAGCGCATTTCAGCTTTGTTTACAGTGGTAACCAAGGAAACGCTGTATCACTGCTGCTCCATAAGCGCCACCTGCTGTCAGAGAGTGAATCTGCGTCCCATTCAGCCTGCTGTTTTTGTGTGTAGCATTTATAATTTCACAAAGATAAAGTCAGACCGTTCTGTTTTTGCTTTAAATCTTGAAATTAAATCTAATTCAAATAAAAAACAACTGCTCATGCAACGTGCGTAGCATCTTTGTTTGGATTGTGATTAAAAAGCAGTGGTTACCTCTAATTTGAAATGGCTATGTATTTTTGTTTATTATAATAATATTAATAATAAATATCTGCAACCAGTATCGGAATCGGCCAATTTGCTTGTAAAAATAAATAAATAAATCAGAATCTACAATGACCACGAAAAAAATACTAAATACAATCTGGGCTGTCTTTTTCTATCAAGTAGATCTTGTCTTTCAAAAAGGTCGAGCAGGGATCTTGGGCTTAAAAAGGTTGGTGACCACTGATTTATAGCATCGAATAAACATGAATGAACATCATAAGAAATGTTGTTTCAATCGCGGAAAAACGTCAGTACACACCATTTTTCAAGTTCAAGTCCACCTATGTTAATCTGCTGACTCCCCTGACTGCTTTGTCTGACAAAATGGATTCTGCGTTATGATTGGTTAGATCGCCTGTCAATCAAACTCCTGGCGAAGGGTCTACGGTTTACGGCCCTAAAGAAAGCGTTAATGTTTTATGAGTTGGCGATTTCGGATTTCTTAATTCGTACAATGTGACTGTTTGGCGAAAAAAAAACTACTAAGATCTACCCCTAAACCTAACTGTAAGCAGATTAGCCTACAAATTCTTACAATTTAGCCACCAATTCGCCAAAACGCAAAATAGTTACGAATTGCCATGATAGTGAGCTTGACATTGAAGTAGGCTACAAAGTGAATCCGTTGAAGACGCGCCCAAAATTCACCTCTGAAGGACAGCCTCAAGTTTCCCGGTAACAGTATCCACTTGGATAACCCCTTGAGTTATCGCTTTGAGACACCGCGGGCAAATGCCTAAGGTGGCTTGGCGTGTGATGATGATAGGAACGGACTAATAAAGCACACCGGGTTCGCTGTCTTCCTCCGCATTGGCTACATTCTCATGTGTTGCTGCTGGCACTGTATGAATAATTAAAGCGCCGGTGTCTTAACTCTGCCATTCTCATACGCAGACTCGGAGTGTCGGCACAAGAATAACCGCTTGTCCCGCAGAGGGAGAGGGGGTTCACCACATCTTCCAAGAGACTGTCGAGGGTTGAATGGCCTCCACCCTCATTCTGTCAGATCTTCTTTGCTCTGAAATAAAAACATGAATTCACTTTCTCTCTCTCTCAGACACGCATGTCTCTAGCAACCTCAAATTTTGTACTATAAAAATAAATGTAGGCCTTTGAATAGCCATTTTAGAATTTGTTATTGCTTTGAATATAAAAATGTTCTTCATTTATAAAAATGTTCTTCATTTATAGGCTACTTAGATGTTCTATCAAGAGATTAAGGAGGATAATAATCTAAATGATTCCTTCTAAAATTATAGTTACTAAGACGTTATTCCAATCTAGAGTTCCTATGAGGATTTCAATGTTCACGATTTCACGAAACAAATAAAAAGATATGTCCAGTTTATTATCAGAGTATGAGTATTCCATGGGTTCCAAATTACATCCCTTTATAATATTTGATTGGGGAAAAGATGAAGAACACTCAAATAGCCTTAACTGAAGCAACTTGAACATAGCCTCCAGCGTGCCATAGGCTGTTCCTTATGACACATGAGTTACTGGCCATAGGCCTCTACCTTTCAGCAGATCATCTATAATTCAGTCCCCACCACTGGCCACATGCCACTGCTCTGTGCTCAACTTAGATTGGTTTACACCATTGTTTGATGTTTATGATATTAAAAAAGTATTACTGCTCTTAATTATTCATGATCCGTCTTCTGCAATGAGTTTCACCCTCCTTCATAATCCCATTAGTTTAACTATAAATTTGGACTGATGATCCTTCTTGGCAGTTAGGAAAGATTAGAATTTAGGCTGGGGGTAAATACAGTGCTTTTAGTATGTGTATATATATATATATATATATATATATATATATATATATATATATATATATATATATATGCTATAACGTTGTTGCTCTACATTTTAAGCCTTTTTTTAACAATTCTTTAGAGAACAACGTAAAAGAAATGTAAATTTTTAATGAAATTTAACTACTTAATATTATGCTTAAAAAGTAATATTTAATAGATGCTAAAACGAATTTGAATGAATGAATGAATGAATGAATGAAAGCATTTATTGTCATTGCATTTGTATGCAACGAGATTAGGAGCACTACTCCTGACTGGTGTAAACAAACAATATACAAAATTTGTGCACCATGTCATGCTATTGCAAATAAAAGGAAGAAAAAGAATAACCCACACTGACTTATATTGAGGCTATATTTGAGCATTAGTTTTTTAAGCTGTATAGCCGATACATTGTCAAATCTTTACCCTTTTTTTGTCACAAAAGAGGAAATAACTAAAACGTATATATCAAATAAAACACCACACAACTATTTTACATTTTGTGTAATGTAAAAACTAAATAATAATAATTACTTCTGAGCTGTTCTGCTCTTAACAGCTCAGAAGTAATAAATTAAAAACGAACTCTTAAATTAAAACGAACTCTTCATTTAGTCAAACAAATTAATTAACGGAAACGTGTTAGTTATAAATTTATCGACATTTTTTACTTTAAATTGCATACAACTTTCTCAATATGATATCTATCTAATTAACATCATCATCATCATTTTGTATACAGCATCTACAACAACTTATAGTCTTTAACAGAACTTCACAATTACTTCTTGAAACATGAGAGTGAACTGCAGACAAAAAAACGACTCGAATGATCATCGTCTTACCTGAACAGCGTCTCTTCCTCCTTCCCTTGAGCCTGTAAGAAGCGTTTCCTGACTAACAACTCTCCCTTCAGCTCTCTGCCTGTTTTATACCAATATACAATTAATATTGCATCGCCATTACTTAATAATTTCAAATCCCTTTGCACAAAGCCGTGACAGACATTTATTATTCAGCGGCGGCTGCTTAATGTTGCCAACCAGAATTTGAAAAGAGGAAAAAGTCCTAAAGTTGACTTTAATTTTTTTTGTTCTCTCTATAAATATTCTTTAAATTAGGTGGTGTTTAGTGTACATTAGTTCATTAATGTTTAATCACAATTGAACTAAAGCTTATTAATAAAACAACACAAGTCTTAAAAATTAATGATATTACAATGATTTTGACGCGAGTTGCTTTCGTTGTAAGTAGTTTATGTAAGATGAAAATTGTGCAATTCAAGTGCGTATATATTTTAACAAAAATAAAATATTATTGTTGAGATTGATATTTTCTCCTATATTGACGTGATATGAACCAGACACGTTGTCCTGTTTTTCTTTGTAATTAAAATAATAAAAAAAATAAAACTCCCACAGAGATTTTGAAAAAAAAAAATCAACAATTTATTAAATAACATTCAAAGTCACACATTTTGTAAAGTGAAGTTTAAAGTGAAAGTCATTGCAGTGGCTAAATCAAATAGCAGCATTCTTTACACCATCAGTTTTTGCATATTAGAATCACTTCAACTGATGATCGAAAAAATATAAATATAAAATATATTCCGTGACAGTTTGTGAGAACATGTGATTTCCACCATGTATGCAGTCACATCTGACAAGACATTCAAGCGAATATTACAAACGCTAGTACACAAATTTCAAAGGACATTTCATGTGATACTGTAGTAACATAAGGTAGACCTTGTGCGCAAATTGTATAGTAATATAAATAAGTCTTTAAATACCAAAAACACACGTACACACTTCAAAATATAATTTCACGTGTGATAATACTGAAACAAAGTTTTTTTTTAGTAGCCGTTCAGTTAATCTGGAAAATGTATTCAAAGTTTGATTATTTTAAATTAAAGCTTTTAAGGATTCAACAGTATTGCTTTGTAATGTAGAGCTAAATTAATATTTATTTTGTTTTACTAAAAGAATAAATAATTTACATTACGATGCCCATGTTACACAGTGCATGTTGCTGTAATTAATTCATAACCATAGCAATAGCTTCATAAAATAATTACACATTAAGTGCTGCATGTTTTTCATTAGTGTTACATGAACTCTGTAATGTAAACTGTGACCAAAGATTAATCAATATAATTTCAAGTTTGTTTAAAATTGTAGGTCACAGTGTGCGAATTATTTAATGGCCTTCGTTGGGTTGATTAGGGGTTGAGAAATTTCTGTCACTAACTTTCTTGTTGAGGTTTCTCGACCTCGCACAAACCAAAATGCCTTTTGGCGCCACTACCACAGTTAGCTAACCGAAGACGTTTAGTCTTCAAAAAGACAAAACCGAAATGTTAAGTTTAGCTAAGCTATATGTCAATTCGTCGATGTGTGTCCGATACTGATCTTAACAGAAACTGCTCAAGCAACTAGTGATGCCATGGTTATTTCAGGCACACGCGATTTGAACGACTAAATGTAACTTTTGAGGTTATACTGAAACGTAAAAATACATACTTTTAAGATCCTTTACACAGAGAGCTTTTGTTTTCTTTGTGAGGGGGAGTCAAGCTTTTATTAGGGGTACAGACCCCCTGGAATAATTCGCACACTGGTTACATCAATTGGACGCAATATGAAATGTCTTTATAGGCTTATAACAATTAAAAGAAGATATTTAGATCCCTGTGGTGTTCCTAAAATGTCTCCTTTACTCTAACAGCACTAGTGCACTGCTGAATATTTCATCCGTTTCTGTTTTTGCCGTTGATTGCAGAACCAAACCCGAACCACGTTCTTCTTTAGATCCAACTTCTCCGCGATTGCAGCGATTTTCTCCGACGACGGTCGCGGCTGGATGGCGAAATACGCCTCGAGCGATCGCTTCTCCGGAGCCGCGATCGACGTTCGCTTTCGTTTCCTTTCGTTCCCGTTAAAAAGGTCTGGTTTCCCGTTTTTCTCCCGGTAAGCCGCTTCAGCCTCCTCCAGCCAGGCTTGGAGGACGGGTTTGAGGGCGATCATGTTATTGTGGGAAAGGGTTAGGGACTCGAACCTGCAGATGGTGCTTTGGCTCAGCGAGCCGACCCCCGGTATCTTCAGGTTGGCGAGGGCAGAGCCCACATCCGCCTGGGTCACTCCGAGCTTTATCCTCCGCTGCTTGAACCTCTCCGCGAACGCCTCCAGCTCTCTAGGATCGGACTCCACGTCGTTGACGCACGCCATCCCGTTGTGAACCGACAGGGTGTGCGGGTGGCCCATGGCCATTGCTTGGTGTAAGTGACCCATTTGCAGGTGGTGCTGGTGGGCTTGAGTGGTCATCACCGACGGATCCGGCGGCGCACCCATGCCGCTGACCGATAAACTCGAGGAAATGTGGTCGAGCAGATCCCCCTCCAGGGTCTGGTGGCTAAGGTGGTGGTGATGGTGCGAGGGGAGGTTGGATGACGGGTGGGATATGGGCACTGTGGACGAAGAAGAGGTGCAGGGCACGCTGCTCATGGTATGGTAGGTGACGTCCGTCTTGAAAGGGTGACTCTTGCCGTGAGACACAAGGTCAGCCGCCGCCAGAGCTTCAGCGCGGGCCAGCAGACTCTCATCAAAGCCGCTGAATATATTGCCCTGGAGCTGCAGGCAAGAGCGCGCATATGGAAGTCAGTGGGGAATTGTGTCAACTCTGGATTAAAGAACATTCCCAAGCACCCTCCTCAAAGCACAGGTCATAAAAATTAATATGAAAGCAGCAGCTTTGCTTGGATAGACATGTGGGTGAGAGAGAGAGAGTCAAAGGAAGGAAAGGAGAGGCTGGGGAGGGAGGGATGGAAGCGGGAGCAACTCAAAACACTTCAAAGTGACAGAATGGAGACAATACGAGGAGTTTAGCGTGAGACGTACCTGCGGGGCAGGTAGGCACACCCGCCGCATGCCCTCGGAGCTCGGGTGCAGCGCAGGGTGCATGGAGAAGTGCTGCTTGCCGTTCATGGCCATCATCTTCGTTGCGCACCTTGCAGGTGAGTGGACCTGACATGGAGGCGAAGCTGTGCTCTGGCTCGACGCTCCTCGTGTGTGCTGTTTCCATTGGCAGCGCCTCCCGGGCTCTCCCCCCACCTCCAACCTCACACCGCCCTCCCGCCTCCACCTGTTCCTGTATTCAACTTACAAGATGCAGTCGGGAAAGCGCAAGCTTCTTTACCACATGAGAAACGTTAGCCAGTATTTCAATACTTTTTTTTTTTTTTTTTTTAAATGATACTACATACCTATTAATAATTTATATATATATATATATATATATATATATATATATATATATATATATATATATATATATATATATATAATTTATTGTCGATATTTTTTCATGTTAATGTGCATTATTTAAAACGTGAATGTAATTAATAATAAATTATTATTTTATATAATTAATATAATTGGTTTTTTTTTTTTCAAATTGTAAAATGGAAAACCAAATGTAGACGGTTTGTTCTTAAACTTCTATAAATTGTATTGTTATATGAAAGCGCTCTTACATAATAAATAATAATTAGGTAATTCTTGGTTTATATTGTCAATATTATATCCCCTGAGCTAAATGATCTCACACATCAAATGTAATGCATAATCAAAGAATATTTTTGTGTATTTTAATAGGCCTACGTAGGAAGTCCAATAATTTATAGCTTACATTATTTCCATTTAAAATGTCATTAGAAATAGGCCTAAGCTGTGTAAAATGTTTAGTGTATTAGTAAATACAAAATTAGTGCTAAGTTGAAAAAAAAAAATCTTTAAAAATTTTATATATTTAAAGAACATCTCCGTGGCAAATATGATCACATTAACTTGGAAGGAAAGTTGAGGCTCTCGGTCGTTGGCACGAACTTTCACCTTGGCTGACCCCGAAACTTCATTGGCTGTGGAGTCTGACAGAGCTGCTCTCACCTGCCCTGTCAAGAGCTTGAGCAATAAAAACACTTTAACATCTCTGTTAAATATGGAGATTCATGAAGCTAGCTGTTGTCCTTTGGTTGATACCAAATGATTTGCAAACTCTATATTAGAAGAAATATATATATATATATATATATATATATATATATATATATATATATATATATATATATATATATATAGGACTAGCAAAACAAACAAAAGATTCAATTTTAAAAAGAGTAATGAAATCATTTTATAGGAGCACCACTGAATTCCCTAGCAAAATCCACCAGCTAGAATTGGTTTGGTGAATAAATGAATGGCATTGCAGTTGGCCACTGGAAGTAAACACCTGTTCTTCCTCCTTGGCTGGTTGACGTGGTGACTATGCCGGTGGCTGCAGAAAGAGAAGCCAGGCAGTGCAGTGACACAAATGCACCATCCGATCCCATCCACCTCTCCTGTTCCCCCAGACGCTCAATTATTTATCTGCTATGTGGCGGGCATCCATTACCTCTCTGGCATTTTCTCGTTCATTACGCAGATTAACAGTGCATACTTTTTTGTAAGTCTTGGCAAAATTGTAAACAGTCTTCTTGTGCCAACTGTGTCATGATATTCCCTAATCTTGTTTATGATACCTTTTATGATAAAGTCATGTCCCTATCCTTGCAAGATAAAGTTTCAAGTCATGAATATTTTACAAGCATAACCTAAAAATGCCCCATTCATAGACCATCGGTTCATCTTGATTTACATGAACAGTTACTTTTCCGTAGTGTAATCTTGAATTGAGTTCAAAATAAATTGTATGTAGCTTTTGTTTAATCTGCCATGTGGCACTTTTTTTTATTAGATATTTGTGGTCAAAAGCTTCTTTGCGACTCTAAATATTAAAAACTATATACATTTTAACCCTGTTCATTTTTTGAGATTTGCATTCTATTGGTTTAAAGGAAGTAATTATGTGTTTTATTAGGCGATTTGTCAATAAAATAGGCTACCTTTATAAAATATTGTGTAGTATCAATAATCTTGTATATTACAAGACATATGATGAACAGATAGCCTACGATATGAACATACATAAATAGTAGGCCTGTAGGCCTAATGGATCAATAGGGTTTACCTTTCTGTGTAAAAATAGGCTACATTAAAATTCAGTTAATGTTAACTTACTTACTTAGGGAAAAACTAAATAGTTTGGCATGATCTTTATTTCATTATATATATATATATATATATATATATATATATATATATATATATATATATGAAATAATAAAGATTACAACCTTGAAACTTCACGCTAACCGAAAGCCCTAAAATATCAACGTGTATTAAGGTAAAGATAAGGGTTGGAAAATGGATTAATGTCTTTATACTGTCTTATTTTTATACAAAAATTTGATATAGGCTACATAAAGCTTTTAACCAACATGCGGGAAGTCATTTTGTTGTAATGTGACGAAACAATAAACAAGGTAGTAATTATATAACAGAGAGGACCATATGTCTTAAGTTTTGTGTTATATTGGGTTAGGGTTAGACAACAAGAAGTTAACATTGAGTAACATTTTAGACACACAGTCTGTTTTTGCTCTGCCAACAAAATAGTTTTAAACAAAGCCACAGAATAACTGCTGAAAAACAGAGGAAGACAGTAATGGTGTTTTGTTTCTGAATGATTCAGTGTTTTTGAACAAAGTAAATGATTCAATTCGGACTTAGCGTTGCGAACATGAATTAGCGTTTGCGAACGAATCGATTAGTGAATAATTAAAATGTCTCAGAGAAGTCACTTGCCACCACCTACTGACGTAACGATGTAACCTGCAGAAAGCATCGCGCAAACACGAACAAGCAGAATGAACAGTGAAACGTCCCAGCACTCTTGGAAAGCTGCTCAACCAATCAGATCGACCAATGTAGGGCCCACGCCATTCTCACTTTTAACTAGTTGCTCATAAGCTTGCATATTGGCTGTTTATTAGTACCCTACTTACAAAGCACATATTAATGCCTTATTCTGCTTGACCATATTCTACATCCCTAAATCCTACCCCATACCTAAACATTAATGCTACAACAACTACTTTACTAACTATTAATAAGCACTAATATGTGTTCCTAAAGTGTTACCAAATACTAGGCTACTATTCATTGTTAGTTCATGTTTGCTCAAGTCCATGAAATAATAAAAGATAGGCTACATTTTTTTTAAATAATGCATTATTAAATGCTAAAATTAACAGTAACATGCATTTAGTAAATGCTTTAGAAGTATTTTTCATTTAGTTCATGTTAATGTAGTTAACCTTATTGTAAAGTGTTTCCGTTATTTTTTACACAATTTCACATTTGACACAGCCTAATTAAATAAACCTTTTTAATAAACATATATAACCAAAATGAAAAAGAATTGCAGGTGCACATTTTTTTCTCAGGCATCCATATTTGACATTTACCCTATAATATTTGAGTTTTGTTATTATTGGTGAATAAGTACAGTGAAAACTTCAAATAAAAGGAAATAAGAAAATAACAGTAAAATATGTTTTTTGTTTTAACGTTATTTATTTGATGATTAAATTAACTAGTAAAAAGGGTCTAATTGTTTTTTCATCCTCATTGATCCTAATGTTTTTAGTTGGGTTATTGTTTGTAATTTAATTTTTTATTAATGTAACTTAAGTTATTAATGTAACTTAAATGTAACTTGTAACTTAAATGTAACTTAATTTTTTATTAATGTAACTTAAGTTATTAATGTAATTAAAGTGCAAACTAACAAGTAATTGTTTTTAAAAGCAGAAACAAAAGCTTCTGAATTGAAAGGAACATCCAAGTCATGATAATGTGTGGGTACCGCAGATGAACCAAACAAACACATGTTAAATGAACCAAACAGACATGTTAAATGGTGACTATGTGTCACTGGGCCTTGACAGCTAAACCACCTGACCGATGCTTCTGTATCATCAGGTCTCACATTGCATGCATGGAAAGATCAACCTCACCATGACTTCACAAGTCTCTAACTGTGATAGCCGGGCATCTGCCCACATCATCTCAAAGCCTCCCATTGTCATCTAAAAAAAAAAACCCAGATTCATTATTTAACGGTGGCGATGGTATTTGCGGGCTTGTCATCAGCCGGCAACAACGTGGCAGTGATTTCAGGTGACATGTTTTATTGATTTGGTTTTGGTGAGATGTGACAGGAGTTTGCTCTTCTGCAGGCATTATAGCTCTGATCTGCGAAATGACCTCGCTGTTGTCGTTGGTATGTTTGCTCCATCCATTTCCATTCGTATCCAGGCTCCAAGCGAGCTCTGAGTGCTTGTCGCTCCAGCAGCAAGGGATGAGAGAATGACGAGCGGGTAAAGCTGGTGGTTGACGTGCTGTCCCAGGGGGCAATCAACACTGCTTGCATTAAATCAAATAGACTCTGAGTGTTTTTCACTTGGCTTCCCAAAGTAAGGAATGGCTGTGCATTATTCACGAGCATTTGAATATGTCAAAGCCACTGAAGCCTAATTAACTTTTACACTGTGTTGAAAGTTTGAGTAAGATGGGCGGGATATGTCACACAAATACAAGGCCTCACCACAAAACTCAAAGTTATGAGCGGCAGCCAGGCGGCAGCTGAATAAAAACATCTTTCAAATATTTAGATAAATATTTAGAAATTTTTCCTTAAACTATTATCTTATGACCATTTCATGATTTGTGCAGCTCAACAACCTTTTGTCACACATCATTACTGTATTCTCAGGTCTTTCCCATAGAGATGGATGACTATAGGAATTTGGCCTGTGTCACTTCATATTTAGAGCCCAGTGAAAGAGGAAGTTAAGACTTAATTTGAACTTAATGAACTTACATGTTCCTAATCACTGAGGTGAACTTAAAAACATACCATATGAATATATTTCAGTTAGATTTTTACTCATAAGAATTTGTAGGGGTGCTAATAATTTTGGCACACATATTTTGGAGAAAACCATATTATTTTGTTTATTCCACATTTATATTTTGTGTACTACAATTGAATGTTGGAATTTTGTGAATATGTTCAATGACTTAGAGTGACAGTGACAGATTGGCTTTCATCTCATTTTAGTAATAGCATATCAACCCTGAAACTGTTTCACGAGAACACACACTTACATAATCAGAGTAAAAGATTATGTGTATTTGGTGTGCTGTCTCGGGGAGGGCAACAAGCTCGGAATGTGGCCCGAACCCAGAGTACTCTCCTTTATTACTGGTGAGCTCCTCCAGTAGTCAAATGGGGATACGAGCGATTCCAACTGCCTGACCGGGAGGACCCACACAGTATCTGACGGGAGCTTGCTGTTACGTGTGCTGGTGCTGAAGAAATGAGACGTATACGGAAATCCACAAATAGGGTATTTAACGGGGGAAGTGAGTGCAGGTGTGGAAACTGTGACAGTACCTCCCCCTCCCGGTAGGCGCTGCCTCGCGCCGTAGATGGAACAACCGGGGAGGGGGGGTGGGCATCCTGGAGCGGGTCCATGGGTCCAGGCAGCCATGGTGGGTCAGAGGCCGTGGGCGGTCAGGAGCTGGACTGGCCATGGCGGGACTGGAGCTGTAGCAGACCATGGCGTGTCAGGAGCTGTAGCAGGCCATGGCAATGTTAGAACCAAGCCCAGGAGTTCCCCACCCACAGGTACATGCCCCCCCCACAAAAAAAATTTCTTGGGGGGAATTGCTGGTAGTAGGAAGGGACTTGTGGGCTGGAACAGATAGGCGGGCTGGAGCGGGCTCGTCGGCGGCTGGAGCGGGGTCGGCGAAGGCTGGAGCCGCAGCAGCCATTTTCCGAGGCTGTCTGGGCTTGGGGGTGGCTCTCCTTCTACGTGGTTTGGACTCAGAGCCAGGCAGGACCACAGGGGAATACCCACTGGAGGGGTAGGTGGAGGAAACTGGCGGTTGTTGAACTGACCAGGCCACGTGCCTCTCTGAGGGGACTGGAGAAGGACAATACGCTCTCTTTTGAACCTCTTCAATTTTGAACTCGGAACCATTTAGGAAGAGAATCAGATTAAGAGACTCAACTAGGGAAAAGCAACAGGCAGGTTCACTATAGCGAATCATGTCCTTGTCCAGGCCCATCAGGAAGCAAGCGTTAAGCGGGGCATCTGGCCAGTTCAACAAATAGGCAAGCTCAGAGAATTCCTCCACGTACCTCTTCAGCGGGTGACCGTCCTGCCTGAAAGTCCGAAGACGGTCCTCCGCTGAGATGTGGGGCTTCTGCTGGTGGCTCTTTGGTGGCACAGGAACGAGGAGAATACCCATTGTTCCTTTTTGTGGATGTTCAACGGTTTGGTCCGATCTTCTGTTACGTGTGCTGGTGCTGAAGAGATGAGACGTATACGGAAATCCACAAATAGGGTATTTAATGACAATCGCAGGAGAAACACACATTCAAACTAATAACAAGATGAGACAAGGAGTGAAGGGAGTGAGTCCATTATAAAGGGAGTGCAGATGATGAAGTCCAGGTGCAGGTGATGAATGCTCATGGGGAGATGACGAGGAAGTGAGTGCAGGTGTGGAAACAGGAGGATCATGGGAAGTGGAGTCCAGGAGACAAGGGAACTGTGACACCTGCAGCTCAGGCATCAGACGGGTGAGCCCCGTCACCAAGTCGGACGGGCGCATAAATGGTTCCAATCTCCCGACTGGGAGGGCCCACATGGCATCCGAAGGGAGCTTGCTAATGCATCTCTTTAACCTGGCATACACATAACAAATTATCAATTTATATTTTCACATCCTTTAAAGGATTGTTAGGCTGCATGAATTAGGTCAGCCAGAACCGGGAACACTTCCGATAAAACCTGATATACTCGTTACATCAGAAGAAGAATGGCATCTATGCTAATATCAGTATCTCTGTTTATCCCGAGGTCTACCGTAGTCAGTCGGATCCGGGCCGTATTCAGGGTTAGGGTTTTGGCCTTTTGGTTTGCTTAGTTGGGGACACTTTTCAACAATGTTTTTGATCTGCCTGCATTGACACCACTGTATGAGAACTGAACTGAGCTGGACAATGTCATCACTGTTTTCTCTAGAGCCGGTGTATAGATGAATTTAACTAAATTAATAACTATTGATTTTTACAAAGGAATGAATCAATACTGATTTACTTAAGCCAGACAATGACACCATTTTCTTCTAGAGCTGCTGTGCATCCAAAGTTATTTGCCAGTTATCACCGTAAAGCTGCTTTGACACAATCTGCATTGTAGAAAGCACTATATAAATAAACAAGACTTGACTTGGCAGTTCAAGGCATTGGACAGATGGGCCCCTGCCAGCAGTATTCAGTAATCAGTATTTAGCCTGTGAGCTTCTGAGCTATAGATACGATAAAAGATAATGGAATGGCTGAATAGGTGACAGGAGACTGAAGGTGTAAATGAAATGGCCTTTTTTGGTGTGATCTGTTTTTCTTTGTTTAATGAAATAAGAAATGGTTTCACTGTCTAAAGCTGATAGATCCGAAATGGTAGGATGGACCTTTGGGTTGAAATTGATTTTGGGTGATGGTGAGTTTGGGGCAGCTGAGAAAACCGAAGAAGGCTAAGATGAACATTGCATTGAGTGTGTGGGTGGTATTTTTAGAGTGATACCTTAAGACAGTTTAGCTCCAACCCCAATTAAACACACATGAACCAGCTAATCAAGGTCTAATTAGGCATACTAGAAACTTTCAGGCAGGTGTGTTGAGGCAAGTTGGAGCCTGTTCTGCAGGATAGTGGCCCTCCAAGACCAAGTTTGGAGACCCCTGCCCTAAGAGAAGGGTGGAGTTACACTTCAGTATGGATGGAGTCAAGCGATGTGTCAAGAAGAGGTTTTAGCAGCTAATTTATGGGAAGATCAGCTCTGAATAGTGAGGTACTGGGGTTGGGGTTGGTACCACTTCTGGAGCCAGCACCCTGTATTTCTGAAAAGAAAAGTGAGAGAGGGAGTCAGGACGTGGACCCAGGCTTTGTCAGAGGAATACCTATTTGCAGTAGAGGGTCGTGAGATGTAGCTTGTGGATTTTGCTTGAGAAGATTCTGGGCAAGGAGGGATTAAGGGATTAATCTGTGGGCAATACATGGTGGAGTAGGAGAGCAAACAGCACAGGCAATGTTATGCCATCCCATGGCATTTAGACTCAGAAAGGGGAAGCAAAGCCAATAAAGATGATAAGTCAATATCCATATCTGAGAGAATCTGAGCTCTGATGTTACTGGTCACTGGGGGCAGTTCCAAGGCAACAGCATTTGGTGGTACGGGCATCGGAGCTGTGGTAAACAAGGAAAATGAGAATTTAACCTGTAAAAGACTGCAAGGGTGGAAGAGAATCTGTGGCCGAAGTTGATAGGGAGGCAGCCTCGCACTTGTGTCGGCCCCTGAGCCCAAGGAAGGAGTGTGGAGATCCGGGGCGCTCCAGTGCGTGTGCGACCCAGCAGCTTGCCCATCCATTGTTTGTTTTATTCGTTTTATTGAGTGTTTATTGTGGACGTTAATGTTTATGAGTGAATGGAAGTGTCAGTGATCCAGAGATGCGGCTTCTAAAGACTTTTGATCAACTGTTCGCAATATCTATTGTGATAACGCTACTGCTGGAACTCTCCACTTGTTACGGTTCGGAGTATGGAGTATTGGGGGAAATTATCTACAGTCGGGAGTTTCTGATCTCCCTACGAACAGCGTCTGCCGGTATTATACCAGATATTCCGGTGGAGTTGTGCAGATTGCATGCACGGAGCAAACATCGGAAAAGAGGGAGAAGAGGAGGCCTGCATCGGAGACTTAAAAACCTCAGGCTCGCAATCCTGTTGTCAAACGTGGAGTCACTAAGACACAAGACAGACGAGCTGGAAGCTTGGATCACGTGCAAACCCGGTATAAGAGACACTTGTCTTCTCGCCTTCTCGGAAACATGGCTAAGGAAGTTAGACCGGGACGAGGACCTGATTATGAGTGGGTTTGGTAGCCCGATTCGCCTGGACCGAGACCCGATGACAACTGGGAAAAGTCGGGGAGGAGGAGTGTGCCTCTACGTAAATAAAAGGTACTGTAACACTGTGGTAGTGAGAGAAAGAATATGCACTTCGGATATTGAATTGTTGACAGTGTCTCCGGCCGTTCTATTTACCTCGAGAGTTCCAACAACTGTTTTATACACTTGTGTATATTCATCCGCGAGCCAATGCTTCAATTGCAGCGCAAGTGATCGCTGATGTCACTCACAGACTGGACTCTATTTGCCCAGAGGCTCCCAAGTTTTTTATAGGAGATTTTAACCACTGTACTTTAGACAAGACCTTAAGATCATATGAACAGTATATAACTTGTTCTACAACGCAGAGGAACACCACTTTAGATCTATGTTATGGTTCAGTAAATGGAGCCTATAGATCTATGGCTATGCCGCCACTTGGTGCCTCCTATCACAACAGTATTTATTTGATGCCTGTGTATAAGCCCGCGTTCAGACGTCTTGAGCGTGAGGAAAAAAACATAAAACTTTGGACAGAAGACAGCATTTCCTCTCTACAGGGGTGTCTGGAATGTACTGATTGGACTTGTTTTTATGACACTTGTAATGATATTAATGAACTTACGGAAACAATGTCTGCCTATGTCAAATATTGTGTTGATATGATTATTCCATCTAAAAAAGTGGTCATTTATCCTAATAACAAGCCTTGGGTAACGAAGGAATTGAAAAGTGTTATCAACAGGAAAAAAAAGACATTCTATTTAGGGGACCTGGTAGAGAAAAAAGCTGTCTCAAGAGAAGTCAAAAATGAAATAAGGAAAGCAAAAAGCCAATACAGGAATAAAATTGAAAATCAGTATAATAGTGGGGATTTAAAGGCAGCCTGGCAAGGCATTAAAACCATGGCAGCCATTAATCAGCCTGTGTGTAGAACAGGGCAACCAATAAAATTGAGTGGTATAGATGACGGCGATTTGCCTGATATTTTTAATAAATTTTTCTGCAGGTTCGAAAGGTCCTTCTCAGATAGCCTAGTCACATTGTGAGAGACGTGGAAACCTCAGAGAGGGATAAAAATACAACAGGAAAAAGTCACAACACTATTTAAAAGTATAAAAATAGGTAAGGCTCCCGGTCCTGACACAATCTGTGGGCGTACACTCCATTATTGTGCCAAGCAGCTTAGTGAGGCTTTTACAGTTATCTTTCAAAAATGTGCTGATAGTGGGGATATACCTGATTTATGGAAAACATCAACAGTAATACCCATCCCAAAAACAAAATTTCCTAAAGACCTCAATGAATTTAGACCAATTGCATTAACTTCCCTGGTCATGAAATGTTTTGAAAAGATCTTGAAGGACACAATCATCCCCCTAACTGTAGACAAATTAGATCCTCTACAGTTCGCATATCAAGCGGGTAAGGGTGTAGAGGATGCAAAACTTTTTATTCTTGACAAGGTGTATAAACATCTTGAGAAACCTGCATCACATGTAAGAATTTTATTTGCTGACTTTAGTTCAGCTTTTAATAAAATGCAGCCTCACATTCTAATTGAACGATTAGTTTCATATTTTAAGCTACCTGAGCAGATCCTATTACTTATCTTAAACTTTTTAACAAATAGAAGGCAGCAGGTCTATGTAAATGGAAATATGTCATCTGTTATCGTATCAAACACAGGCTCTCCTCAGGGCTGTGTGCTCTCCCCCCTTCTTTTCATATTATACACTGACAACTGCAGGTCATCTTGGGAGAACAGCTATTTAGTGAAGTTTTCAGATGACACAGCTCTGTTGTCCCTTTTACAGGGCAACCAATCTGATCATAGCAGTGCCCTTGAGGAGTTTGCTAGATGGTGCGACGACAGTTTCCTTCACTTAAATGTGTCAAAGACCAAAGAATTAATAATAGATTTTAGGAAGGTTAGCGACGAACCAAAACTGAGTGTAATACACAATGAAGGTGTTCAAGTGGTTCAAACATACAAGTATTTGGGCACAGTATTTGATTCTCAATTGAATTTCAGAGAGAACACTGATAGCATTATTAAGCGAGCAAACCAAAGAATATACCTTCTGAGGAAGCTGAACTCCTTTGGGGTTTGTAAAAGAATTTTATGTACATTCTATCAGGCATTCATTGAGAGTCTATTAACCTTTTCTTTCTTGGGTTGGTGTAATGGTTTAGCTGTGAAAGACAAAAAGAGTTTGAGCGACATTGTTAAAGTATGCTCAAAAATTACTGGTACCCAATTAAATGATCTCTGTTCTCTCTGGAAAAAAGAGTGGTCCAAAAAGCAGATAGAATACTGTGCCAACCAGATCATGTGCTCAGGCATGGATTTGTTCTCATGCAGTCAGGTCGGCGGTACTATGTGCCAATACGGAAAACGAATCGTTATGCAAACTCATTCCTTCCCTCTGCTATAAGATTCTTGAATGAGAACTCATAACTACATAAATGGCTCTTGTATTCCACTGCTTTGTTCTGTCACTGGCAGGTGAATGTGTGTGTTGTGCTGTATGTGTGTGTCAGGGTGTGATCGTTTGTATACATTTTTTAACTTTATAATTTTTATATTTATTGTGTACTAATAATTCTAATTTAACCCTTATTGGATGGGTTGGCTGTAGAACTGAATTGCCCCCTTGGGGACTAATAAAGATATCTGAATCTGAATCTGAATCTGAATTAGTAAGAAACTGAAGAGTGAAATATGGCATCTGGGCTTGTGTCACTAATGGAGGCATCCTCGCACTAGCATCTGCTGCTGGAGCTTAAGACCATGGATAGGGGAGAGGATTAGAAGGCCTATTGCTGTGGACCAGCACTAGAGTAGTGCCTGGGTTTGCGCATGAGTGTTGGCACCCTAGGGGCTTTGCTTGTGTGGTTTGCTACCTTCGGGGCTGGAGTGGATCTAGGAGATGGATTGGCTAACTGCAAGGAGACGTACAGGTCATACAGCTGAGCTTTATTTTATCAAAGTGTAAGAAGATTCAGAGGAGGATGGTGGATGTCTTGCTGGCAGGGGCAAGGGCAAACCTCAGCATCTTGGCATACGAGTGGCAGTTCGGACAGGCCGGCTAAGGTGCAATGAAGCCGGGGGCTCGGCAGCGGTGTCGAACGGAGAAGGAATAGTCCTAGGCATGGCAGATTGTGGTGGAGGATACAGGGAGAAACAAGACTTGTCATCGGATGGGAAAACTTTAATCTCAGACAAAAAAAAATGTTAATGCCTTGAAAAAGCTTGAATGTAACTCTACACCCTTGCCTCATTTCATATACACAGATATGAATATGCTAATTAGCCCCGCCTGCACTCACTCGCATGAGCACAGACGAGATCCACTCAGTCAACTACTGAGGTAAACACTGCACAATGGTATCACTCTTTACAACGTCAGACGCATAACGGTAATTAATATGATTAGCGTTTTGTTTGAATATATTATCAAACAGCTAATAATGTGTTGCTAATGTTACACAAACTATGTTCCTGTTCACGAGTCAGTCAGCTGCCTTCAGCAAACTCCATGCAGGCTTTCATGTGTCTTGCACTGAGGAGAGGCTTCCGTCGGGCCACTCTGCCATAAAGCCCCGACTGGTGGATGGCTGCAGTGATGGTTGACTTTCTACAACTTTCTCCCATCTCCCGACTGCATCTCTGGAGCTCAGCCACAGTGATCTTTGGGTTCTTTTTTACCTCTCTCACCAAGGCTCTTCTCCCCTGATAGCTCAGTTTGGCCGGACGGCCAGCTCTAGGAAGGGTTCTGGTCGTCCCAAACGTCTTCCATTTAAGGATTATGGAGGCCACTGTGCTCTTAGGAACCTTAAGTGCAGCAGAAATTTTTTTGTAACCTTGGCCAGATCTGTGCCTTGCCACAATTCTGTCTCTGAGCTCTTCAGGCAGTTCCTTTGACCTCATGATTCTCATTTGCTCTGACATGCACTGTGAGCTGTAAGGTCTTATATAGACAGGTGTGTGGCTTTCCTAATCAAATCCAATCAGTATAATCCAACACAGCTGGACTCAAATGAAGGTGTAGAACCATCTTAAGGATGATCAGAAGAAATGGACAGCACCTGAGTTAAATATATGAGTGTCACAGCAAAGGGTCTGAATACTTAGGACCATGTGATATTTCAGTTTTTCTTTTTTAATAAATCTGCAAAAATGTCAACAATTCTGTGTTTTTCTGTCAATATGGGGTTCTGTGTGTACATTAATGAGGAATGAGAAATGAACTTAAATGATTTTAGCAAATGGCTGCAATATAATAAAGAGTGAAAAATTTAAGGGGGTCTGAATACTTTCCGTACCCACTGTACTTCAAATTTCATTACTAAAATATTTTTGTCATACTTTACAAAAAATGTAAACAGCAGTGTCTCTGTCATTGTTACATACAGTATTAGTTTTTAACAGTTAGTGCAAATATTTTTCCTTACTTTATTTTAGCTTAAATAATATCAAAATATTGCACTGAACAACACTGTACTGAACAAATGCAATCCCTGAATACATTTGTACACTATTCTATTTCTTAACAGACAGCTGGCAGCGCTTCTGCTCACACAGCTGAGCCACATTTGTCCAAGATTGCCATTTGAGCATCGGTAACGTTTATTGGTAGCATCGGGCGCGTTTCGGTGGTTTAAGGGGCCGTTCACATATCGTGTCTAAAAATGCGTGGAAAGAGTGGCTGCGCCGCTTTCTCTTCGTCCACAAGTGCTTACGCTCCCATGGCGTCTGTCATTGCTATGCAAGAACTGCGCTCTCCATGACGACAAGGAAGGTTCAGCAAAGGATAAATTGATTTCTAGCCCTTGCATTAGCTTTACTTCAGTGCGGCGAGCTCGTTTTTCCAGACACGCCTATGCCGCAGTGAGATAAAAACATCTCGACTTTTCAGAATGCCACAAGCGCACCGCAGGTCATGTGACAAGGACCAACCGATGAGCTTCGGCCTTTCCTTAACAACATCGAGAGCTCAGCCAAACAGCTGATCATGGCTGTACAGGGTGGGTTTTTATTTCTTATCTCCATAAATATATCTAGTAGTAGAGCTAATACAAGGACTAGAAATCAATTTTTCTTTTGCTGAAACTTCCTCGTCATCGTAGAAAGCACAGTTCATGGTTGCATAGCAACGACAGACACCACGGGAGCGAAAGAGCTTTGAAAAAAAGGAGAAAGCGGCGCGGCTGCTTATATGACGAGATATGTGAATGGGCCCTTAGAACGGCGACTTTTTTCTTTGCATATGGAATATGGTATGCGACAACTAGAGAATAATAATAATAATAATGATGAAAACAATAATTTAGTGGGCCGGATTATGTTTTATTTTTTTAGGTCAGTTGCGGGCCGGGTGGAGGGGGAGGGGGGGCGTAAATGGCCTGCGGGCCGGCAGTTTGAGACCACTGTCCTACAGCTTCCACTTCAACTGCTTGAGCAAGCAAGGCCCACTCATGTCCAGCAGCTTCTCCACCTTCCTCCCACACAGTGCTGGGTCCTCCCCGTGTCACGCCGTCGCAGGCCTTCAGCGAACCTGGGCCGCGCACCAGAGCCCGTCATGGATGGGCTCCAAACTCTCCCTTCTCAACTCTTCCCCACAGCTCCTCCCACCACCGCACCGCACCGCACGCTTCAACCACCTGCAATGCAAGCAACACAACTTCTGAAACTCATCCTTTTCCTCCTACCTCTTACCCTTTTCCTTATCAGTATTTTCCAGCGCCAAACGCTCACCCTAGCATGAGGATGCCTCCGCTAGTGGCACAAGCGCTGACGTCATTTCTTCCCCTTCCCGTCCCCACCTCTTCACCTTTTCTTGCTCCTCCACCTGTCCCAGGAGCTGATTTTTGCTTGAGGATGCCTCCCCCCTCCCCAATACTTCTCTGCATACTTGATCTTCCTTCTCTCTCTTCTCAGCAACACCACAATCAGCTCCTCCAAACGCTGTCGCCTCAGAACCTCCTCCAGTGGCAAACAATATCAGAGCACAAATCCTCTCAGGTGCGGACATGGATTTAGGCTCTTTATTGTCCTTATTTCCTCCAACAGAGTCCAATCGCCAGGTGGACTGCGGCGATATTTTACTTTAAAAAACAATACACAGACTTCCTCATGCATACATACTCTCTTTGTCAGGAATTTGTATTACTTTCAGCCGCTATACCAAAATAATATGCTCTGCTTTTCCCCATAGACGGCGCAAGCTGAATGATTATCTCTCCATCATAGCGGAGTTTGTGCTGTCTTATGGGGGTAGAAATTCCTATACATATCATAAACTCTTTTCTGCTAAATGTGCTGTTCGTGTTTCACAATGGAACCAGTGTCCTTATTGGGGAGCATTGGACACTGATCTCCATAACAGAGTTTTCCTCGGATGCCGAAACATCTCAAATTTCAATTTGCATATCCCTTTACCATTCCTCCCTGCCCGGAACAGAACCCGATCAAATCTACTAGTTATGTTCCGCGACCCGCTAGGGAGGATCACACTTTCAATAACAGAGTCACAAACATAGCAGCAAACAGGCAAGTATGTACTAACTTCAACAAAGGGAAATGCCCAAGACAACGCTGCCGCTATCTTCATATCTGCAACTACTGTTGCGGCGCCCATGCCCGCACTGTATGTCTGGTACTGAAACCTGTAAATAAAAGTGCAAAAAACTATCTTTCGACTCCTGTGAATATTTCTCACCTAGCTGATGAATTATCTCATCACCCTGATGTTAACTTTACAAATTATCTGCTGTCTGGTCTCAAACATGGTTTTAAACCTGGGGTAGAACGTCAGCCCACTCAGAATATCATCTGCGATAATGTTCAGTCTGCTCTAGCAGAGCCTGAAGTAGTAGACGAACTAATCGAAAAGAAAATCTAATCAGGTTTTATGACCCTGGGTCGTTGGTCATCAGAAGCTTTCAAAACCTACATCAGATCCAGTCGCTTCCACATCAGAAACACGCAACAAGCCCTAACCAATTAAATCATTAATTCCCATCACCTGTGCACCAGCCCACATTTTCAAATCAATTCCATTATCTTGCCGTATTCACGCCAGCTAAAACCAACCATTGTAATTCGTTTTAGACTTTTAGTTTATATATTTTTACAACAATTGCAGGCTCCCCCGTTTGCACGCAGTGTGGGCTCCCTGTTCGTGAGCCGGGCTCAGTCCCCCTCCCGAAGCGCCGGTCGAGCCCTCCCGTTCGAATAGCAGTGAGAGCCTGCCTGATTTAGACGTCGTCGGAAGCTCCCATTAGTGTCGCAGCGTGGGTTCCCCGTTCGTGGGCGGCAAAGGGTTGGCACTGTCGGCACTGTCCCAGTGCAGGCTCCTCAGCGGTCTGTCCGTCTCCGTCGGCTCCTCGACAAGTTTAAGAATTATGAGCTGCAATAGATGGGCTGCCTTCGTCTGTATCCTTGTTTTGGCTTAAAGGATGTTGTGTTGATGCATTGCATATTCTGTGAGGCTCCATAAGGCTCTGCTGTGCTGTTGGCATATCTTGTGTTGTCACATGCCACTTTCTTGTTCCCGTTTGTGTGTTTCACAAGTCAACAGGTGCCAGAGAAGAGGGTGTATGATCTGGAAGGAAAATGGGCGGCACCAGTATATGGAGTGTGATGTGAATCTTGAAGTGGTTCTTTAAGCTGAATGTTGACCAGCAGACCTGGGTGGAGCATGCACGTGTGCTACTGACTTGTTGTCGTGTATGCAGTCCCCATTAAAGGCTTGACCACACTGTTCTCTCGTGTCAGCAATTCATTGTTCCTCATCTATACACTGGCGTAGGCTATTAAGAAAATGTAATGCTCTGCATGTAATGTAATCCACTTTGTTTGTACATACTCACAGCTTAGTAAGGTAGGCATTCCTTCAGCATGGCGTAGTGCAGGGGTGTCCAACCCTCCTCTTGGAGAGCTACCATCCTGCAGACTTCAATTCCAACCCTGCTCCAACACACCTGTATGTAATTATTAAGCAACCCTGAACACCTTGATTTGCTGGTTCATGTGTATTTGATTGGGGTTGGAGCTGAAATCTACAGGATGGTAGCTCTCCTGGGGCCTCATTTATAAAGCGTGCATAAGCACAGATTTGATCTTAGAGTGCGTGTATGCTTAAGTCCACGCCAACGCTCATATTTATAAAAATGGTCTTTGCCGTGGAAAAGTGCTTAGCGCCACGTCAGGGTCTAAGCAGACATGCACACTATTCCTTGTCAGATTACTGCAGGTTTTTGGAAATCTAAGCTATTCTTGCAGCTCACCATTCTAAATGAAAGGATTTGGATGATGACTGGTGATCTTTTATATGTAAATGACATTAATTAGGTGTCTTTTACAACACGGAGAACTGAAACCATTCCGCTGCGCGCAAGTTCATTTGTGATTTATAGATTTCACATCTGAAAGAAAGGCGTATGCTCGTTTTCTGTGTACATTCATTTCATGAATCACAGGTACTTCACATCTGAGAAATAACCGTAAGATCAAATTTCTACACAACATTTTATAAATGAGGCCCCAGGAGCAGGGTTGGACACCCCTGGCATAATGGGTATTGAATTCTCCATAGTGTCAAGACACAGCATTGAAGTTCCACTTAGAAAGTTAATGTCTCAGGTTTGCGTATGAGTATCGTTGCCATGTCTCAGGCTTATGGAACGCGATCGGGGCCAAATGTCTTTAAACGAAACGCGTGACTTTTGACCGTGTCAACACGCACTATTTGTCCGCGTCAACGCGACAACACACACAGCAGCCAATGAAATTGTTGTATTTGAGACTATATTTGCATATGTGACGCGATGGTACGTATGGCCTGGTTGGTATATACGTATACAAACATCAGATGTCATGTTTATTCATGAAGGATGTCGTAATGGTATGCTGGTATGCACGTATACAAACATCGAGGGAACATTGGTACGTTTTGTGTGTGATATCAGCCTTATGTCATGATTTGTCATGCCCTTTTAAGTTATCCTGCGTTCTTTCTCCGATACAAAAGTCAATTTAAGTGAAATTATATGACAAATATGTTTATTTACTATTATGGATCCAGCAGCAATTTAGGTAGGCCTAAATAAACTGCATGCATATAATGATATGTATATTTTTAAATATAATTCATTTATATAGGAGTTTTGTAGGGGAAACAGGAAATGTTTAAAGGTTAAATATTAAAATAGGCCTAGTGAAATTCCATGACAAAAAAGACTAAATTATTGGTCCGTGTACTTTTGCGTCCATTCGTTTTTCCTTTTTTAAACCAGAAATGAAATATGGAAAATGCGGTTTATTTGTTTTTTTATAGTAACACTGATTAATAGAATTAACAGATACAAGCTAATTTTCCTTATGCAAGATTATGATTTTGTTAAAAATTATATGAATGATATACAACTTGTTTTTTAATATGTAAAAAAGCTAAATTTAATTTACGGTTTTGCATCATCCACACAGACGCTACAGCGCCCTCTAGTGCCTTTTCCTTTGGCGTCGACTCGCTTCAACAGCCAGCCTAAATGACATTAATTAATTTTAATTCGCTAAATTACTATTAATATTATTTTTACATTTATGTTTTAACCTAAACATTACATTTCTAAACCTTATAGCCTCTTGTTTAGCGCTCTAACATTATAGAGTTGTGGTGTCAATCCCGTCATTTTGCTTTTTATTCTGTTTTATAGGCTAAAGGCCAAAACGACATCTATATTACTGTGACTTTTCGTCTAGCTCTGTTAGGTGTTTTATATTGTTTTATATTGAGAAATTAGGAGTCACTTTAGCTATGCTATGCTGTTCAAATTGAAAATATACCATCATATATTATGTTATGATGACAAAATTATACCCCGATATGCGATTTTTGTGAAGACAAAATTCCCATGCCCTTTGCATCAGTAGAGTTTGACATGAAATATTTCTCAATTCTCATTGAAAGCAATGCGTTACGGCCGCGTCGCTGGACATTAATGCTTTATGTGGCTTAATCCTAAAACAACATCCAGAAACTATTTTCTCGCACATGTTCTTGTCATCAACAGCAGCATCTAAGGCTAAGACAACGGTGGAAGGACAATATTTTTATGTTAAGCGTTGAAAGCGCGTTGTCTTCATATTCGGCCTGGCTTGCTTATATCTTTATTGGTCAATTAATATCAGTGTTTATCAATGTTTATTTCTTCATAACTGTTTTATTTTCAAGGAAAAAGCTTAACGTGTTATCGTGTTAATAGTGGACTGCTTATAAGATGTAGTGAATTTGCTCCTTCAATATTACTATCACTGGATGAAGCGGGACATAGCCTATACTGGTTTAGGGTCAGTTTATTCTCTTGGACATGCGGCAGTATCGGACCCCTCGTGAGTGAGAATGGGGTGGAAAAGTCAAGTATTATCATGTTTCAGAGACATGGCTCTCGAAAGTGTGGGGGAAACAACAATTTTACAAAAGAAAACTTGTAAATTGACATTTTTTCGACTTTCATTGGTCCTTTTTTAATTTTGGTTTATAAAGATGCAAAACTTAATAAACGAAAATCTGAAAAGAAGTCAATAGCCTATTTATTGAATTTTGTGTATTCGGTTTTAATTTAAATTTTGGAATTCACCATAGCATGTAAAAATCAAAAAAACGTTCGTTTTTTGTTTTTCTTGACGTGGTTAAAAAACGAAAAAGGAATGGACGCAAAAGTACACGGACCATTATTGCTAAGCATTTTTGTTATGGAAAAGGGGCACTGCAATACCAAAACCAATATCGAAAGCTCTTCCCAACTGTGAAACATGGTTTAATGCTGCTTTGAAGTCATGCATTTTGACACTATATTGGCATGTTAGAGCCGCTTTGCAGCAGAATTTGTTTTGAATTTGTTACTGAAGCTACTATAAAACAATATATATTGTAGCTTGTATGCATATTCTTTCTTTCTCAAACCTGAGTTTTGATTTCTAAGTGATCAATTTATGTATAAGTGTTTTCACACATCATTGGCTGTATAGGTCATCAGTAAATGACAATGCACCACCCCCGACAAAAAAAGGTTTTGTTAGTTTTGAATGACATATCTAATGTAGAGAACTGTTTAGAGTTTTGCAAAAAGGTTGTTTTTCAATTGCAAACTGTGTGTAAAGCATATAATGTGCTTGTAGTTATGCAGACTTGGTCTTAAGATTCTATACATGAGTGAATGGTTTCAGTGAGTGAGCCTCAAGTCACACTTTTAGTCTAAGCAATTTGAAAAAACTGTAAAACAAACTGTGACAGAGGTCGCCTATATGGAATGAACCAAGAAAATCTTAAAATTGCATGGGACAGAGAAGCATAAATAGCAGCAAAAAAGACTGCCATAAAAAAAAACCAAAAGACAATTATTTTAATGCAAAAAATAAATAAAAAAAATTCACACATCAGTTTCAGTTTCTGTTTGTTAGTAATCTGTACTTAATCTGTTTCAGAAAGCCATTTTATTTTTAAAAACATGATTAAGCAGATTAAGGCCTACTCCTGTCTTAATTTAAACCCTGTCTGGGAAACTGCCCCCAAAGGTTTCACAAAGTTATTCTTGTCTCTATAACTTATGGATTCCTAAAGACATGTTTATGGGTAAATACAATATTAATAATACAAAAAAAAAATGAATATCAAAACATATTTTAAATATAATGAAGTAATTTTATTATAGAACTCATCAGCCTGCAGCAGCCAATATGATGTTCCTGGAAACTAAACAGAGACAGAACAGTATAAATAAACTATACAACCAACTAAACACCAAATTATAAAAACATTATTAGGCTATGTGAAAGTGAATAAAGTTCACTTTGTTCACTGTGTGTGTGTTCAGTTATAAATATGTGCTGTGTAAATTAGCCTTCATACACTTAGAAATTATATATAGCCTAACTTTAAAAAACAAACAATAACCCATATAGATAAATTATAATAATTGTATAATATTGAGAATTTAGCCTACTTAATATACATTGTAACATAAGGCTACTTTACGCTAGCACAGTCAGTTAAGCAATTAATTAATATTTTATATTAATATGTATGTAGCCTAGGCTACATATAAAGGTAAGTCTGCTTTTTAAAAAAATATATATATATATATTACACTTCGACATGTACAGAATGTGCGCGTTAAGAAACACGTTCAAATTTGTCGTCTTAACATGATAAAACTGTGCGTCTTTACATGTACTAAAGTAACGCGACGACAACTGACGCCTTAACACGACCAGAATGTGCGTGTTGACACGTCAAAAAGAAACACGTAAAAAATTGCCGCGTTAACGCGAACAAACAGTGCGTGTTGACACGGTCAAAAGTCACGCGTTTCGTTTAAAGACATTTGGCCCCGATCGCGTTCCATACAGGCTTGCCTGCATGTCTCCTTCAGACAAAAAAGTTGATGACGTGTAACTCAGGTGCCCTGTTATACTCACGGAGCGTTCAGTGTCACGTCATGGACTGCCATCTGCCAATGAATACTGACGTGTCCTCCACATGAGACATTTCAAATCATGGTTTATATAGTTTAGTGAAAATCCTTTAAACTACATTAAAATGCATATATGTTGTAATTTTTTTTCAATGTCTCATCTAATGAAGACATTAAATTATGCATCCTTAAAGAAATTGACTTTCATAAACTCACTTGGAAAAATTACAACTAGCCCTGGTCTCTCCCACATGCAAACAATTAATGTAGAAGAAAATATAACATACCTTATACTCTTTTAAAGCCATCTTCGTAAACCTCAAGTGTCACATCATTATTATTACTATTACCTAATTAATTACTATTAATAGTAATTACTATTACCTAAAAAAAAATATATTAGAGGTCCAATGGTTACATCTTACCGTTTCATAAAACACTAAATATTATAATATTAATATTAAAAGTTTTTTGACTATGCAGCACAATCAATCACTCAGAAGAAATGAAAACACAAAACAACTGTTTCAGAGGGGAATAAATTCTTGGAATGGATCATGATTTTTTTTTTCTTCCTTTTCGCTCTCTCTTTTTTTTTTCTGATACTTTTTCCTTTTTTGTTTGTTGCAAATCATTTTACTTTTGGCCAATTGAAACTGCATTTTTTTTTTTTTTTGATATTCTTCTTGCTCACCCCCATTCCATTATCTTTATTGATTAGCAAACATGCAACTGTTAGAAATCCATTTTACAAACAAAAAAACAAAAATACATCCATAGATATTTAAATTTATAAACAGTAATAAAGTCAAAATCTATTTACGCTAAATGTATGACTTTGTACTAATGTGGTGTAGTAAAACGGTTGTACAAATGAGCAAAATCCATTCTTTAAATTCACACACAGTCTCGAGTCCTTCTACTAGACTCATGTACAAAACCAACATTAAGACCTGCCAGACCTTAAATGAACAACCAAGTTATTGAGAAATCATTGTGGAGATTATGAGAAGAATTTGTACAATCGATGGGGAAGAGCAGGGCAAACAGGTGTATCACTGAATTCAAATGGCGAAGTAACGTGCTATTAACTGTCACATCAACAGTATACATAGGAAAGTTTTACACTGGTCCTTCATTAAAAGGAACTATAAACTTATATCTTGTTTTTAGCAAAGTATGTAAATATGAATATTAAAAAAATATATATGCATACATACATATAATTTCTTTTTTTCTCCAAATGAACACACGCACACATATGCCAGCATGCTATTGGATAATATTTAAGGTTACAGAAACGGGTGTGTTTTTGACCCATTTCTGCAGGACCAGGCTTTTGAAATGAGTGGTGTCCAAAAAAACAAAACAAAAAAAAAAAACAAACAAAAAAAAACAATAAAACAGATTCTTTAAAGCATGGTGAAATTATATAAGACTGTGGTTTTAAGTCATACGCTCACTTAAATAAGCCTCTAAGAGTTATGAATGTGATCCGTTTAACGATTCATTCATTCGACAGACTAAAATAATGAAGTGAACAGTCATTACTACTGCAACCATTTACAAAATATACACAAAAAAAGGGGGAAAAAGCCACAAATCTCATAAAACATCAGCTGTACACTGACGATATAAGGCGTAAATGAAGTGTAAATCAATTTTGAATACATTCACAACACCTCTGTTCATATTTTAACTCAATTAACAACAATAATTTTCTCTGACCCTCATCCAAAGCTCTTTTTGGTTTTGGAACATCAACTAGATGCGAGAAATAAATATGAACAGTCCGACACACTGACCAAAATGAAGTGTGCCACATATATCTTCTATACAGTCCATATTTACAGGAAGTGGCACATCATTAATATCGAGAAGGAAAAATCCACCTGGGGATATATATTGCCTAAATGTTAGAGAGCGGTTACAAAAGTGTTTTGTTTGACATCATGACGGCATTTCGTTTCTTCACAAAGGAAAGAGATGCCTTTAATGGGAACGATGCCAAAAGAGTGCATCCATCGGGAGAATTTCTACCAAAGTGGCACAAAGTGCAGATGAAGTTTCATGTTAAATCATATATTAAACTGGGAAGAAATGGGTGAACAATTTAGGTACTTAAAAAAAAAATTCACAGTAGTCACAAATGTTGTGAGTTACTGATATCTGCTCATGCACAGTGAAGCAAAATGTTTCCCAGCTGAAACATTTTGCATTCAATCTCAGCAGAAGTGAGAGTTTGATACATAAAGCAGAAATTTCAGAGTGACAGAAACACTGCAAGTCTACACAGACGTCACACAAACTCATATATTCTCCTATACAGAGAACACAGTTTGCCTTTTCGCTTCTCCAGGTCTCAAAATACTGAAAACCGTCTTTAAAAAAAGAAAGACTCTTTGTCTTATTCAATCAAATATACTTAAATTAGCCTTTATAAACAAAAACTAAAAATGAGAGTCCTTGAACAAAAAGTGGTGCCATTTCCCCTTCCTCATCGCCTCCATGAGCGGCTCTCATATTCATCTTCTTCATCATCATCTTCTTCCTCTTCCTCTGGAAGCAGAAAGGGGCTGACTGGCTCCTAGAATGTATGAGAAAAGATCAACAATTTAACTTTAACATCATTTAATAATTGTTTAAACTTCAAGTTTTTTGGAAATTTAATATTCATGTTGGTTTCATACAGGTTTAAAAAACCTTCATGCAATTTAAAGGTGCAGTATGTAGGATTTCTGTCCGCTAGAGGTCGCTAGAGGCCTATTGAAAAAGGCGTAGCTTGATGACGGCAAGTTTGTGCGCGGAATCTTGGGACATGTGGTCTCCACCTCAACGGATGGTGCAAAAGAATAGGGATAGGACTCGGGAAGAAATCATGTTCATGGATGTGATTATTAACGTTACTGTAGTATGAAGCAGAGCAGGAGCGAGTGTTGTGGAGCTGAACGAGGAGCTGGAGCGATTGATCAACACACGCCTCACGAGCAGCAAAACTTTTATTATGACACAGTCGCCGGCGCCGCTTCCGCTTTTCCGGTCATGAGTATGAGGAAACACAGCTCTCTTTATCATATTAGATACATTTGAGTGTGTTGAAAATGATGTTATAACGTTACTCTGTGCGTTCGCTCGGCGGCTGCTGTGAGACACTGTTACACACTGCAGTAAGATCGATTTTAGAATATCATATTAAATGCTGGATGGCTTGTGTTGATAAATGGCATGCAATTCATTTTAAAACGTATTGTATGATGGAGAAAATGCTGTATTACTTTTACTAAAAATAAAGCTGCATCTGATTATGCTATGTTAGCTACTTCACAAAATAGTGTTTTTCTCTGAGGCATGGTAAAGCATGAGACTCGCAAAAAATCAAGAAAATTAGATTTAAACAATAAGACTGAACGTGTTGAGCTATATAACAATGATTCGTTTTCTGTCTATAAATATATCAAAACAGTTGTTCCCTTGTCTATTAAAACGTGTAATATATTAAAGTGTCTTTGGTGTTTCCATGGTTTCTACAAAATAAAACCGGAAACCGAGGGTAACGCGGGTATGGCGCAATTGACAGGCGACTCCTCACACGTCCCGGAGGCTTGATTAAAATAGCAATTTTCTCACGATTTACAAATAGTTGGAAACATTTGGGATATTGTAAGTACTCAAGTAAATAAAATATATAACACTGACCTAGTGGTTTTTGGATATTTTACTGCAAAAATCTTACATATTAAACCTTTAAATGTCAATGTGGAAATAAATGTGAGTGAACTTTTGCTTGACTTGGCAAACACTGCTAATTATATAATTAAAGGGTTAGCTCACCTAAAAATTATGTAAATGTGTCTTTAGTACCTTTCCAAGCATTTGAAAGTGTTAATTGTCTTGCTGTCAATGCAGGCCTCACTGAGCCATAGGATTTTATCAAAAATAACTTAATTTGTGTTCCGAAGATCTTGCGGGTGTGAAACGACATTAGGGTGAGTGATTAATGACAGTTTTCATTTTTGGGTGAACTAAGCCTTTAAAACACTATATAATTATGTGTATCTTTTCGTGCAATTACCGTCATTACATGGATTCCTGCAGCGTTGACCTCTTCCTTTGACTCTTCCTCTTCTGGTTCATTGGACACAGATGGAGTTTTAGGTTTGTACCATGAGATCTGTAGAATTCGACCTTTGAACTTCGCCCCTTGGTTTGCAGCCTGAAAAAAAGAGATTTAGTGTGGTTAAATTTTAATGACCTCTTAAAATAATTATCAAATTTAAAACTAAAAACGTAAGAACTAAAAAGCCACAGTACGTTTTCTGCATCACTGCGGGTTTTGAAGGTCATCACGACACTCGTAGCATCATAGTCACGAAGCTCCTCGATCTCGCCAAATTTCTATACAAGTCATATGGATTGATCATAAATTAGGTACTAACATATTAGATGTTAAAAAACGATTAATCGAAAAGATTCATTTTTGCCCAGCCCTAATAGACAGAAGACAGACAGATGGATAGATAAATGATTGATTGACAGACAAACACTCAAGTCTTACCACGAAATGTGGCATGAGTTCCTCCTTCTCTTCCTGTGTGAAGCCAATAATAGTGATGGCTCGAGGCCGGTGGTCTACCACCATGTGATTGCCTCCACCACGCCCCCTGAGGCTCCGCCCTCTGCCCCTCCCTCTGCCTCGAGTTGGTGCTGCTGGTGGTTTGCCACGGCCCGCTGGTATCAGTCCCAGTCGTGTTGCCTATGTGATTTTAATCCAGAGGATACGTGAACAAAACTTATCTTATAATGCAAAGAGTAATAAAATAATATATTTTTATGTATAATATATAATGATATAACAAAATATAACATACACACACACACATATATGGAAGTATGGGAATAGTGCGCTCTTCTAAACTTCCAAAAAGTACTAGACTTTAAAACTTGCCTAACCTTTAACCTGACTGCAGATTAAAAATGAAAAGCCAAAGAGTGACAAAAGCCACACCAAATGCTGATCATTTCTCTTTCATGCCCTGAACAAACAACTCTTTCAGCCAGCGTAGTTTCTTCCTTTCGCTCTCTTCCTTTGATAGTCTTCCCTCTATCTACACGGGAGCTGCTCAAACTTTAATGGAATGAAAAGCATCAGCGTGAGGAGAGGGGTGTGTGTTGCTTTGGGACTGGTCCTTGGGGTGTGGGAAGTGCTCAGAGTTAAATGTGCAGGAGATGAAGTGTAATGACATGCATATTTCACACGAGCTAATTTAAGCCCAGTGCCAGCCGTGATGTTTCTGTTGTCTCTCTTGTTTTAGGAACGCTAATGTTAGGGCTGAGTGTGAGATTGTGTTTGGATGAAATGGATTATGCTGGTTCTGGTTGGGTACAAGAGTGTCTTTTGCTTCAGTAAAAAAAAATAAAAAAATAAAATAGTATAATAAGTATAAAATCTAAAATGGTTTTATGTGGCACCAAGCACAATTACAAATTACATTTTGAATATTTTAAAATGGGTTTTCTAAATAAATCGCCCATCTGCCAATGTTTGGCAAAGACATGGTCCTATTTTCAGGTTGCTAACACATTTGGGCCACACATGTATTGCTACTTCAGTGATACCTGTCAGATAATAGGGGAATTTTTTGGTACTACAAAATAATAAACAAATAATATTACTGTAACTCCAAATTCAAAAGAATAAATTAATTTAAATGTATTTTTTTTTATTTTATATGTACTTTATATTTTATTGTATATGTATTATATTTATTATTATATTTTATTGCATATGCATCTTTATATGTATTTTATATTTTGTATATTTTCATTACCACCTAAATTCTCCTGAATTACTGTAATGTGTCTGGATATTTTAAAATGTAGTTCTAATTACGGTCAATCATGATTCACATTAGATTGTGATTACTGCATACATCAACTATTTTTTTGTAAAATATAATTTAAAGAACGACTTAAAAAATAAAAATAAAAAAAAACTACAGGTATAATAGTAATAACAACGTAAAAAAGATTGAGGTACTTAAAGGATTAATTCACTTCAGAATTAATTTCCTGATAATTTACTCACCCCCATGTCATCCAAGATGTTTATGTCTTTCTTTCTTCAGTTAGAAAGAAATTAAGGTTTTTGAGGAAAACATTCCAGGATTTTTCTCCATATAGTGGACTTCACTGGGGTTCAACGGGCTGAAGGTCCAAACAGCAGTTTCAGTGCAGCTTAAAAGGGCTCTACACGATCCCAGACGAGGTATAAGAGTCTTATCTAGCTAAACGATTGGCCATTTTCTAAACAAAAAAAAAAAAAAAACTTTTTAACCACAAATGCTCGTCTTGCACTGCTCTGCGATGCAAGTCCACGACCTCAAGCATTACGTAATCACGTTGGAAAGGTAACATGCGACGCAGGCAGAAGTACTGACCCAGTGTTTACAAAGCGAACATGCAAAGACAAATGCCATTTTCAAAAAAAGGATAAAACAACGATGACAGACAATTTTGAAGTTGGAGGAGAAAATTAGAGTTTTTTGCCCTACTGCAGTACTTCTGCCTATGTCATGCATGACCTTTCCAATGCGATTACGTAATGTGCATCTCCAAGCTAGTGCAAGATGAGCATTTGTGGTTAAAAAGTATATCATTTTTTGTTTTGTTTTTTTGTTTAGAAAATGGCCGATCGTTTAGCTAGATAAGACCCTTATTCCTCATCTGGGATCATGTAGAGCTCTTTGAAGCCACACTGAAACTGCTGTTTGGACCTTCAACCCGTTGAACCCCAGTGAAGTCCACTATATGGAGAAAAATCCTGGAATGTTTTCCTCAAAAACATAAATTATTTTTTTGACAGAAGAAAGAAAGACATGAACATCTTGGATGACAAGGGGGTGAATAAATTATGAGGAAATTTTAATCCTGAAGTGAACAAATCCTTTATCATAAAAATAGTGTTGCAATGCAAAAAATGTTAATGGTAATAATATAGGCTTCATTTTCTTTAAGCGATAATTTCTGTTTAAAAAAAATAAAAATAATAACAACAATAATAAAATAATAATAAAAATAATAATAATCAAAAAATTTTAATTAACCCTCTCTCTGTATATTGGCATCAGACACTGAAAAACCCTTATCAGATGTAAAGGTCACAGTGACAAAATGGCGGCTTACCTCCACCTGCAACTGACCCAGCCTCCTCTTCAGGTCTGTTGTGTCTTCTCCTGACGTCAACTTCTTATGGAAGTCCAACTCTGCGTCAAGCAACTCTTTCTGTGCCTTGACATGATAAAAGACAGTTATACTTAAATTCAGTAAGATCTTTTAAATCAAAGTTGGCAAACTATAGATTCTAACTTTTAAACAAAAATTAGATCTTCTAGACTACAATCTGTGCTGTGCTACTAGAAGCTACTTGTCCAATAACAACAGGTATATATGAATTGTCTTACGTCTGTTTTTGACTTTGATTGTGTCGTGTTGGCAGTAGCTTGTGCGGTCGGGCTGATCTCGTTCTTCAGCTGAGAGATCTTTTCTGTCAGTTCTTTAAGAGTCTTCATGATGTTCGCCCTCTCCTCTGGCTTCATCCCTCTGTTCTTTTCCAGGCGGTTTATCAGCACCTGCAGAAGGCAGTTCAGGTTTAGTGTAACATTAAACTGCATTATACACTTCTTATATCACATTCACTCAACCAAGACTGAATCAGGACAAGCATAATTGTTTTGGGGCTGTCACGATTCCTCATTTAAATTCAAATGCTTGATTTATTTAAAAAAAAAAAAAACAAAAAAAAAACAAAAAAAAAAATTTGCAATTTACCTGTGCAGATTAACCGGCAAAATACCAGAAATGGTGCATTCCATAGTCTCAGAGCGGTTTAAACAAGGTTAAAAAAGGATTCAAACAAGAATTCGACCATGCTGTAAAGTGTAACAACAATCACCAGCATGTTGGCATGTTGGGGGGGGGGGGGTTAAATGCATAAGTAACTAATGTGCTAGTTTTCATACAAAATAAGTAGGCTATGTAACAATAACGCAACACATGTAAGCCACGTTTCTCAACACTGAGAATAAATAAACGCCTGTTTCTCCAGACTCGCGCTTGTCAGTCAGTCACACATCACAGCACTTTCACAATCACTAAGCCATATAGCGATTTCAATTTTATTTAGATTTGTTGTTCAACATTACTTGAGCTTTTTATACCCGTTTACCTTAAGGAGTCAGAAGTACTGTGACTGCTGTACTGTCCTCGCTTGAGAATTCAGTCACTGAGACAGCGGGAGCGGAAAGAGGGAGATCGAGCGGGATTTTGTGTTGCTGTCGATATGCAGTCTCTTTTTATTGATAGGCCGTATGCATTTGTCAATCATCCCCTCTTGCTATTTGGGGAAATGAACCCCACGCTATGATTGGTCGAACTCTTTCTTTTGCTGGATTTGAGTACTACGCATGCACAGAGGAGTCACCGGGTTTTTGTGTAGTATAGAGTGACAAATCGTACCAGCGTACTTTGAGGTCAAAATGCGTACCCGCTACGCAAAATGCGTACATGTTCAATAAAACCATACGATTACTTGCTTTTGATACTTTATTTGAACCAATTATTATAGCCTCATTGTTATTCCTTAAATTAAGTCATTTTAATGGCTATTATTCACTCAGGTCTATTTTTATTACCACAAAAAAGAAAAAAGAAAAAAAAAATCAGATTACTCGATTAACCGGCAAAATAATCGACCAATTCCATTTTTTTTTTTTAATCTGGCAAGCTTGTGTACACTGGGAATCATGTTTTTCAAATAAAGAGCAGGTAATGTTAATTGAACAGTAAATATGAGATAAACGAACACTACCGTCAAAAGTTTGGAAACATTATTTTTAATATTTTTGAACGAAGTCTCTTATGCTCATTAAGACTGCATTTATTTCATAATAAATTCAGAAAAAACAATAATATTGTGAAATATTATTACAATTTAAAATTATAGTTTTCTATTTTTAATATACTTTAAAATATAATTTATTATGTGATGCAAAGCTGAATTTTCAGCATCATTACTTTTCTTTTGTGTCACATGATCCTTCAGAAATCATTCTAATATGATGATTTGATACTCAGTTATTATCAATGCTGAAAACAGTTGTGTTGCTTAATATTTTTTTGGGACCTGTGATACTTTTTTCAGGATTAATTGATGAATAAAAGGTTAAAAAGAACAGCATTTATTCAAAATTAAATCTTTTCTAACAATATAAATCTTTACTATCACTTTTTATCAATTGAACACATCCGTGCTGAATAAAAGTATTAATTTCTTTCAAAAAAAAAAAAAAAAAAACTGACCCCAAACTTTTGAACAGTAGTGTATATTGTTACAAAAGATTTCTATTTTAAATAAATGCTGATATGTTTTAACTTTTTTATTCATTGATAATAAATCAGCATATTACAATGATTTCTGAAGGATCATGTGACACTGAAGACTGGAGTAATGATGCTGACAATTCAGCTTTGCATCAGAAATAAATTATATTTTAAAGAATATTAAAATAGAAAACCATAATTTTAAATTGTAATAATATTTCACAATATTATTGTTTTTTCTGTAATTATTATGAAATAAATGCAGCCTTAATGAGCATAAGAGACTTTATTCAAAAACATTAAAAATGGTAATGTTTCCAAACTTTTGACTGGTAGTGTATAAAAATAAAAACATCTGAAAATAAAATATAAAAAAAATAAAAATAATCCTTGATACCTTCTGACATTCGATCTGTTTTTCAAGCATTTCTTGTTTCTTCTTCCTCATGTCTTGCTGCAGTTTCAACGCCTCCTGAAGACCAGAGGTCAGAGGTCATGTTAGCTCACTCATAAGTACATTCCAGACAGTGCAATCCTAGTAGGTGGATCTGCTGCTATCGGCTTACAGAGGTGAGGAGGAGAAAGGAAATACGCACCTGCTTCTTTTTCAGAACCTCCTGAGCTTCCAGCACTTTGCCCGTTTTTCCTAATGACTTTGATGCAGTTTTCAACACCGTGCGTGAGAACGGACCCTTCGGCAAACTGGAAGGTGGCGTCAAACCCTTGTTTAACACAGAAATTCAAACATTTTTTGGTTTTGAACATATATCTCACACATACAAATGGTTAAAAGTTTGTGAGCTTTTCAAATATTTTTGAAATCTCTCTTATGCTTGTTCCAGAGCAAATGGATTTAGCTAAGGGCAATTTATATTTTAATTCAACTGAAATATAGAGCCATATTGCATATATCATATATATTCTCTCTGAATAGATGTGCGCAAACATTCATGTATTTTCTTTACCACTGATGGTTCTTGGCTCGGGCTGGTAGGTTCAGTGCTGCCCATGATGCCCGTGGCTCCTGTGGCAGTCTGGTGTTTGGGGAAGTTCTTATTCAGTACGTAAGATCCTGCAGGGTGCTGCTTATTAATGACCTGCACACAAAAAAAATTCGGTCAAAGTATATAGACGAATGACAAACAAATTCTCATCCATGGATGAACAGTCACAGTAAGGATATCAATCATTTTTGAGTGAACAATCTCTAAAACTGTAAAGCTGACACAAACTTTTCTATGGGGAAAAAGAACTATCAATAGTAGGGCTGAGCGGTAAGAGCTCATTCTCCAAATATTAGAAAAGCAACACAATGAAATAGCCTAGGAATATAATGCATTGTGCATTGCAGTTTTAATTCTCTGATTATGATAATCCATCAGTGGGTATCAATAGCATCAGACACTCCTTCCAGACCTTATGTGTTGTGGGCTGTTGTTGGCCAGGGTTTGTGTTCTGACTGGGTCCCTGCTCCTGTGTGTTGGATGCGGCCTCTCTATGCCAGTAGACTCTGATGAAGCGGTTATTCAGAACGGCTTCTGTGCTGGAGATGGCCCTCCGAGCCTCGTCATTAGCCGTATATTGGATTAATGCCGCCTCTGGGTCGCCCCCAAACACCACCTGTGGAAATGACAATAGAGGATGCAGTTTTACTTCATAATCAGCACAATCTCTATAACTACATTAGATATACCTATATAACAAAATCGTTACATCACCAAAACAACATAAATATTAAAAAAAGCATGTTGAGCAAATATGTGGTTTATAATCTAATCTATACAGAATGTTTACCTGAATGTTGACTATGGTTCCAAACTTGCTGAAGTGCTCATTGAGTTTGGTGATGTTGTTGAGCTCCCGGGGGATTTTGCGGACCTCTAGTTTGGTGTTGACGTAATGATTCTTTTTTGGGAAGGTAGGTTTATGCTGGTTATTGAAATTTTGCCTGTAAAACAGAAAAGACCTCATTACACATCTCAATCAGGACATCTACCTGTATCACTGTAGTTTCCTTTGTGTTCCAAGATATCAAAATTAATTAATAGACACTAAAAATAATGTAATTAAAATTAATAATTTTGATTCATAATTATTAATAAACACTTAATACATCAATTATTGATTAAAGGTAAAAATGATCATAAGCATCCATAATTGATTACATTTATAATAAAGTAAACCAAAATTCAAGTTTATATTATTACAATGTGTGTGCACACACACACATATACATATATATTTATCAAGGGTGTAACGGTACAAAAACATGACTGTTCGGTACGTACCTCGGTAATGAAGTCACGGTTCGGTACGGGTTCGGTACAGCAGGGGGCAGAAAACTAAACATAAAATTGCTTTTTTATTATTTAACTGTGTTATATTCTCTGTTTAAATAAATTCAATGCCATTTAAAAAAAAAAAAAAAATAAGGATAAAACTATATAGGGAGCCCTTACTTACACATTATTATAATATTAAATGGTTAGTTCACCCAAAAATGAAAAATCTGTCATTAATCACTCACAAACATGTAATTTGCACATAAGGCAAATAATCAGGACATTACTAACAGGTAAAGTAAATATAATGAATATATAAGCTAATGTAGTGCATATACAAAATGCTCCCTTCTAGAGTTTATTTCTCTAGTGAACTAACATGCTGTCTCAACATTAAATGCCTGAGGTACATATAATGCTACGTGAGATATTATTCTCAAGTTGCTTTTTGAAACACTGGTTGAGAGATTACATGTAAACTTATCGATCAATTGTCTCTGCTTCTGCGCTTATTACTGGTAGCAAACAGTGCTGCATTACCGCGCACGCCCCCCTTCTGGATTGGAGTGTGGCGAGCCTGTGACTGACTGTATTTGTTGTGTGACTGCATGCACTAAAATGTGACGCATGTACCGTACGGTTTAAGACGATTACATGTACCGTTACACCCCTGATTTTTTTTAATTTATATATATATATATATATATATGCGTATGTGTGTGTGTGTGTGTGTGTGTGTGTGTGTGTATGTATATATAGACCCTTTTCACATTTCTGTGGTTCTCAAAAGCGGAATTCATTATAGTTAGGTAATCTTCTATAGCGGTGAATGAGAGACAATAGCAAATATAATTTTTGTATTCCCATTTGGTCCAACAGCAAAAGAAAAAAATCAATGATAGCATTTCCACAACTTTCCAAAAAAGGGGAAAAATATAAAGAGTATGATTACAGCAGTGAGAAAAAAAAAAGTCAAATTTGCCATCACTCCTTCAGCCGTTGTATTAGAAACACTCAAGCAGCATAGTTATTATTTTTTTCCCCCCAAATATATATAAAATTTTTAAATGAAAATATTCAAAATTAGATTTACAGACTAGATACAAACCACCAGTCATACTAGATTTGCGATGTTGATGATGCAACGCTGTGGAAAGGGTCTATTGATTACAATTATAATTTTAGTAGAATAATAAAATTCTAAAGTTTATATCAAACATACCACATATGTGGTGAATTTTTAAAATACTACGGGTCATACACGTTCTTTAAAGAAAGCAAAATAAAACCTAAACGAGTTAGAGTTTATCGCTCATCACTCACTTGTCCATCCAGGGTTTTTTGGCCTGAGGGCCATCTGTAGACGGCAGACACCTCTTCCTGTTTTCCTGCTCAGAGATGTACCTCACCTCGCTGCTCGACACACTCGGGACAGACGGCTCTGTCTGAATTACTATGTTAGCTGCTAAAAAACACATAGAAACCAAGTTCAAATAGATGTTGCCAAACATTTTTAAACAAATTTAAAATTCTCATGCAAAATAGTCACTTGTTTGGAACTGATTGTTTACATCTGATACCTCGTGAGTTTTGTCCATCACCAGAGGTAAGGCCGATGAGGTTGGGTCTTTGCGTCTGGATGCGAGGGATGAAATGGCGGTACTGAGCTCTGCCTGGGCCGGTCAGTGCCGGGGACTCGGGGTTATAGGCCTCAGGGTCATAACTGTCTGTATGTGGCAGAACAATGACATGTTAAACCATATGCACTGTGTGCAGGGGGAAAAAAATATAAACACTACTAACACTACATGTAGGTTCTTTCCCTTTGATTAATTAAACATTTACCACATGTGTTTGAGAGAACTTTTCCCAAATTCCCTTTATTATTCAGAATTGTTATTTACAAGATTCATCCCATAAGCTCCAAGTGTAAAATGCAGCAGCAGCACAACAACATGGTCAGAGTCTGTCACTGCAGCCTTCAGAAAAAAATATGTATCCCTGATATTCTACAATGAAAAAAAATATGGCTTTGAAACTATTCTCACTCAGAAATTGCTTGTAAATTACAAATATTTAAATGATAAATTAAAAAATTATATGTATATACACATGTAAATATTTCTTAAATATATACATGTGTATATAACTACAAAATAAATATGCAAAGTAAACACGCATATATTATGTAAACAAACTTTTCTTTTGGATGCGATTAATCATGATTAACACACAAGACCAGAACCACCACCAACAGACAGAAAAGAGGCTCAGTTTATCAACTGCTTTCTTTAAAGAGGTCAGACTTTCTTCCCCGAAGGCCGCTTATAATTTACAATTTAGACAGGAAAAACAAAGTAGCTGAAATATCTGTGGAGTGCATCTAAACTAAAAATATGATATGACCCCTTTATAACACACATATAGACAGTAAGCTCTAAGCACCACTGCTGAAGCTGAGAAGAGAGAAGCGCAGTGGCTTACATTCAGAGAGAGTGTACTGAGGGTGGAGAGAGGCAGAAGAGGAGGAAGAAGAGGAAGGAGGTGGTGGTGGTGGAGGAGGAGGAGGAGGTGGTCCCACTCCAGGCAGGGCCAAAGGGGAAGAGGTGCTGGTTCTGGAGTGGGGTGGAGTGTCTATCCCAGTAGCTGGGATTAGAGGAGGCCCTAAAACAAGACAAGAGCAAACTCAACCACACTAACATCTACAGCTAACTTCCATTCTAGCACTTTAGGACAATCGTTCCAAGTTGTTAATATAAAGTCATGCTCAACATTTAGCATCCAGGATTTTGCTACATTTTAATAATTAACAAATAATATTCCTAAAAATGAACAATTACAACAACAAATGCATTTGTCATCACATGTTTTTATCCAAGCGACTTGTATAATGCAATTACGTCAAGTTCGCAAAATGTGCAAAGTGCACACATTTTGGATTAGTGCCAAATGAGAGAGGTGCATGAGCCCAAGTTTATTTGTATAGGCCACATGCTCATAGTTTCAGTTTCACTTGGCTTTTAAAATAAATGTAGTTTATAATGAACGGCACTATAATTCATGTTTGCTCTAATACTTATTTTTCATTCCTGTTCTGAAAACCAGCAAATTTAAAGGATTTTATTTATTTATTTTTTTTATGTGGAGTGAGGGGAACTAAAATACCTGTTTATAGTGTTTGTAAATGTGTCATTTTATTTACTGATTTTTTTTTACATTATTGCACAATATAATAAAATGTGACTACATAACTAAATTTCATAAACATATGTAATGCATAATGATATGATGATGTATTTGATATATTATTATATTATAATATATTTAATGATATATGATATAATTATATATTTATTTCAGATTAATGATATATTTATCAATCACAAATAAAAATATAATGATATATTTCTAATTTTTTAATCCATAAAGATTAAAAAATTTAATTGAAATTATGTATATTTTTAATACAAAGTAAACAAATGAACTTAAATTTAAAATTCAAAACTGACGAAAAAATTAAAAGAATAAATAATTAATAAATAAAATGAAATTACATTGACCTTTTTAAGATTTTAAAATCAATTAAAAAGCACAAATTAATCATATAATACAACAAATATATTAGAGCGGCATAATTCTGGATAAATCATCATGATTCTCCCATGATTCTCTGAACAGACAAATAAATAAAATAATGTAATTTACAAGAGGTTAATTGCTGCAGTCTATTTAAAAAAAAAAAAAAAAAAATTGAATGAATTCTTTAAAAGAATCAGTTTGAATGAATGACTCAATGACTCACTCATACCTACACATGATAACTGTACTCTCTGGCTCAGCGGCAGCGCGAAAACAGATTTGAATGAGTTATGATCGTACTTGTCAAAGGTTTAATAGACATACACATTAATTGTTGTCATTTAGGAAGAAGATTGAGTAGGTGTTTGAATCGTGATCGCAATCTTTTAATGATTAATCATACAGCTATACAATATGATATAAATATAAAACAATTACAATGCTAAATTAATAATGATAAATAAAAAAACACATAAATACCCCACTGAAATAGTTATTTTCTAATTGAAAAACTTCACTGGGTTATTGAACATCGTTCAACGTGTTGGTTTTGATTGACATTTTTTATGCACAAACTACACATTCTCATTATGACATTCCTGATTTGAATATTTTGAATAATTTTCTATTCTTGACAGATTTATTTTCTCTCGTAATTTTGGCAACAGATAAACTGTTAAATGAGTGATCTTGAGACGAGTCCCTGTAGTCATCCAATTTGACTCTCATATGCTGATGTAATATATATTTTAAACTTGACAGGCAATTTTTATAAAATGCAATTTAATCACCAGCTTCTCAGATGTTTAATCGATTAAGGCAATTATCAAAGTTTGATAAAATGTTTAATTTTCGTTACATTTAATTATCTCTTTGCTAGCATTTTTTCAGTTTACATAATATAACTTAACTGAAAAACCTAGTCTAGCATGCTGAACTCAAAACGACACTTACCTGGCATGGGGTAGATGCCTGGAGGCGGGGGCTGTCCGTGGGGAGGCAGGGGCATGGGCATGCCGGGAGGAGGTTCAGTCATAGGTGGCATGGGCATTCGTGGCAGGCTTGGTGGTGGTGGAAACGGGATCATGGTAGGAAGTGTGACGTCATCCACAATCAGAGGGTCATTACCATGGTCAAAAGGACAGAGATCACCTCGTATACAAAATCCTTTCTCTGCAAACAAAAAGATTTTTTTTTTTTTATTAAATCAACATCACAACAGTCTTTCTGAAAAGCAGAAATATGAGGATTGTGTGATGTATGTTGTCCTTGAGGTGGAACTACTAGTCAACGTGAACTTCTGGTTATGTGTTACTGAGGTCTCTCTTCTTTGAAGTTTGCTCCACATAAACAGTGCTGTATGGACAGTCACATCTCTCTCGTCAACGTGCCAAATCAGTTTCTTTAGTAAGATCATTACACAATCGAGCTAACCATCCACCCCGCAGTCATCCCTGTGGACGCTCTTCTCCAACTCCCACCAGTGTGAAAAATACCCCAGCTCCAGAAAGACAGGGTAGTAAATATAAACTCTGCAGGTATAATGCCATTCCCATAAGGCCACGCAGTGAGTTACACCACAGTCATTAGTGACGCTTTAGAAACAGACACCCTGAAGAGTAAAATGTGTCCTTAGAGAATATCAAGACACTTCAATGTGTTTCTTAAGTGTTATACATCATTTGACTTTGATTTTAGAGACATCCAGTGGCTGCAAAAAGGGCTGTGCGATTAATCTTAACTGACATTTCAATTTCGATTTTGGGTTCCAACGATTATGAAAACAAGATAATCGAAGTAAAACGATTATTATGCCGTTGCCACATTCCGCCTAGTGCACATCCTTTCCTTCACAGCAGTGCGCTTTTGTTCCTTCCTAAGCCAAACTTAACATCTAAATCAGCCAAATAGGTGAGTGTTGTAAAATGCAGTCTACTGTTGCTTTCTGTGCGCATGCTGCAAGACTGTCAAATAGCCTATACACAAAAATGTTGAAATGCGGTTTTGGCGAGTATCCTCATAAACACAGGTTTACGGTTACGTCTTAAATGATTGTAAACAGTTGAGAGAGAAAACGCATGTGTAACAGTATAATGGATCCATGCAGCTCCTAATGTGACAGCAGCCTAATAAATCTGCTATCTAAATCTAATGTCATTAATTACTCACCCTCATGTCGTTCCACACCCGTAAGGCCTTCATTCATCTTAGAACACAAATTAAGATATTTTTGATTAAATCCGATGGCTCAGTGAGGCCTGCATTCACAGCAGTGACATTTCCTCTCTCAAGATCCATAAAGCTACTAAAGACATATTTAAAACAGTTCAGTAGTTCTACCTTAATATTATAAAGAGACGAGAATATGTTTGTGCGCCAAAAAAACAAAATAACAACTTTTCAACAGTATAGTGATGGGCTGATTTCAAGTCACTGATTTGATTCATAAAGCTCCTAAGCAGTGTTTTGAAATCGGCCCATCACTATATTGTTGAAAAGTTATTTTGGCACAGAAAAAGTATTCTTGTCACTTTATAATATTAAGGTAGAACCACTGAACTCACATGAACTGATTTAAATATGTTTTAGTACCTTTATGGATCTTGAGAGAGGAAATGTCATTGCTTTGAATGCAGGCCTCACTGAGCCATCAGATTTAATCAAAAATATCTTAATTTGTGTTCTGAAGATGAATGAAGGTCTTATGGGTGTAGAACAACATGAGGGTGAGTAGTTAAAGGGTTAGTTCACCCAAAAATGAAAATAATGTCATTTATTACTCACCCTCATGCCGTTCCACACCCGTAAGACCTTCATTAATCTTCGGAACACAAATTAAGATATTTTTGTTGAAATCCGATGGCTCAGTGAGGCCTGCATAGGGAGCAATGACATTTCCTCTCTCAAGATCCATTAGTGTAGTAAAAACATGTTTAAATCAGTTCATGTGAGTACAGTGGTTCAATATTAATATTATAAAGCGACGAGAATATTTTTGGCGCGCCAAAAAAACAAAATAACGACTTATTTAGTGATGGCCGATTTCAAAACACTGATTCATTTGTGCTCCGAAGCTTCCTGAAGCAGTGTATCGAATCATGATTCGGATCGCGTGTCAAACTGCCAACGGCTGAAATCACGTGACTTTGGCGCTCCGAACAGCAGATTCGATACACCGATTCATTTGTGCTCCGATGCTTCTTGAAGCAGTGTTTTGAAATCAGCCATCACTAAATAAGTCGTTATTTTGTTTTTTTTGGCGCTCCAAAAATATTCTTGTCGCTTTATAATATTAATATTGAACCACTGTACTCACATGAACTGATTTAAATATGTTTTTAGTACCTTTATGGATCTTGAGAGAGGAAATGTCATTGCTCCCTATGAAGGCCTCACGGAGCCATCGGATTTCAACAAAAATATCTTAATTTGTGTTCTGAAGATTAACGAAGGTCTTACGGGTGTGGAACGGCATGAGGGTGAGTAATAAATTACATTATTTTCATTTTTGGGTGAACTAACCCTTTAAAGGGATAGTTTACCCAAAAATAAAGGTTAATAAAGGTTACCCAGTTAATAAAGGCCTTCTAAAGCAGAGCAAAGTGTTTGTGTAAAAAAAAAAAAAAAAAATGATATTTTAAAAGTAAAATAACTAGCTTCCATTCCAGTAGATGGCTGTACGCACATCTGCTAAAAGAGTAACCTCTGACGCGATGCAGGAGTAGTGTAAGCTTTGACGCCTCTTGTGGTTCAAACAAATCCAACATTTCTCTTTAAAAATTCTCATTTTGGGCTTCTAATTCATGACCAGTGTTTTGTTTTGCTCTATCCTCTGCACTTCCGCGTTCATCAATATGTCATGCCTTGGGTCAGAGTTCACTCTTACTCCATAAAAAGATGCGTACGGCCATCTGTCAGAAGCTAGTTATTTTAGTTTATAAAGTTTAAATATGGATATTTTTCTTACACAAAAGCATCGCTTCGCTTCAGAAGACCTTTATCGACCCCCGGAGCTGTGTGGTTATCTTTTATGATGGATGGATGCACTTTTGCATCCGATTGTATTCGTCTGAAAGAAAGTCCTATACACAAAGGATGGCTTCAGGGTGAGGAAATCATGGGGTAATTTCCATTTTTGGATCAAACAACAAAAGAAAGATAATGTAGTTTTAATAAGGATTAGTCTATTTAATGTATACAACAGTGTTATTTTACATTTGATTACTTTATTCAATTTCTGCTGTCTATATCTAAATAGCACTGTTAGTACATCTTCCTGAAAAACTTAAAGCAGTTTATTTAATTTGCATTTTTGTTCTGTTGTTTTTATTTGTAATTTTTGTTTGTAATTCGTTTCTTTGTTCTCATTGCATTGCTGACATTTTACTTGTCTTCTGTAACTGTTTTGAGGATCTTTTACTTAAATAATTTAACCTAGTATTAGTTTTTGCTCAAGTATTGATAATTGTGAAATTTCACTGATATTTAAAATTGCTCATATCATGAATTAAGGCTTTGATCACATCACCACCAATAATCATGTTATATAATCGTGATTTCAATATTTACCAAAATAATCGTGATTGTGATTTTTGCCATAATCCAGCAGACCTACTGCAAAACTTATCTGGACCTCAAGTATTAAAACGCTGAAATATCAAACCAAGTGTCATTTATTCAAGACAGACAGCACAAGCACACTTTAAGCGAAACATTTCACAAAATGTTAGGTTTAACATAAAATAAAAAATAAAAAAAAAGCAATAGCTTGGTCTTCATTTTGTCACACAAGCATAATCACACCAAAATTGTGACAAAAGTGAATTCGGACTTACCGTCGTAGTCTCTGCAGCGGTGTTTGAGTGTGCTGCTCTTGTTGAACGTCTTGCCGTCTTTGTGGTTGGTGAAGTATGTGGACCAGCTCTCTGTAGTGCTGTCGGGCAGGTGAGCCGGTGCTACCACGGTTACGGCATTGGGGACAGAGGGGCTCCCTGAGGAGGGGAACTGGTGCTGAGGAAGGGGCAGAGGTAGCAGGGGGGGTGGATGGGTCTGCTGGTGGTGTGGGTTACCCATGTGGGCAGAGGATGGGTTGTAAGGCTCTGCATCCTTCCGCTCCTGCTCAAATTTGGATCTGTGCTCGGCTGAGAGAAAGCACGTTTGAAATGATTCATTTGTTGAAGACAAAAAATTAGAAAGAATTCTTGTCAATATTGTTGTTTGATTAATAGTCCACAGTAATAAAACAAAAAATGAAAAATCTTTTAAAATTCTACTTTAAAATAGAAGTGACAACTCTTCGATTAAAAATTAATTTAATGACTAAAAATGTCATAGGGCATAACCAACAAGCAACTTTTTTTTCATATTCACACATTACACATGAGTCTTTTTTTATGTTTATAAACATATTTTTTCAAAAAAAAAAAGCTTTATTTTCTGTTTAGATTTTTTCCCAGCATGTTGTTTGCACCACATGATTATGATACAATGGGTCTCATTCATGAAACACGAGCAGAATGAATTTTTGTGTAAATCGTGTGTAAAGTGGTTCTGGCATAAATTTTCGGATTCATTAAAATATTAGTATTTTCCAAATGTTAGTTGGTACGAAAGAAATCTACACCTGCTCCCAGCCACGCATAAATAGTGCATTTAACATCCGAACGTTTTGCTCATTAATAAGGCTGCATTTTAATTCACCTTAATAAGGTACATATTTACACAGCATTTTGAAAAAATATTATATATAGTAATTACATACGTTTTTTCTTTTTACTTTTATTGTGAGAGCCAGTAATAGCATCTTCAAACGGAGCACTTTAATCAAATAATTAATTGATTTCAATAGGGCTGGGCAAACTAATGGCCCCTTAATTGTTATGGAAATTGTTTCCTATAAAATGGCGAAAATCCTTCGTTTGGTGTCATAATATGATGCCCATATATAGTTGTCAGTCGGATTTAATGGGCGGGATTTATGGTAATTGAGAATGAGCGTGCACGCGCGTCCCATTTACGACTGATTGGAATTCATTAACACACGCACACATTTCACTATCACTTCTGACGTTTACGAAGTATTTGTGAATCAGGAGAAGAGTTTTCGGGAAGGTCTCTTTATGCGCAAATCACTCACATATTTACTCGTATATTTACCAATGTTTCATGAATGAGACCCATTGTGTTTTTTTTTCTTAAAATATTAATAAGCTTTAATAAGCTGTTTCCAATTAAATAAAAACAAATGAGTATGCCAAAGCACTTAAAGGTGCTCTATGTAAGAATGACAGCTAGTGGTTGAAATGGGTACTGCAGTCCAAATTCAAACTATTGTTTGCCCCGTCCCCTCCTCAGACTCCTCGCTCTCATGGGTTGCCAGTTTGAAGACGCAACAGGAGCAAGCTCAATTGACATTGGAAGGCAAGGAGACTTGCACACTGTAAGATAATTAGTTGATTTATTGATTTATGATGAGTTGATACTGAGATGCTGAGGCTTTTTAGGTCGGGTAGAATCTGCGATCTCTGACCCAGTTTGTTTGCTGGCTTCCATGGCTGCAATTCGCTGCATGTGTTTTCTGGCAACTGGCAACCCGGGGTGGAGAAATACTATTGGGTAAATTGGCAACGTGCGGTCTTGCACAGACCGAAACAAAAACAGAAATTCTGACACGGAACACAAATTCCAAAGTAAAATAACTGGCTGTAGCCATGGTTTTCAGAGAAACGAATATGTGAACTGAGCATGTTTAATAAATATCTGCAAACATATTATGGTATTTTTATGCTTTAGTAGTGTCAAAAACTTACATAGAGCACCTTTAAGGTTTTCTTTAAAAAAAAAAAAAAAAATTCTTTTAAATAGGCTTTTTGATATCAGGACAATAGAACTGCACGATTATGGATAAATTGGGAATCATGATTTTATTTATTTTATTTTATTTTTTTAAATAAAAATCACGATTCTCCCATGATTATGAACAGACAACTAAACAAAACATGTAATTTACTAGAGGTTCTGACAAATGTTAATTGCTACAGTCTATTTAAAAATGTTTAATTAATTTGAATGAATTATTTTTTTTAAAAATCCGTTTGAATGAATGATTCAATGACTCACTCATGAGGACTTCTCGTTTCAATATTGGATGAATCTGCGTTTTTGAACAAATCTCTTGAATGAACGATTCAGTGACAAATACATTTTTAGCAGTCATTTGTTGCCACCTACTGGTGTAACAATGCAATTGATACAATCGTTATTTGAAGTGCCATGTTATTTTCAAAAGGTGATTTGCTTTTTTATGATCGCTACAGGAGACATCAGTGTTTATATCTATATAACTATAAACTTTTATCCCAGTACTTCTCTGATAATATGAATACAGAAATACAGAAATAATGATACTGTGTGGTTAAAAAAAACTGTTTGTGACGCTGTTTCATGCCTATGACAACTGCTCTCTCAAGATCAGCAGCAGCACCAACGCAGATTTGAATGTTCCGCTATGATTTTGTCAAAGGTTTAAAGCCCGGGACACACCAAGCCGTCAGGCAGCATCGGACTGTTTTTTAAGTGTCATTGACTAAGTTTTCCCGCTGTGTTCTTCTGCATCGGTTCAGCATGTAGAATCGGCATCTGGCCATTGGCCGAGAGAAAAAAACTCTGATTGGCTGTTCAGTTTAGTGAATGAGTCGAAGCGTGAGAATAATAGCAAAACAGTGAGCAAACAAGTCAAGGTGGTATAGACAGAACGCTGTTCTAATTTTACGTCATGTACCTGAGTGTTCATGGGCGAATGTTTAATATTAACGTGAGCTGAATGGAATAGAGAAAGTGATCAGCATCAATGATATTCAAAACAGTAAGCACTGCTTTGTTTACAGTCTGTGTATCTGCAGCGCTGGTCACCCTTTCTGACTTACAAATATAGACAAATATATCTGAAAAAAAAATAGACAGCGGTCTCCTTGCACACAGGTGCAGAACGCGCATGCTGGCTGACAGTCGGCTGTAGTTCTTTTGGTGTGTTCACGTGCAGTTTCACGTGTGTTCCTACCCTAATATAGACAGGCGAATCGTTGTCATTTAGGAATGAGACTGATCTTTTAACGATTAATCGTGCAGCTCTACAGGACAGTGACATCACTCTGACTTTTTATTTTATTTTATACCCTGAATAAATAGCAAAATAAATGATCATTATACAGAAGTGTATTCATGTACTTTTATGTGTACATTTCATTTATGTATTTATCAATAAAATAATATTTCTGGACAAAAAAAATTAGCTTTATTTTACTGACAGATTAACCAATAAATCCATTTCTAAGATCTCCTCTGTTTCACACAAATGAACACAAGTATAGGTAAAAGTAATGTGAAGGAAGTGATTTGGGATGGTCATTATTACCTCTCCTCGGATTGTGCTCTCTTTCTCTGCTCTTTCCACGGCTGCTGCTGCGACTACGACTCCTACTGCGACTGTAGCTTCTCCCCCGTGAGCTTCCTCCTCGTCGCTCATGTCGCTCCCGGTATGAATCTCCGCTTTTCCCGTGACGGTCCAGTTCCCGCCGCTTACGGTCGTCTCTCCTGCGGTCATCTCTAGCCCTGAGGTGAGACGTACAGATACTGTGCGTCACTGATAAGGGTCTGAATTCGATATATCGGACAATGCCTCGTGTCAGGTGTGACAGGGTTTCGGACACATACTATGGTATACTTTAAGCACCATTTACACTTATTTTAAAGAGTTTGGGTTTAGTAAGATTTTTTCATAAAAAAAAAAAAAAGGATGCATTAAATTTATCACACTGAAAAGTGACAGTAAACACCAACACAAATAATTTATGTTTCAAATGCTGTTCAATTGAACTTTGTGGAAGAAAAAATTCAAAGAATCCTGAATAAAATGTACCAAGGTTTCAACCAAAAATATTAAGTGCACAACTATTTTCAACATTAATAACAATAAGAAATGTTTCTTGAGCAGCAAATCAGCATATTAGAATGATTTCTGAAGGATCATGTGACACTCAAGACTGGAGTAATGATGCTAAAAATTCAGCTTTGATCAAAGGAATAAATTACGTTAAAATATATTCAGATATAAAACCGTTATTTTAAATGTATTATATTTTTATTATATATATATATTGATGAGCCAAAACATTATGACCAGTCACAGGTGAAGCGAATATCGTTGATCAAGGCCACATATTAAGCTGTGGGTAGATTAGTTGGTAAGCGAACCATCAGTTCTCAAAACCATGTGTTGGATGCAGGAGAAATGGCCAGGAATAAAGATCTGAGAGACTTTGACTTTGAAGAGTCAAATTGTAATTGCAAGGCAACTGAGTATCTCTGAAACAGCAAGAGTGTGTTGCTCTCAGTCAAAAGCAGGTGAGAATTTACCAACAATGTCCAAGGAGTCACAAACCACAAACCAGCGACAGGGCGCTGAGGTTCATCGATACACAAGGGCAACAATGGCGCTTTTCCATTGCATCGGACGGCTCGGTATGGAATGGTACGGCTCACTTAAATACTACCACTTCGGTTGAAGTTCTGTACTGATACTAAAATATGACGTGTAAACACTGCAGATCACTGATTGGTCAGAGACAATCAGAATCAGATAGAAACTATAACATTCAGTCTATAATCCCACCCACTTTAAAGCGGTACTAAACTGCAGTGGAAAAGCAAACCAAGCCAAAACGAGCGGAGCCGTGGCGAGCCAAACCGTACCAACTTCAGTGGAAAATTGCCAAAAGACTATCCAGTCTGGTCCGAGCTAACAGAAGCCAACTACTGTGGCACAAATCACAAAAAAGTTTAATGATGGTTATGAGAGGAATGTGTCAACACACAGTGCATATGAGGCTGCAGATCAATCAGAGAGCTTATGATGAACCCTGTCCACCTTCGAAAGTGCCTACAATGGGCATGTGAGTGTCAGAACTGGACCTTGGAGCAGTGCAAGAAAGTCGCCTGTTCTGACGAGTCCCATTTTCTTTTACACCAAGTGGGCGGCTGTGTACAAGTGCACTGTTTATCTGAGGAAGTGACGGCACCAGGATCACTGTGGGACGATGACAAGCTGGTGGAGGGAGTGCGATAATGTGGGCAAAGTTCTGCTGGGAAACCCTGGGTTCGACCATTAATGTGGACATAAATTTGACACGTGCCACCTACCAAAACATTGTTGCAGACCAAGTAAACCCTTTCATAACAATGGTATTCCCTGATGGAAGTGACCTCTTTCAGCAGAATAATGCACCCAATGCACATATTGTTCAGGAATGGATTGAGGAACATGATGAAGAGTTCAGATTCTCAAAATTCTCCAGATCCTTATCCAATCGAGCATCTGTGGGATGTGCTAGACCAACAAATTAGGTTTCACCTCACAATGTACAGGACATGAAGGATCTGCTGCAAACATCTTGGTGCCAGAAAGCACATGACATCTTCAGGGCTCTTGTAGAGTTCATGCTCATTGGTGTTGTTTTGGCAGCACATGGAGGACTGACAGCATATTAGGCAGGTGATCATAATGTTTTAGCTCATCTGTATGTGTGTGTATATATAAAACCATGCGATACCATCACCGCAACCGCCACAGTATTGTTTTGTTTGCTAGTTGCAGAAAACAGTGTACACTAAAAGGCGAAAGAAGACAAACCAGACAGACAACTGAGAATGTTTAACACCCACACAAAACAATGGGGAAAAAAGCATATCTGTAACCTTATCCTATATGTAAAGTTTATAATATATGAAGAAAATCTGTCAACACACAAACAGTAGAATAAAGATGTGGCTCTTGGGGACCAACCTTGTTTCATTGAAGTCTGAACGATTCCTTAATGGGCTTCTTCTTCTTCTGTTATCCCGATCATCTTCAACATGACCAGTCTGAAAACAAATGTTATTGTATTAATATAAATACTATTTATATATGCATATTTATATATGCAAGACCTAGAAAAATAGTCTGCAGGTGCATTTGAAATGTTTTAACTTATCATCTTGTAATCATTCATCTCTTATTTTTACCCGATTTACTTCAAACTTCATCAGAATAATAATAAAACATTGCAGATGTAGTCCTTTGAAAGGAATTGTGATATCTCAAACACTGTTGCCTTGGCAACGCATCAAACTTTAATATTGATTTTGGATGCTTTTGAGACTCTTAGCATGCTTCAAATTGCATGAAACTCGACACACACATCAGGATTGTTAGCCAGTAGACGTGGGCAAAGCTTTAGAAACTGGCAGGGAGGAGGGGCTCTATAGCGCCACCTTGTAGTGCAGTAAATGTGGAGTAAATTTGACATAGTCCTTGGACGTTTAACCGTTTTAAATGCCTATTGCCCGTTGTGCACAGTTGCCCTGAAGCCACCGAGGTGGCGGTGCCACCGGGCTTGGGCCCGCCATCGCTGCTCGCAGCTATATTTTTAGTTCTTCTTTCTGAGTATGAATAATCATATACAGTAAAAGACAATACTCAAGCACTGTAAAAGGTTTTGACAAACTCAAATGACTCGATTATGATTTCAGTCTCTTCAGACCTTACTGTACATGATTTATGAGCTTCTACAACTTTTGACCTCCTAACTGAACTCCTTTCCACAAATTGATCATAGAAATAAAAACAGTATAAATAAAAATGACACAAATTTCTCTTTGTCTTATTAAGTGCAAACAGTAAGTGCAACCATAATCAAAGCACTCTCTCAATATTCAAAGTGCAAATAGAGACCCAATTTTCTATAAGCATGATACAGATCTAAGAGATGGTTACAGCTACACAGCAAATATTTGCATCAGGGAGCTGCTATCAAAATGCGGGGTGTTGAAATTGCGTTTGAATGCGCGCTCTGTGAATAGGAAGCAGCAGTGCTGAGTGCGCATTCTACAAGATAAGACATTTATCAGATGCTTAAGGCCCCGATATGCTTCAAACGAAATCGAAGAACAAACTGATGTGACGTCATTTCATACAAAATCAAGCCAAAATGAAGTTCATTTTGTGTTCTTTTTGGAAGTCCAAAACATCTTGCTTTCAGGAAAAGTTCGCTCCAGCTGCAAAACACTTTCATACTACCATTGGTCAGTGACGATAACGTAACAGGAGGTGTGCGCTGAGGCTCCGCCTTCATTTGCGTGGAACTAATCTCTGACTCATTTCGTCTGTAGAGTTTGTTGAAGTAAGATCTCCGCAGGTGAAAACATGAACACACTGGATAGCCGCTTTATAGTACAAAATGAAGTTGTGCTTCTAATGAAATGAGGCAATGACACTGTTTTTCATGTTTGATACTGTAAAGCTGCTTGATTTTAAGCAATCTATTGAATGAAGTGCTATAAAAATAAACATGACTGGAGTGCTAATTTGCAGAGCTCGTGCTAACATACCAATGTTGTTATGATCAGACGCTTTTCTTATGCTTTCTATAAAAAATGCTTGCAGTTTTCTCATTTTTGTTGTGTTTATTTATTACTGAGACGAAAGTGTACAGCACATATTTACATATTCATCTAACCATCGCTCTCAGCAGTGTGGGCGGCGTCAGATGTTCGATTACAGTATATCGCTGGTCACGCATTTCGAACTTTGTTTTACTCCTAAACGAAGAATGAAAAAGAACTTCGTTTGAAGTATATCGGGGCCTAAGCTCTGTTGCACAGCTAATCCTCCACCATGGTCTTGTCAGTCATCTCATCACGTGATCAGTGAATTCCTGCTGCACTACGTACGACTCTGCTGCTCATGCTGGATGAGCTGGATGGGATTGAAGTGACCATTATCCAAATGAATTAAATGGTTGTTATTTTTATAAAAAGCAAAACGACACTGGAGGTAATGTAAATGTAACAGCGGTGGCATATTCTATCCTAATTTCACCCTCACACTCAGTCATGTCAATATCATGAGACTGCTTTTCACCTCGACGAGAAATCTTGTCACATTTTAATCTCGAGATCTCGTCACACCCCTAGCTTCTGAACTAGGAAGCGGTCATAATGCACTAGATATACACGTCAACTTAATGTGAAAAGGTAGTTTTGATAGGAGAACACTGGCAAAGCAACAAAAACGTAAGTAAATTATCTTTGGAAACATAGCAAGAAGTGAATAAACCAAAAATTGTTTAAAACACATTCTACAGTTTTCATAGTAAGAAAGAAAAAAATGACCCTGACTTATGTGCACATCAGTGACATAGTAAAAAAAAAAAAAAAGAAAAAAAGTTGTGTTTTGATATTACCTCTTCCTTCTCCTCAAGCTTCTGCACTGGGATTTTACTTTCTTCTTTAGCAGCTGGATTTCCCAAATAATTTTTGGTGGTTAGACATTCAAAGAGTTTATCAACAAACCCTGTAGTCTCTGTGAAACATGAAAAATGAATATCAGAAAGGGCACAAATTCACCAATAACTGCATACAAGTTGCATACTTATTTACACAGAGATGTGAAGACTTTTTACTGATACCTTTCTGAAGAAACACGTCCAACTGATCCGCACACAATGCTCTGAGCTCTTTCTCTGGTTTATCCTTCTTTACTAAAGCCACAACATAGTTCGCCAGTGCAGATGGGTCAGCATCACATCTGTAAAAGATCTCAGGTTTAATCCAAAAGTCAAGTATATCCATGCAGGTTTTCTAAAACATCAACCACTTAGTTGTTTACTAACAGCTTTTCCAAGAGGTCTGCTAGGATCCACTACATAAATACATAAACTGGCAGCTAAAACAAACTCATACTGACGGTCTTCCTGCTGATCATACATGCCAAGTCTCTAAAACTAAAATAACTTGTGCCTGATCCTTTTTTGGCCCAGTCTATGAAAACTATCAGGCTGTTTTGATGACCACCCCACTCAGCCAGCAGACCCTCTTAGCTTAGCTTCCTGCTACATGGTTCAAACTAGGAGGTGTGTTAGATTTCTGAACACTAGGAGCTTATAAATAAACATAACACAACTGAACTGTCATTTACACACAAAATCAAAGGAAACGATATCTATTCGCAGCGCGGATAAGTGATTTGAAACCCAGCTAATGTGTTAGCATGTTAGCAGCGCCAGTTAGCTTCACTGCTTCAAATGTCACTGTTCATCACTTACATGGGTTCAAGAAGTTTAGCCAGCCAGGATTTCAGAGCGTCAACATTATCTATAATCATCCTGACGCGCAAGTGATTAATACTGATAAAAGGCTGGGTGTTTATGCGCAACTCCTACTAGCATCGTCTAACAACACACACTGGGCCTTCTGTAGTCACTGGCACGGCGGACAAGCTGCTGGAGGTTCTCGGCAACGTCACAGGGAAACGTCACAGCGCAACGGCGGCAGCCAATCACAGAGCTGCTATTACATGCCATAGTTACTAGTTCTAAAACGTTTCCTAGAGACGCTACACTGAATGCAAAAAATATAAAATAGTAAAAAAGTGTTTAATGTTGTAATTCCAACGGTTATATCATTTTTAGGTTTTCAGTGCAGCTTCAAAGCATTCTACACGATCCCAGATGAGAAATAAGGGTCTTATCTAGAGAAACCATCACTCATTTTCTAAAAAAATAAAAAAAATAAAACCATAATTTAACCGTAAATTTAACCATAAATGCTCATCTTGAACTAGCTCTCTTCTTCTTCTTCTCTATTAGAATTCTGGCAGTGTAGACACTGCTAAGTGTATTACTGCTCTCCACAGGTCAAAGTTTGAACTAAATTGTCATATTCAATATGCTAGTGCAAGTATATAACAATTAGTTCAAACTAGTTCAACTTAGCAGTGTTTACACTGCCGGAATTCTAATAGAGAAGAAGAAGAAGAAGAGAGCTAGGCTGCGTTTTATTTATTTTTTTAGAAAATGAGTGATGGTTTGTCTAGATAAGACTCTTATTTCTCGTCTGGGATTGTGTAGAATGCTTTAAAGCTGCACTGAAACTGTAATTTTGACCTTCAACCGTTTGGAGTCCATTGAAGTCCACTATATGTAGAAAAATCCTGAAATGTTTTCATCAAAAACCTTCATTTTTTTTTTTTTTCCACTGAAGAAAGAAAAACATGAACATCTTGGATGACATGGGGGTGAGTAAATTATCAGGAAATTTTAATTTGAAAGTGAACTAATCCTTTAAGTAAACTTACAAATAAGATTAATATGTATTAAAAATATTTACATTAACTGGTTTACAGTTACAATGAGTGACAACCGTCGGTGGTCTCCCTGTGGCTTGCATTCTTGGCAGTTTAGTGTTGTTAAGTGATTAATTTACACCAAAACAAAAGATAACATGTAGGTCATCATCTCTGAAAACATTATTTTTGTCTTACATTTCATAATAAATTCAGACAAAGCTCAGGGCAGATCGTTTTCAGTCAGCTGAAGCAACTTTTCTCTATGACTATAACGAAATACACACAGATTGACGTATGTACACAATTTCCTGTGAAAACCACCCCGCTTGGTCTAAATAAACACTTATAATAGACTTACCAGTGAATTAGGGAATGACAAAAACACATTTTGGATTGATGATGTATTGACTCATAATTAAAATTCTGTTCATTTTGAACAAAAAAAAAAAAGAAAAAAAGAAAAGATAAGAAAAAAGTTACATAGTGTACCTTCAAATGAGTTTTTCTGTCAGGTAGTTTTCTATTACTATTTAATATTGAATATTTGGATGTCTGTAATATTTCTGATAAACACACACACACTACTAAAAAAACTATAATACTATCAATAACAATGATAATTTTAATTAATAAATAAATTATTATTATCATTAATATTTCATTGTTTGTTTGCAAAGGGATTTTTAGTGATTACATGAATGTTTGTGCAACAGACATGAATTATATCTCAAATCATTTTTGAGGATGATTTCTGTTTGAAATAGTCCAGTCGTTTAAAACTACATTACCCATCATGCAAAGGGACTTCCGGCGGCGACGTTTCTGACCGGTGTCATCAGCCGAGTGAAGCGTGGGTTTTACTCTTCAACAAATCTTGCTGAAGTTATTCAGGATGACGGTAAACTTGATTTATATGAAGCCGGTTTAATGGTTTGCACTCTTTTCTTCATGCGGTTTAGAGTACTGTCTGTTTCATGATCTCAAACTCCAAAAAATGTATTAAACCGGCATGGTTATCTTTAGCCACTAGCTTCATGCATGTGTGCCCATTAACCTGGTTCATGTGTTTTTTTTTTTTTTAATCCTGAACAAAAAGTAGCACATATTCGACACATGAGCGATCTCAGCAACATTATCACTCTCCTGAGAGTTGTTGGCAGAGTAATATGAATAGAGCTGACAGCTGTCAATCAGAGGTGCTGATATATGTAGCTCAGTACTGTAGTGATGCACATGTGCCAGTTTATACCTTAGCAGATTTACCAGTTTGGTATCTGGAGGTTTAATTAATGAATGTAATCTATAATATTTAACAGGTCACAAGATGATGAAACTTCATCATCTTGACGTCTAACAATTTAAATAAACTTTAATGTAACTAACTAATATATTATAAGAGTATATTTATATTGTATGATATTTCTGAAAAAATGTGACAATTTTCATTAATGTATTAATATAGGTTAATACATAAATTATGCTTTGCTGAAGTCTCTCTCTCTCTCTCTCTCTCTCTCTATCTATCTATCTATCTATCTATCCATCTATCTATCTATCTATCTATCTATATATAATGTGTGTGTGTGTGTGAGTAGGGATATTTTTTCCCCATATATTTCACATGTGAAAGTTGAATGTTAAAGTTAAATATGTCATTCCAGGAACGCAAAGGAACAGCAAAACTTGACTTTTTGAGGAAGATTGAGGAGGAGGTTCAGCAGAAATGGGAGAAGGAAAAGGTTTTTGAGATCAACGCTCCAACCACCATTGGGGGAAATACAGAGTGAGCCTGTTTTTATATATTGCAGTATTTCCTGAAGTTTTACAGATTATATTCATGGCTAACTGACGATTATTGTCTGTCTACCCAGTAAAAACAAGTACTTTGTCACGTTTCCCTACCCATACATGAATGGGAGACTTCACCTTGGACACACATTCTGCCTGTCTAAGTGTGAGGTGAGTTTGAAAGCCATTCAAAGAATATATCATAGACATCATGTCATATATTTTATGACTCAATTATAATTCTTCATTTAGTTTGCAATGGGTTACCAGCGGCTGAAAGGAAAGCAGTGTCTTTTCCCATTTGGACTTCACTGCACTGGGATGCCCATCAAAGTGAGTAGTTTAAACTCTTCCCAAAGTTCTGCACCTCAGATCTGTACATTTTTGTAATCAGTGTAAATGCTTTATGTCTGTGTTCATCAGGCGTGTGCAGACAAGCTGAAGAGGGAAATGGAGCTGTATGGATTCCCGCCCCAATTCCCAGAGGAAGATGAAGAAGAGGAAGAGCAGAAGAAGACCACTGATGAGGTCATCATCAAGGACAAGTCAAAGGGCAAGAAGGTAAAAGTACTGTGTGTGTTATGAGGAAATTGTAACTTAAAGGGTTAGTTCACCCAAAAATGAAAATTATCCCATGATTTACTCACCCTCAAGCCACCCTAGGTGTATATAAGAGTTGCAAATCTTCTTTCAGACGAACACAATCGTTATATTTAAAAAAATATCCCGGCTCTTCCAAGCTTTATAATGGTAGTGAATGGGGATGAGATTTTGAAGCCCAAAAAAAGTGCATCCATTCATCATAAAAGTAATCCGTACGGCTCCAGGGCCTTCTGAAGCGAAGTGATAGGTTTTTATAAGAAAAATATCCATATTTAAAACATTATAAACTAAAATAACTACCTTCTGGCAGACGACCGTATGCATACTGAGCAAGTTGACCTGGGCCACAAGAGTAACCCCTGACGGAAATTTACCGGAAACCTTCCGCCCCTTTGCAACCCTAATCCTACGTCATACATCGCGTCAGGGGTTACTCTTGTGGAAACTTTCCATGGAAACTTAACCTGGGGAATTTTGGAAATATTCCAATTTGGAAACTTAACGGGAATTTATGGGAATTTATGGGAATTAATTGGAATTTTGGGAAATTTATATACATTTATAAGATTTATATAAAATGTTTCATATACAAACATAAATATAAACATTTTGTTTGGTCATAACATGAAATACCAGTTACTCCTTTTTTGCATTTAATTAATTCTGATTCAGTAAATATGTAAAATATATTTTTTATTGCAGCAATTGTTATGTGTTATTTATTTCATTGTCACATGATGCTTTAGAAATCATTCTAATATGCTGATTTGATGCTCAGTTACTATCAGTGTTGGAAACAGTTGTGCTGTTTAATATTTGTTTGGAACCTGTAATACTTTTTTCAGGATTCATTGATGAATAATAATAAAAAAAAAAAACAGCATTTATTCAAAATAGAAATCTTTTCTAACAATATAACTTTAATATCACTTTTTATCAATTTCACAAATCCTTTCTGAATAAAAGTATTAATTTCTTTAAAAAAAAAAAGGAAAAAATTATTGACCCCAAAATTCATCAAAGAATCCTGAAAAAAAGTATCACAGGTTATAAAAAATATTAAGCAGCATATAACTGTTTCCAACATTGATAATTGAGTATCAAATTAATATATTAGAATGACTTCTGAAGGATCATGTGACACTGAAAATTCAGCTTTGCATCGCAGAAATAAATTAGATTTTTATGTATATCAAAATTGAAAACCATTATTTTAAATTGTAGTTATGTTTCACAATATTACTGTTCTTTCTGTATTTTTTTAAATTAAATGTGTATGTTATGGACTGGGGGAATGCACCGTGCATGCAGGGGGTGTGGCCTCAATAGCCCTGAAGTAAGTAGTGTGCTGTGTGAATGTGATTGAGGAATGTCCCGTGTAAAAATAAACTGAAATTGCATTAAATCTGGTTGTTTTAACCAAAATTATGCTGCAAGATGTTTTTTTTCCAACTACATTTAAGTACCCTGTTATAGGCTAACTTGCAATTTTGCAAATTCCCAGTTTATTCACATTAATTCCCGTTAATTCCCATATATTCCCATATATTCCCATTAATTCCCATGGAAAGTTTCCAGCTTTGAAAATTCCCGGAATTTTGCAACCCTACGTAGGATGTAGGAGTATCGTAAGCTAGACGCCTCTCACCATATAAACAAATATGACTGGGCAACAAACTCAAGCTCCTCTTCTCTTGTATCGAAATCCTCTGATATTTCTCATAAAAATTTCTCATTTTAGACTTCTAATTCATGACAGGTGTTTTTTTTTTTTTCTTCTGCACTGCTGAGTTCATCAATATGTCATGTGTCCGGTCAGAGGTTTCTCTTCCTCCCCAAATCAATGCATACGGTTGTCTGCCGAAAGCTAGTTATTTTAGTTTATATAGTTTTAAATATGGATATTTTTCTTACAAAAATGCATTGCTTTGCTTCAGAATGCCTTCTTTTTTTGTGGCATGCACTTTTTTGAGCTTCAAAATCTCACCCCTCATTCACTCCCATTATAAAGCTTGGAAGAGCAAGGATATATTTTTAATATATCTCCGATTTTGCTCGTCTGAAAAAAGAAAATCATATACACCTAGGATGGCTTGAGGGTAAATAAATCATGGGATAATTTTCATTTTTCGGTGATCTATCCCTTTAAATGTTGTAGGGTTGATCCATGAATTATCAGTATTGTATTAATAAATAATTAATGAAAATTAATTCAGTTTCCTTTTTCGAATGTCATGTCATTGGCAGAGCAAAGCTGTAGCAAAGTCTGGAAGCTCCAAATTCCAGTGGGACATCATGAAGTCTCTGGGGCTGCAGGACGATGAAATTGTGAAGTTTGCTGAAGCTGAACATTGGCTGGATTATTTTCCTCCTCTTGCTGTACAAGACCTGAAGAAAATGGGTCTAAAGGTAGTGAAAACTCACCTGAACAATTGTCATTCTGCACAATATTGGACTTTGCCATTTAAACGCAAAATGCAACATGTCTTAACGTTGTGTCTGTAAATGAAGTGACCGAGTCATTAATGCTGTAGGTTGATTGGCGGCGTTCCTTCATCACGACCGATGTAAACCCCTTCTACGACTCTTTTGTGAGGTGGCAGTACATCACTCTGAAAGAGAGAAAAAAGATCAAGTTTGGGAAAAGGTATGGTAAAATATTGTAATATGACTTAAGTATTCAATTTGTTCGTTACTGTTAGAGGAAAACCAATATATCACTTTTACCTGTTAATCAATACTGATAGTTGCGACACCACCAAAGTTTAGTCTTTGCACAAATTTAAAATGTCGGTACACAGAACACATTATAATTAAAAATACAACATAAAAATTGCCATTAGGGAATGGTCTGTATAAGTTATTGTTAGGTTGTCTAAAAAAACTTTCCTGCAACATTATGGGAAGGAGCCAAGTACTAACGTTAGGGGAACATTCACTATTTGTTGAGCAGTATACTGCACATGCACAGAACAGCCTGTTTTCTGTTTTATAGTTTTTTCTAAATATTTTCTCTTATTTATAATACAAAATATTGTATTATGTGCAAACGAAATATAAGAGCAAGGTAAAATGTCTACTAATCTAAAACATGAGCATGGTATAAGTATAACATTCATATGAGGGCATATAATATAAAGCTATAATGCCATTTGAAAATTACATTTTAAAAGACGGGTTGAAGTGATATCTATCCCTTTCTCTCTCCTTTCTTGTACATCATTTGTTACATGTGACAATAATATAAAAATAATTGTCAGTGTGTGTGATAAAGCATATATATATATATATAACTACCACCATTCAAGTTTTAGATCGGTAAGATTTTTTAAAATGTTTTTAAAAGAATTCTCTTCTGCTCACCAAAACTGCATTTATTTGATCCAAAGTACAGCAAAAACCATTATCTTGTGAAATATTTTTACTATTTAAAATAACTGTTTTCTAGTTTAATGTTTTAAAATGTAATTTATTCCTGTGATCAAAGCTGAATTTTCTGCATCATTACTCCAGTCTTCAGTGTCACATGATCCTTCAGAAATCATTCTAATATGATGATTTTGCTGATCAAGAAACATTTATTCTTATTATCAATGTTGAAAACTGCTGTGTCCAATTTTTCAGGGAAAAAGTTCAAAAGAACAGCATTTATGTCTTTACTGTCACTTTTGATCAATTTAATGCATCCTTGATAAATAAAAGTATTAATTTGGTAACACTTTACAATAATGTTCATTAGTTAAACATTAGTTAATGTATTAACTAATATGAACTAACCATGAGCAATACATTTGTTACTGTATTTACTGATCTTCGTTAACGTTAGTTAGTTAACAGTTGTTCATAGTTTGTTCATGTTAGTTCACAGTGCATTAACTAATGTTAACAAAATTTTAAAGGTGCCGTAGAATGGAAAATTGAATTTACCTTGGCATAGTTAAATTTACAAGAGTTCAGTACATGGAAATGACATACAGTGAGTCTCAAACTCCATTGTTTCCTCCTTCTTATATAAATCTCATTTGTTTAAAAGACCTCCGGAAAACAGGTGAATCTCAACATAACACCGACTGTTACGTAACAGTCGGGATCATTAATATGTACGCCCCCAATATTTGCATATGCCAGCTAATGCTCAAGGCATTACACAAGGGCAGCCAGTATTAACGTCTGGATCTGTGCACAACTGAATCATCAGACTAGGTAAGCAAGCAAGAACAATAGCGAAAAATGGCAGATGGAGCGATAATAACTGACATGATCCATGATAACATGATATTTTTAGTGATATTTGTAAATTGTCTTTCTAAATGTTTCGTTAGCATGTTGCTAATGTACTGTTAAATGTGGTTAAAGTTACCATCGTTTCTTACTGTATTCACGGAGACAAGAGAGCCATCGCTATTTTCATTTTTAAACACTTGCAGTCTGTATAATTCATAAACACATCTTCATTCATTATAAATCTCTCCAACAGTGTGTAATGTTAGCTTTAGCCATGGAGCACTATCAAACTCATTCAGAATCAAATGTAAACAATCAAATAAATACAATACTCACATGATCCGATGTATGCATGCAGCATGCATGACGAACATCTTGTAAAGATCCATTTTGAGAGTTATATTAGCTGTGTGAACTCTGTTTATGCTGTTCAAGGCAAGCGCGAGCTCCGGGGGAGAGGGAGCACGAGATTTAAAGGGGCCGCAACCTATATATCGGTGCATAGTTAATGATGCCTCAAAATAGGCAGTTAAAAAAATGAATTAAAAAAATCTATGGGGTATTTTGAGCTGAAACTTCACAGACACATTCAGGGGACACCTTAGACTTATATTACATCTTTTAAAAAGAAGTTCTAGGGCACCTTTAACTAATGAACCTTATTGTAAAATGTTACCATTAATTTATTTAATTCTTTTTCTTCTTCTTCTTCTAAAGTGTTACCCAAATTTTTGAACGGTAGTGTATAATGTTATGAAAGCTTTTTATTTCAGATAAATGCTGTTCAAAGCTAAGAGCTCTATATAACTCTAAACAGCAATATTGGAGATGCTGTTAAGCGTCCCTCAATAAGGTGTCAGGTGTCCTTCATGCTAATGCAGGCAGCTTCTCTAATATTGGAGAATGCAATGCAATCAAACATATTTTCACTGTAAATATTTTCACATAATGTATCTGTATGTGTGTATAATTATTTATTATGCAATTATTTATTTAATTGTTACTTTATTTTTAAATTCTCCAATATTTAATTTTAAAATTGAACCTTTTTTTCGGTCTTATAGATATACCATTTACTCTCCGAAAGATGGGCAGCCCTGCATGGACCATGACAGACAGACAGGAGAGGTGGGCACTGTTTTCCATTAAGAAATTCCTCCTTTTGGTTTACAATAGGATGGAAGTGTGTGTCTTATAGTAATGATCTGTATGGCAGGGAGTTGGTCCTCAAGAGTACACCCTTATTAAGATGAAGATTGTGGAACCTTACCCAGCAAAATTGAGGTAAAATCCATAATACTATGGTTTTGAATGATTGCCATATTTATATATCATGTTACTCCAAAGAATGGCATGCTACCAAAAACATAATACTTTTTTTATGTTTTCAGTGCTCTTAAAGACAAGAACATTTTTCTGGTTGCTGCGACTCTGAGACCTGAGACCATGTTTGGTCAAACAAATTGCTGGGTTCGGCCAGATATGAAGTACATCATATTCGAGACGGCCAGCGGTGACCTGTTCATCAGCACACAGCGGTCAGCCAGGAACATGTCCTACCAGGGCTTTACCAAGGAGAATGGAGTGGTTCCGGTGCTCATGAACATCATGGGCCAGGTTTGTCTTCCTAAAGCACACACTGCTTGAGTTTTATAGTAAATAAAGTTGGCCCATTACTTTTCAGAAGGAGGAGCAGAAACTGGACTAACTGAACATTAAAGCAAATTAACCTATTCTAGTACAGCCAGTAATCGAAATAATGACCTTTTTAAAATATCATCATATGGTCTCTTTATTATTATTATTATTATTATTTTTATTAATCTTAATATATATATAATGATAAGAATAGTTGCAATATTATTACTAATAATTATATGAACTATTATTGTAGTGTCTAATTGCCATGAAAATGTCACAATGCTCAAAATCTTTTCTGTCCTAAAAATACTAGCCTACATTTTCTTTGTTTTTTAATGCAAATGTGAAATAAACATTGTTTTCTCTGTGATTTGTCATATACATTTTTATTATATTTATATTATTCTATTATAATATAAAATAACAGTAATGTTAACATGTTTTCTTTATTTAAAAAAGAAGAAAGTACATGAAAACTAAACAAAAAATGAATCCAGTTTGTGCATGTTTGACAGTTTACGGCTGTTTACTCACTCTCTCTCCCATCTTTCAGGACATCCTCGGCTGTGCATTGAGCGCCCCCCTCACCTCATACAAGACCATTTATGCCCTGCCAATGCTCACCATTAAAGAAGACAAAGGTACCCAACACCACCCCATAATATCGTCGCATCACATTACCCCTGCACAGACAAGATGCATCTCTGAATGGGCCGCAGGGCAATACCGAGTGTTTTAATAGCTAAAGTGAAAGCGACGTTAGTCATTGCGGAGTACAGCGAAGCTAGGAGAAATGGAATATGGAAATGACCGTAATGGATGTTCCCTCAGGCTGCACGGACCACATTACTTCGATCACAAACTGCTCCTCACCTAATGTGATTTGGCAGTTATTCTTTTTCTTATACCCTGGGCTCCTGTTTTCACCCTGAAAGTGCCTTCCCCAAATTGATACATTAGAAATGCTAATATAGAACATTGTTGTTCGCCTCTGAATAAAAGTTTCTTTCAGGGAAAAAAATGTGACGTGGAGCATTTTAGAGTAAGTTAGCTCATTATGGGAGGTTGTTGATATTTAATTTGTCGTCACAGGAACTGGAGTTGTCACCAGTGTGCCATCAGATGCGCCTGATGATATCGCCGCTCTGAGGGACATTAAAAAGAAGCAGGTGTTCATTTTCATTTTCTTTTCATGATTCAATTGTGTTTGATTTCTCTTTGCGAGGGAAATTCCCAGAGAGATAACTGGATTTTAGATAAGATGAATGTACCCAGTACAAAAATGCCTGAATGTTTTTTTTCTTTTTTTTTTTTTTTCCTAGGCTTTGAGAGAGAAGTATGGAATTCAAGATTTTATGGTCCTACCATTTGAGCCGGTAAGCAGCTTTTTTTTAAACAAGTCAGCCTGAAGCAAAAGTTGCAATAGTTTTTTCTTCGCTATTGTGACGTGAAATGGCTTCTCGAACAAGGAAAAATGCAGGACTTGATTTTGTCTATTGGGAATTGATTGGATCATTGGATCATTGTGGTTTGCTATTATTGTGATATATTTATGATTAACACTGCAATATTCCATAAAAAAGAATAAGAATTGTCAACTTTGCAAAAGCTTTGTAATACTAAATGGATCATAAAGACCATTAGTGCCAATGAGTCCTACAATCTACTGAGGCTTACAATACTTTTACAGTATTACGCAAAATGTAAATAAGAATAAAATTTTTCTTATTTTCTAACTCGAGAAGAAAAAAATAAGATTAAAAAATAAGAATAAATAGATGAGTAAAGTTTGATGACAAACCTTCATGTCGTCTTGACAAAGCCTTGTCTGAAAGTTTGAAATAACTTTGAAAAGCTTTACGTTTGAAAAGTTTACTCAGAGAAGTCAATAAAATATTGTAAACATGTTCTAATGCTTTGTTAATGTTTTAACAAGTTTCTAGCATATTTTAACACATTGATGGCATGTTTTAGCATGTTGCTAACATGTTTTACATGATTTAGCATGTTGTGTGATTTCTAGCATGAATTAGCACATTGCTAGCATGATTTAACATGATTTAACACATTGCTGGAACGATTTAGCATTTTGTTAATATGATTTAGCACATCACTTACATGTTTTACCATGGTGCTAGCATGAATTAGCACATTGCTGGTACATGTCTAGCATGTTTTAGCATGTTTAAGCATTTTGGCCTAGGATAGTTAAGTTTGCTAGTGATAGACACCCAAATACTCTATAAGGTTATTGTATGACAGTTTTTGACCACCTCCATGAAAGTCTATGGGAATTTGGGAATGCATGGAAGTCCAATACGGGAATTACAAAAGTTGAATGATATAGTTAGGAATGATATAGCAACCCGAGTCAGAACAGTCTGAAGATCTGCCCTGAGTTTGGTTGTAACTTTAAAGGTGCCATAGAATTGAAAATTGAATTTGCCTCGGCATAGTTAAATAATTAGAGTTCAGTACATGGAAATGACATACAGTGAGTCTCAAAGACCATTTTTTCCTCCTCCTTATGTAAATCTCATTTGTTTAAAAGACCTCCGAAGAATAGGCGAATCTCAACATAACACCGACTGGACAATAGTGAAAAGTGGCAGATGGAGTGATAATAACTGACATGATCCATGATATCATGATATTTTTAGTGATATTTGTAAATTGTCTTTCTAAATGTTTCGTTAGCATGTTGCTAATGTACTGTTAAATGTGGTTAAAGTTACCATCGTTTCTTACTATATTCACGGAGACAAGAGCCGTCGCTATTTTCATTATTAAACACTTGCAGTCTGTATAATTCATAAACACAACTTCATTCTTTATAAATCTCTCCAACAGTGTGTAACGTTAGCTTTAGCCCCATTAACCACGGAGCATATAGCCTCAAACTCATTCAGAATCAAATGTAAACATCCAAATAAATACCATACTTACATAATCAGTTATGCTGCATGATGAACACTTTGTAAAGATCCATTTTGAGGGTTATATTAGCTGTGTGAACTTTGTTTATGCTGTATGTTATAGAGTCGCGAGCTTGGGGGCGGGGAGCGCGAGCATTTAAAGGGGAAGGATGCTGAATCGGCGCATATTTAATGATGCCCCAAAATAGGCAGTTAAAAAAATGAACAAAATAAAAACTATATTTTGAGCTGAAACTTCACAGACACATTCAGGGGACACCTTAGACTTATATTACATCTTGTGAAAGAACGTTCTAGGGCACCTTTAATGCAATAGGGTGTGATAGTGTTTAAATTTAGTTTCAGGAGAAGTTACGTACATAATAATAATAATAATAATAATAAACAAACTAACAGTATTTTGTATTTTATACAATTTTTTTTTTGCAGCACATATGCAGGACATGTTTATGTGGGGGTCTTTTCAGTTAGCAGTTTACTTCTACTTTATTTCCTTCCTTATCAACAAAGTAATTGTGAAGAAAGTGGCTGTAATTTAGTTGTCTTCATAGCTGTCAAGTCTGGATTTGCATGGAAAGTATAACCTATTGACTACTTTATAAAATAAAAAAAGGCAATTTGCCTTGCTGTGCCTGTCTGACTACTTCATGGATTAAGTGATTTCTCAGAATGATCCTAGATTTTGTTTGTCTAAATTAAAGTGACTTATGGGTTTATGTTCTACCAGGTACCCATCATTGAGATTCCAGAGTATGGGAACCTGTCGGCTCCTTTGGTTTGTGATGAACTGAAGATCCAAAGCCAGAATGACAGAGAGAAACTGGCCGAGGCTAAAGAAAAGGTCTACCTTAAGGGCTTTTACGAGGGGGTGAGACCATATGAACACCAACATCACTCAAATACCACATTTTCTTCTCTAATATAGTACCATAGTGTAATCCATGTAGGGGACACCTTTTGAAATATGTAAGGGATAATCCACAGCTATCTGTGCATTAAAATATTTTAGATATTTTAAAGAACCACCCAACGCGAAGTTGAGTGCATTCGAATCGTTTAATGCACAGCTGGTCATGGATTATCCCATTTATACCATGGTCATTTGCCAGCATTGACAAGTTAAAGCTGTCATTGATGTTTACATTAAATTTGACTGGAAGGGTTAAAATGGTGGTTATTTAAGTAATCTACGAGATAAAGTAGTGCGGTAAGATTACGTTTTTTTTTTTTTTATTGAATCATAATATTTATTTGAATGATTTGAAAGAGAGAGATATGTGTGTGATTTACCTGTGTCTGTGCAGTGTCTCTCAACTAGCAATGAAGCTGTGAGTTTAATTACTTCAAAAACAACAACAATACAACCTCCTGCTGAGTAATATAATGTAGTGATTCATTAGCAAAGTAAATTTATCTGACAAACGCAGTTGATATTTGAAATCACCAAAACAAACACCCCCCCTATCTTGATAGCTCCACCTCCAAATTCACAAACACGCAGGCACCTAAACTGACTTTGTACTACCTGTGCATTAAACTGTTTAATAGCACACCTTCCAGCCAATCAGAATTGAGTATTCAGACAGACCATGGTATAAGCATGTTTTAAATGCGGGTAGCATCTAAGGGTGCGTTCACACTCGTCATGTTTGGTTCGATTAAAACGAAACCTGGTGCGATTGCTCGGTTAGTGCTGTTCATTTTAACATATGTGAACGCTGCCATCCGAACCCTGGTGCACACCAAACAAGCGGACCGAGACCGCTGAAAAGAAGGGTCTCGGCCCACTTCCAAACGAACTCTGGTGCGGTTCGAATGATATATGAACGCAACACGGACCAAAGACATGTAAACAAACCAAAAACAGGAAGACGAGACCCTAAAAAGGACAATACGGCAATACGTCATAATATCCTACCAATCACATTGTGAATGTATGCCAATGCCTTAAGGTTCGGTATCTTTTGGTTCGGTGATAAAATTGCCAATCTGAACGCTAATCAGACCCGGACTAAATGTTTTTTTTTTTTCTTTGGTCCGGACCAAATGAACCAAACAAACCGAACCACAAGTGTGAATGCACCCTAAAGGTTGCTGGTTCAGTTTCTTTACAAATCTGCTAGATGACTACTTATACCTTCATGTGCACATCTGAGCAACTTTACTGAACTTTGTTTTGCTAGATCATGTTAGTGGAGGGTTTCAAGGGACAGAAGGTCCAGGATGTGAAGAAGCCCATTCAGAAGATGATGGTGGAAAAGGTTGGTGGACTATACGTTAACCTTGAAGCCTGACATTTGAAATAATTTTTTGAAATGGAAGAGTTTATTGAACCTTTAGACAAAGTCTAAATAAGTTTGCATGTTTTTTTGAGTATCATACTTGATATAAAGGTGACTTGACTGGATACATCAAGCTTTTATGGCTCATATAGTATGATATAGGAGAATATGGAGCTCATATCTGAGCACAAATATGCCCCAAACTGAGCAAAAATATGCAATTCAAACTGATCAAAAATATGCAATTCAAACTGATCAAAAATATGCAATTTAGTGTGGTTGCTGATATTTATATGGCCAAAAAGTAAGATGAAATTCGGATAGCTTAAAATGTAAATCAAAGCGATCTTTATAATTTTATAGTAGACTAATTACATAAAATGCATATTAGCAGTTGCTCTATATCTTCCAATAATATGTCTGATATTTAAATGCTAAGTTTTATCATTAAAGCTCTGTATTGTTTAGCAAAACATATAATCCAATGTAATACAATGATGATTGAGCCTGATGGATCATATTGAATACTCACATTTTAACATTATCTATGGATAATCAAGTAAACCTAAGTTGCTTCAGTCCAGTAAGTGTTCATCTTAATATATTACCAACAACATACAGTAAAAGTTATTCTTACTTTTATTCTATGTTTACTTTATAAAAATCAGTAAAGATTTCACAGCAAATCGACACATGAACCTCGACCTGAAGGTGGACGATTTTAGAATGGCACTAAAAGGCCTTCTACTTGCTAAAAAAGTTTCAACTATCAATCAGACAACAGAAGAAATGTAGTAGATTGTGTGCATTTTTTTCAGTTCGGATCATGTTAATAATTTGGCCTTAGAGCTTTGCATATAAAATATGATGGCTTTATAGGGCTAATGATTGACCATTGAGTGTTGGATTGGGAATCCATTTTTTAAAAATAAAATATGGAAACAAACTTGGTCTAACCCTATTTTGTTCATATTTTTAGGGTGAGGCGCTGATTTACATGGAGCCAGAGAAGCAGGTGTTATCTCGGTCTGCAGACGAGTGTGTTGTGGCGTTGTGCGATCAATGGTTAGTGCAGAAAACTCTCTCACACAGACACTACATAATGTTGTACACATCTCAGAGCCCATGATAACGTCCACTTCTGTCTTGTATTCACTTCCTTTTCAATAAAAGAGTGCCTTATCCTTGTGATCTTGTGTAATTTTAGTCCTTTTTTATCGCGGTGCCTTGCCTTGCAGTGTCACTGATCGATTTGACTTGTCAGACAGTGACTGGGGTCTTTATCTGGCAGGTATCTGGATTATGGCAATGAGGAATGGAAAAAGCAAGCCATGGGCGTCCTGGAGGCTCTGGAGACGTAAGTCTCACACTTTGTATCATTGGGAGATTGCAGTGGAAAATTGTCAAGTTGCTATGAGGTGCCATTCTTTCTGGAGAAGCTGCATTAAAGGATTAGTTCACTTCAGAATTAAAATTTCCTGAAAATTTACTTACCCCCATGTCATCCGAGATGTTTATGTCTTGCTTTCTTCAGTTGAAAAGAAATTAAGGTTTTTGATGAAAACATTCCAGGATTTTTCTCCATATAGTGGACTTCACTGGGGTTCAACGGGTTGAAGGTCCAAATGTCAGTTTCAGTGCAGCTTCAAAGAGTTCTACACGATCCCAGACAAGGAATAAGGGTCTTATCTAGAGAAACCATTGGTCATTTTCTAAAAAAAAATTAAAATTATATACTTTTTAACCACAAATGCTCGTCTTGCTTTTGCTCTTGCTCTGCGACGCGCCACACATTAGGTAATCACGTTGGAAAGGTCACGCGTGATGCCGGCGGAAGTACCAAGCATGTGTTCACAAAGTGAACGTGCAAAGACTAAGTCAAACGGCCTATACAAAAACGAGGTAAAACGATGTTGGAGGAGAAAATGTTTTTCGCCCTACCACAGTACTTCCGCCTACGTCAAGCGTGACCTTTCCAACGTGATTACGTAATGCGTGGCACATCGCAGAGCAGCGATTATTTTTTATTTTTTTAAGAAAATGACCTTACCGTGGAAGGGCGAAAAACTCCTTCTCATTTTCTCCTCCAACATCGTTTTACCTCGTTTTTGTATAGGCCGTTTGACTTAGTCTTTGCACGTTCACTTTGTGAACACATGCTTGGTACTTCCGCCGGCATCACGCGTGACCTTTCCAACGTGATTACCTAATGTGTGGCGCGTCGCAGAGCAAGAGCAAAAGCAAGACGAGCATTTGTGGTTAAAAAAGTATATAATTTTAATTTTTTTAGAAAATGACCGGTCGTTTCTCTAGATAAGACCCTTATTCCTCGTCTGGGATCATGTAGAGCTCTTTGAAGCTGCACTGAAACTGACATTTGAACCTTCAACCCGTTGAACCCCAGTGAAGTCCACTATATGGAGAAAAATCCTGGAATGTTTTCATCAAAAACCTTCATTTCTTTTTGACTGAAGAAAGAAAGACATAAACATCTTGGGTGACATGGGGGTGAGTAAATGATCAGGAAATTTTAATTCTGAAGTCAACTAATCCTTTAATGTGTGAATATTGACTTTATTTTTTGCTCTTCAGGTTCTGTGATGAAACCAGAAAGAACTTTGAAGCAACGTTGGCTTGGCTTCAGGAGCATGCCTGTTCCAGAACGTATGGGTTAGGTAAGACCGGCTTATCTTTGTGCCGTTGTTGCTTTGTTGCAAGCTTTTCCCGCATCCTGTTTGATTTTTTTCTTTTGGAATAAATTGCTTGTAATAGTTAGGCAAACTGCTCAAAGTTTTCTTTGCACACATCCTTTTGAAAGCACCTCAAATGACCGATCTTTGTGTGAAGCTAATCTTAATCAAAGTCTTTTTGTAAGGACAAGGCCCATCTATATTTCTTTTGTAACACTCTTATTTCTCGCTCCTCCCTTGCCCCCAAACCACTCAGCGATACCATCAGCAATTTTCTTGCCATTCCTTAGAGAGAACCTTTGATTTTGGAGTTCTTTTATGTGTTTGGTTCCCATAGGAACCCGGTTGCCATGGGATGAACAATGGCTCATTGAGTCCCTGTCGGACTCCACCATCTACATGGCCTACTACACCGTGGCACATCTCCTCCAGGGAGGGGTTCTCAACGGACAAGGACCCTCCCCACTGGGAATCAGGTATTATTTGCTCTCCCAGAAAAAGCTTGAAAGTTTAAAAAAATGCAAAAAAGACCTTTGCATGCAACAGATTTATGTAATACAAGATTTTATAGGCTGAACATCACTTAAGCAGGGGGGAATGAGGAAAGGTGGTTGATGGGAATAATGATCATTTGGAATCTGGCATCTAGTTTTATTTTATATGCAAGTCAGTCCGATATTCCCCATTCATTCAGCTTACGCCTTGACATTTTACCACTAGCATGGGGCAGGATCCTAAGTATAATTTAAAGATTAAAATACCGGCTTATCTATTAGCACTGCAGAAATGTTAGCATTTTAAAGGATTAGACAATGTAATTTATTACTCACCCTCATGTCGTTCCACACCCGTAAGACCTTCGTTCATCTTTGGAACACAAATTAAGATATTTTTGATGAAATCTGATGGCTCAGTGAGGCCACTATTGCCAACAATGTCACTGAACCTCTCAAGATCCAGAAAGGTACTAAGGACATATTTAAAACAGTTCATGTGACTACAGTGGTTCAACCTTAATATTATAAAGAAACGAGAATACCAAAAAAAAAAAAACGACTAACAACTTTTCAACAATATCTAGTGATGGGCGATTTCAGAACACTGCTTTGAAGCTTTATGTATCTTTTGTTTGTGAATCAGTGGTTCGGAGCGCCAAAGTCACGTTCGATTTTAGTAAACGAGGCTTTGTTTATGCAATCTGAACCACTGATTCAATGACTGAGTCACTGAGTCAATGGCTTTTTTGAATGGATTTTTGGTTAAATGTCTGAAATAAGGTCTGTGGTGAACACAATCTCAAGATACTTGCACGATTTATTCTATGACATAAAATACATCAGTTATACCACCTTGTGGGTTTTTGTTGTACTCGATAAAAGTAAATACGATTGCTAACAAGTGGCTAAAACAGAGGTTTTCGTGGACATTAAACATCATCACGCTGAACATCTAAACTCATCTGCTCACTAGTCCACTTTCACAGCCTTGTTGTGTTTATAACTGTGCTCTTGCAACTATTCTCACTCAAATTTTCAAGGAAATGTTTTGTAAATGAAGATTAAAAGAGCTTAGTGGTGAGGACGTTGAAGTCACGTGACCATGCTGTAGTTCATTTATAGCATGTCCTAAAACTAATTTTTTTCCACACCTGCCAATGGCCGGTGACTTAAGAAAATTTACCGGCCATGATGTTTTGAGCTGTTTTAACTGAAAGCAACTTGTGCTGACATGTCCGTGCCATTGTTTTGTGTCAAGATGCACTCCAGTAATGTGTTTTTCTAAGTCTTTTCATGTTTATAAAAGCTACTTAAATGTCCAAACCAGGCCCAAATGTAAAATAACACTGCAGTGTTTCCCACAGGATTTTGTGAGACTTGTGGTTCCAGATGACATCATACATTAATTGGCATATTTGTGATGTCACTGCATCGTGTTTGCGTTCAGACAAATTTTGGCACTTCGGATCTGTTTTGCTTCTACTCTGACCTGTAACATACTGTAATACAACAGAATGCTCAGTAGAACTGTTCCCATTTACATATTTTCTGTTTCTGTTGTCAGAGATGAAACAAGTATAAAATAGTGACTAAACAAGACCCATTAATACTACATGTTAACCAGGAGTCACTCTCGCTATACTCATTAAATCCTGATTTATAATCGCGACATCGTCTGACAAAATCACCATACATCTACATTAAAGAGTGGCTATATGTGGTGGTTTTGGCTAAATTACTTCCTTATTTGTCTCATGCAGCACACTGCTTGCTTCTGAGTAATAAAATGTGCAAATTTACAGACAAACTACGTTCATGTTCATATGCACAAACAGTCAGTAACAGTGACAGGTGCTTCGAAATGCAGTTTTATACTCATTTATTGACAAGTTTGCTGCGGTACGGTCAGTTGAAAGCACTGCTTCTCTGCCGCTTCTCTGCAGCTTTTATGGATAAGTCGCCAAAGTGGTCTGAAAGTTGCTATATGTAGTGCTAAAGTCACGCCTGTGTGTAAGAGACGTGGGAGCAGGTGGCGGGGGAGGTGGCTATTTGTGGCAGTCAGTGTGAATATTGTGACAGGCCGCCATAACTAAATAAATGTATGGGAAACACATAATCTTCACTGTATAAATTAAACTGATTAATCCTTGTTGAAGTTACAGAAGTTGTCCAGTCAAGAACAGTGAGTGATTTTTTTTTTTTTTTTTTTTTTTTTTTTTAATATTTGATTAACATTAAAGGTGCCCTCGAATGAAAAATTTAATTTACCTTGGCATAGTCAAATAACAAGAGTTCAGTACATGGAAATGACATACAGTGAGTCTCAAACTCCATTGTTTCCTCCTTATTATATATATCTCATTTGTTTAAAAGACCACTGAAGGCGAATCTCAACATAACACCGACTGTTACGTAACAGTCGGGGTGTACTCCCCAATATTTGCATATGCCAGCTCATGTTCCCAACATTATGAAAGGCATTAGAAAAGGACAGAATGTCTGGATGTGCACAGGCGAATCAACAGACTAGGTAAGCAAGAACAATAGCGAAAAATGGCAGATGGAGCAATAATAACTGACATGATCCATGATATCATGATATTTTTAGTGATGTTTGTAAATTGTCTTTCTAAATGTTTTGTTAGCATGTTGCTAATGTACTGTTAAATGTGGTTAAAGTTACCATTGTTTCTTACTGTATTCAAGGAGACAAGAGAGCCATCGCTATTTTCATTATTAAACACTTGCAGTCTGTATAATGCATAAACACAACTTCATTCTTTATAAATCTCTCCAACAGTGTAGCATTAGCCATTAGCCACGGAGCATAGCCTCAAACTCATTCAGAATCAATGTAAACAATATAACAGTATACAATACTCACATAATCCGACGCATGCATGCCGCATGCATGACGAACACTTTGTAAAGATCCATTTGAGGGTTATATTATCTGTGTAAACTTTGTTTATGCACTGTTCAAGGCAAGCGCGAGCTCCGTGGGCGTGGAGCACGAGAATTAAAGGGCCAGTAGCCCTGAATCGGCTCATTTATAATGATGCCCCAAAATAGGCAGTTAAAAAAATTAATTTAAAAAAATCTATGGGGTATTTTGAGCTGAAACTTCACAGACACATTCAGGGGACACCTTAGACTTATATTACATCTTTTTAAAAAAAGTTCTAGGGCACCTTTAAAAACACAGACAGCAGCAGGATTATTAGCCTGCTGTCACTTTGAGACCGAATGCACAGATCCAGTATACTGATACTGTTACACATTGGTTTTCTTTCTCAACTGTTTGTTCACTTAAGACATAACCGACTATGTTTACTAGGATACTCGCCGAGACAGGCTTTTTTTTTTTTTTTGACTTCATTTTGTGTGAATTTGTCCATTCAAGTGCAGGAAGACGTGAATGGGAGCTCAGTCTTGTATTTCTGGGCGCACACTTTAGATGTTTATGCTTTCCCACACAGCGCATGAGTAATTGCATTCCCTTTTGCATCTTCTTGCACTTTAATATTTAAATTAGCATGCGTGTGATGATGCAGCGCTGGCCTGTCGACTGTCTGGAACGTCATTCGCGTTTGTTTACATTCATGTTCTCACAACATTGCATTGTTAGAATTCATAAAAATATTACCGGCCAACTGGCGATTGACACTTTCATATACTTGCCAACACCAATTTTTACTCTCATTTGGCGCTTGGCAGGTTTTTAGGCCCTGGTTTATAGCATATGTTTAACTTTTTACTTCTGGCAATTGTATTTTGCCTTCACAATTCATAAAAGTTGAGTTCATTTGTGAAGATTATCTTGATGAACAAAACATAGAAATCAGAAACTTTTGTTGGTCACAAAGTTTATATTGTGCAATAATCTAAAAGCCAATGGAAAAATCCTATTGGGTTATTATCAAGTAACCAGGATGATGATAACTTCCTATGGTTTGGATTACAAAAATACATCATCACTGCAGTGCTCTATATAGTAAAATAATGAATAAAGCAGTAATAAAATGGAAAACAGTTAGAAGGTGAACTTTACTTAAAGGTGCCCTAGAATTAAAAATTGAATTTACCTTGGCATAGTTGAATAAAAAGAGTTCAGTACATGGAAATGACATACAGTGAGTCTCAAACACCATTGTTTCCTCCTTCTTATATAAATCTCAATGATATTTTTAGTGATATTTGTAAATTGTCTTTCTAAATGTTTCATTAGCATGTTGCTAATGTACTGTTAAATGTGGTTAAAGTTACCATCGTTTCTTACTGTATTCACGGAGACAAGAGTCGTCGCTATTTTCATTTTTAAACACTTGCAGTCTGTATAATTCATAAACACAACTTCATTCTTTATAAATCTCTCCAACAGTGTGTAATGTTAGCTTTAGCCACGGAGCACTATCAAACTCATTCAGAATCAAATATAAACACCCACATAAATACTATACTCACATACGAACATCTTGTAAAGATCCATTTGAGGGTTATATTAGCTGTGTGAACTTTGTAAATGCACTGTATTATAGAGTCGCGAGCTCGATGGGCAGGGAGCATGAGATTTAAAGGGCCAGCAGCCCCTGAATCGTTGCATAGTTAATGATGCCCCAAAATAGGCAGTTAAAAAAATTAATTTAAAACAATCTATGGGGTATTTTGAGCTGAAACTTCACAGACACATTCAGGGGACACCTTAGACTTATATTACATCTTGTAAAAAAACGTTCGATGGCACCTTTAAATTTTTAATATTTAATTTAGTTTGCATAAAACAGCCTCATTGTGAATCAAATTAAGAACAAAAATGACATGGAATATGTTGTTCCTCACCGTCTGAATGTCCTGCCACACATATTCATTGTTACTTGAATAAAAATAGTAATTCAAAAAAAATGATACAGAAGAACATATTTCCTCCCCTCAGGCCCGAGCAGATGACGAGGGAGGTTTGGGATCACATCTTCTTCAAAACAACACCTTTCCCAAAGACGGACATCCCGAAGGAGAACCTGCAGAAGCTCAGGAGGGAGTTCGAGTTCTGGTACCCTGTAGACGTGAGAGTATCAGGGAAGGACCTGGTGCCAAACCACCTCTCATATTACCTCTACAATCATGTAGCCATGTGGCCCAATGACAGGTACAATGCAGTTTATAGACCGTACAAATCTTTCTGTACAGTGTGTTGAGAAAAATGTATTGTAATGTGAAGAATGTTTTTCTTGTGTATCTCACCTTCGCCTACGCTTTCCCCCTGTTTCTTGTAATTCCTAAATCAATTTTATATATTATATATTATATATTTGATCAATTATATATTTTTTTTAATAGTGGAAAATGGCCACAAGCAGTACGTGCCAATGGTCATCTTTTGCTAAACTCTGAAAAGGTGAGTTAATATTCCACTGTTTTCTTGTCAGGAAACATTTGGCTTCACAACATACGCTGACTTGGCTCTAACTTTAGCTGTTTCGAGGGCCACATATCTTTTTCCTTACAAAAGTAGTCAAATCTCCCAGAAAATCATTTAAGTATTAGTTATATAGTATTCTAAAATTTAATAGTATTTTTAATACGCTTTTATTTTATATTTCTCTAGTCATTTTAGTATGTTAGTAAGGTTTATGTGCTTTTATAAGTTTTTCGTCTTATTGATGTTTGTGTTTTACTTTTTTCAGCTTTATTTCAACTTATGATTGTGAATAATTCTAGTTTTAGTGAACATTAACAACACTAGTTGAGAAGTTCCTCTGTATTTATGAACACACATGTTATGGTTGGTCCTCTTCAGCTATCTAATTAGGTGTGTTTGTATCCACCAGATGTCCAAATCCACTGGCAACTTTCTCACTTTGAGTCAAGCCATTGCCAAATTTTCAGCAGATGGTAAGTCCTTCATAAGTATTCTGCTCATTGTAAGGCCAAACACTTTACACGCTCTCAGACTCTTACCACATCGGGCTGTTTTATTTAGTGCCAGAATCAGGAATAGATTTAATCCTTATGCATGTAAGGATTTATGTTGGTCTACATTTGTCATTGATGAGTGCACTTGTCTGTGGTTATTTATATCAAGTCTAACCTTGCAACCCCACAATTTACTTATATGCTCGTTTATGTGACCTGTAATGGAGATTTAAGAATGTGAATGCCATAAACCTCATTAAATCCATCCATCTGTCACTGTCTGTCTGTCTTAGGCATGCGTTTGGCTCTGGCTGATGCAGGGGACACGGTGGAGGATGCTAACTTCGTTGAGGCCATGGCAGATGCGGGGATTTTGCGCCTCTTTACATGGGTGGAATGGGTGAAAGAGATGATCGCCAATCAGAACAACCTGAGGACCGGACCAGCGGACACATTTAATGACAGAGTGTTTATTAGGTAACACTAGTGTTATAAAAAAAGCAACACAAAGCGCAGACAGGAGGTCTATTTACACTATAACAAAAAAAAATATTAGTATAATAAAAAAATATTAGTATTAGTACAACGAGTGAATTTTATGTGAAAGCACAATGTACCAAAAGTATATTGTGGCATAATAACAATAATGTACGGATGAAGTAATAAGTAAAGATAATAAAAAGGTGATAGTACACTACTGTTCAAAAGTTTGGGGTCAGTAAGAATTCTTTTCAATATTTCAATATTTTTATTCAGCAAGGTGAAAGTGACAAAGACATCTGTAATTTTTTTGTAGAGTTCTATTTCAAATACATGCTGTTCTTTTGAGCAAAGAATCCTGAAAAAAAAAAAAATGTATCATGATTTCCACCAAAATATTAATTATAATGTAATATATAATAATATTGTATATGTGATTTCTGAAGGATCATGTGACATTCATTCATTCATTCATTCATTCATTCATTCATTCATTCATTCATTCAGAGAGGCACAATTTTAATCTGGAAAAAAAAGGTCTTACTTCTTTGTCTGTTTATTTAGTTAAAATTGAATCCTACATGATATGTGTCTGTCTGCAGCGAAATGAATTCCGGCATCATTAAAACAGAGCAGCACTATGAGAGAATGATGTACAAGGAGGCGTTGAAGAGCGGCTTTTTTGAGTTCCAGGTAGCGTATACAAACTTGCATTCAACATCCTTCACAACATCCATTGGCTAAATACACTTTGTGAATGTGGGGTTGAGTCATATAGAGCAGTGTTTCTCAACTGGTGTGCACTGTGCAGTCAACAAATGTAATGCTTTTCTGATGAAAGACTTTTATTTTGAAAGTCTTGCACAAAAGCTGTTGACTCTTCTGTCAGACAAAGTTTAAGTAAAGAGTGCCTGAGAAAAAAATGCATTGTCTTGATTCAGTATCTGCGGTCAGATGATATGTTGTCAGGCTATATGTCAATGTAATTAATTGAATGTTATTTTCATAACATGTTACTAAATAAAATGTGTCTCACCTTTAGAAAACTTTTCACTCGCACTCTTCATTTGCATGCGCAATGTATTTCAAGTCATTATAAATAAAGCGCAAAAGAAATTACAAGCATGCAACGTTGCAGTTATGTTGTCTATAATTAAGGTCAATAAGGTCAATAAAAAAAGGCCATGTGGGTCCCATGGCCAAACCAGTTGAGAGCCACTGATATAGAGCAATTATATCTGCAGTAGTAATATTAATTAAAAATAACAATAAAACATTATGCCATGTTATTGTGTCATTCCATGATATTTGTCAGGAAACCTTCAGTGAGACTATATATAATTAACAATTTCTTGATTCTTTGAAGGCTGCCAAGGATAAATACAGGGAGCTGGCCATCGAGGGCATGCACAGGGATCTTGTGTTCCAGTTTATCGAGAAGCAAACACTCCTGCTGGCTCCCATCTGCCCCCACCTGTGTGAACACACCTGGTCCCTGCTGGGGAAGGTGAGACCCCGTATCAAAGGAATTGCTCGCTTGCTCTTAAACCATAACATTTCATCAAAAATACAGTCGGAACAATAATAATGTGAAATAGTTTTTTATTCGAATGTATTGTAAAGTGTAATTTATTCCTGTGATCAAAGCTGAATTTTCAGCATCATTACTCCAGTCTTCAGTGTCACATGATCCTTCAGAAATCACTCTAATATGCTGATTTGCTGCTCAAGAAACATTTCTTGTTATTATTTTTGTTGAAAACCGTTTTAGCTGCTTCATATTTTTTGAAGAAACGGTGATACATTTTATTTTTCAGGATTCTTTGATGAATATTATTTAAAGGTGCCCTAGAATCAAAAATTGAATTTACCTTGGCATAGTTGAATAACAAGAGTTCAGTACATGGAAATGACATACAGTGAGTCTCAAACTCCATCGTTTCATCCTCCTTATGTAAATCTCATTTGTTTAAAAGACCTCTGAAAAACAGGCGAATCTCAACATAACACCGACTGTTACGTAACAGTCGGGATCATTAATATGTACGCCCCCAATATTTGCATATGCCAGATCATGTTCAAGGCATTACACAAGGGCAGCCAGTATTAACGTCTGGATCTGTGCACAGCTGAATCATCAGACTAGGTAAGCAAGCAAGGACAATAGCGAAAAATGGCAGATTTAGCAATAATAACTGACATGATCCATGATATCATGATATTTTTAGTGATATTTGTAAATTGTCTTTCTAAATGTTTCGTTAGCATGTTGCTAATGTACTGTTAAATGTGGTTAAAGTTACCATCGTTTCTTACTGTATTCACGGAGACAAAAGCCGTCGTTATTTTCATTTTTTAAACACTTGCAGTCTGTATAATGCATAAACACAACTTCACGGAGCACGTGATTTAAAGGGGCCGCAGCCTGAATCGGTGCATAGTTAATGATACCCCAAGATAGGCAGTTAAAAAAATTAATTAAAAAAAATCTATGGGGTATTTTGAGCTGAAACTTCAGACACATTCAGGGGACACCTTAGACTTATATTACATCTTGTAAAAACTGGTTCTAGGGCACCTTTAAAATAGAAATCTTTGTAACAATATAAATGACTTTACTGTCACTTTTGATCAATTTAATGCATCCTTGTTGAATAAAAAATGTATTCTTTACTTATTTACTTAACTTTTGAATCTATCACGGTTCTGCAAAAACTATTTTCAACATTGAGAATAAGAAGAAATGTTTCTTGAACACCAAACAAATGTATAATTCAGTTTTGCTATCACAGGAATAATTTGCATTTTAAAATGTTTTTAAATAGTAAACAGTCCTTTTTAAATTGCAGTTTGTTTATTTAATTTTACATTGTAAATTTTATTTTTATTGCTATAGGAGATTGTATCTCTATAAACAACTGAAAATGACTGGCTTATTATACGTTATCCTTTATTTGTTTTAATTTGTTTTAAATGAAAGTATGTGCAAATCCAGTAAATAACAAAAACAAAACCCATCTTTAACTCAGTGGCACATTTAACACTTTCACTTTTTCTCTGGTTATAGAGCAGTTCTGTAATGAAGGCTTGCTGGCCTACAGCCGGTCCAGTGGATGAGATCTTGATTCGATCCTCACAGTATCTGATGGACACTGCTCATGACCTTCGCCTTCGCCTGAAAGCTTACACACAGCCAGCCAAGGGCAAGGTATGGACTTCTCCACATCACCACAATACAATATTTGCTTATATTTTTTTTATATATTTTCCACTGTGTTGGACATGTTGCTATGTGTTTTCTTTCTTATTTTGTCATAACATTTAATAAGAAGTCAAGTGTCTTTTTATACTCTCTTAAAATCACCTTGGTCCATTCAGAGTGAAATGTTCATGTGCCAATTCACCAAATTTTAACATAAATCATTAATAAAGATCACAATTTCAAAATAAAATTTTAAACCCTCACTCTGAGTTTGCATGTTTTGATGTCCACATGATCTTTTTCAAGAAATGACACTGGCTGTAGCATTTCTATTGTAAAGAAGTGTCCAAATATCAAAGATTAATGGACATTTGACCAGTATTAAACAAGGATTTGATCATTCTGTAAAGTGTAACAACAACAATCACCAGGCCATTTTGCCTTCTGCAGCCAATTGTCATAATACATAATGTATGCCAGTTGATTGTTTAAGTCAGGCATATTCAGATGCCGGACTCCAGTCCGGGTCCAGACCCTGGGTTGGCTCCAACCGGACCGTGAGACCGAGAGTTATTGGGAAAATAATTTGTAGATGGCACGGAAAGACTTTGCAAATACTAGTTAACTTTGTTTTCTGCTCATGATGAGGGCATTTTGATTATTTTTTACATTGTTTGTTTTAGTAGGTACTTATTTTAAAGGGGTGGTTCAGTGTTTTTTTTTTTTTTTCTAGGCTTGATTGTGTTTTTGGGGCGCAGTTTAACATGTCTTAATGCTTCATTTTTTTAAAAAAGCTGTATTTTTTATACATTTTACCTTTATTCTACACCTCTGTTTCCATTGTCATTTGAATGGCTCGTTTGACTTCCTGATTCTATGAAGCCACTCCCTCCAATTTACGCAATGTGCTCAGATTGGTTAGCTGGACCAGTGTATAGTGATTCGCTGAGGCGTCCGGAAACGCCACGCCCCTTACCATTAGTTGTTGTGAACATAGAAGTTTGTTGGTGTTTGTTGAAGTATGCAATAGAATTTAGTTAACTGGCTAGCAAAGCAAAAATGCGTTGGTCTTTGTTTAAGTCCTTGATGCAACGTCCTGAACTTTAGAAATTGCACCCCCTAGTGGTTAAAATGGGCTAAACTTGCCTATTTTCATTGATCTGTTCGTCCTAAAATCATGTTATGACTCTTTTAATAGTGCTTAAATCGCAACATATCTCCCATTGCTATGCATGGTTCTGTAATTGCGACTTGCAGCTATATTTATAGTAATTATGATAATTATACACAATTTGAACAGTTGTAACTTTTTATCTTTATGGTGAAAACTCACCAAACTTTGCACTCATGAAGGGTGAGTGGCTGTTTTCATGGACTAAATGTGTAGTTGCATAGCAACTAGTGGTTAAATGTGATATTCAAAACCTTAACCCTGCTACCCCGACATTAACATTTCAGCAATTTCTTTTATTTATGAAGATTTTCAGTTAGGTTCTTTTACAGTAGCTACCCATTGGGTTTGTACTTGAAATTAGTAGCATGATTCATAAAATCCTTATAACCTTTAGCCGTTAGACAGAGATCCTTCACCTCCAGACCCCACTGAATCAGAAATGACCTCAAGAATGAGTCAAGTCGACAGCTGTCATGTAAAGTGAGTTCAGCGCTGTCCCAGACATCCCCTGACAGAAGAGTAGTGCATTATCCCTCGCTTTTAACATGGGACGTTTCCCTACAGTCTGTTTCTACTTATGCCGGTCCTTACGTAAGCGCTATGAGTCAAGCCTCTGAGGAAAGAGGCTTTTCTCAGTCCTGTTGTTGGGACCATGTGGTAATGGATGTCGCTTTGGATAAGGAGTTGTTGTGCTGATGTGTTTAAGACTTTGAAGGAAACTATACTGGGGGAAGCTGCAAAAATAAAAAACCTTCCCTGGATTTACTCTATTCCATCACAACCCATTTACATAAAAATGTTTGTAGAACTCTTAACATTAATAATACTGAATCTTACTGTCATTTTTGTGTAATGGGCTTTTAACCATCTTTGCTTTCCTTTGTCAACCACAGAAAGGGGACAGCAAGCCACCAGCTAAGCCTACGCACTGCACCATCTATGTAGCGAAGACCTACCCACCCTGGCAGCACAGCGCCCTCTCTCTGCTGGGCAAACATTACAAGGTATAAACACCCTAATCACACCTCAGTACACTCATATATCAAAGTGTGCAAATTGAGACAATCTTCACATATTTAATAGGGCTGGGTATTCACCCAGATTTCAAATTTGTAATTGATTTGATTCCGATTGACTAGCTTGATTAGTTTGGGTGCCCAATCCTGTTCCTGGAGATCTACCTACCTGGGCTGCGTTCCAGTTCGGTTTTTAAATGCCCTTCCCTCGCTAACTTCACTCGGTCTTGTTGACTCGGATGTACGTCATTGCTTACGTTGCACGAGTGTCCACTTCTGGCGGAACCTTTGTATGGGCTGAACTGGAACGTCCTAAGCCCTTGATCACTTGGAATCCGCAATGGAGCTGATTTATTATTTATTTTTCCCCCTTACAAAATTGCTTAATACAGAATTCTATGTGTATATATGTGTGTTTTAAATGTTTAAAAAATAATTAATATATCATAGAGTTGTTTGTGGTGGGGTAAATTAAACGCGATATGCGGTGACGTCACAATCGTGTTGCATTGTGGGTTATGGAGCTGCCTGAAGTGTACATATGAGTAGACTCGCTCCCTCGGTCAAAATCGAGGGAGCGAGGGTCTGTCCATATAAACTTCCCTCGTCCACTTCACGAAGTGGAACGCACTTCAAAATGGCGGCAGGGATTCCCCCGAGGGGAAGTGTTTAGGGAAGTTTGCGAGTGCGTGTCTAAAACCGAACTGGAACGCAGCCCTGCAGATTTCAGATCCAACCCTGATCCAACACACCTGTCTGTAATTATCAAGTGTTCCTGAAGATCTTAATTAGCTAGTTCAGTTGTATTTGATCAGGGTTGGAGCTGAACTTTGCAGGTAGGTAGATATCCAGGAACAGGATTGGGCACCCCTGGTCCTTCCACACCCGTAAGACCTTCATTCATCTTTGGAACACAAATTAAGATAATTAACACTTTCAGATGCCCAGAAAGCTACTAAAGATATGTTTAATACAGTTCATGTGACTACAGTGGTTCAACCTTAATGTTATGAAGCGACGAGAATACTTTTAGTGCACCAAAAATAACAAAATAACGACTTTATTCAGCAATATCTAGTGATGGGTGATTTCAAAACACTGCTTCACGAAGCTTCGAAGCTTTACGAATCTTTTGTTTCGAATCATTGTTTTCAGAACGTGTATCAAACTGCCAAAGTCACACCTCCCAATCACGTGACAATTTGATACGCACTCCGAACCACTGATTCAAAACAAAAGATTCGTAAAAAGCTTCAAACACTTGAATAGCCCACGTTTTTAGGTTAATTTTAAAGCGAGCGGCCATGTAAAGTCGCTACTACTTACATGTTTTATATGATAAGCCATATTTGAGGTCCTGCCGGATGTACTGTATTTACTACTTTTATTTTCTGCAACTAATAAGATTTTGGTCGACTAAGCCTCTTCTCGTCGACTGTTATGGGGCAGCCCTACTAATTGGTCAACGTGTTTATATCAATATATTTTTTATATCAGTCACATAATTTGGTTTCTACTCCAATTCATTGTTGAAATATAAACATTTAAACAGTGTCCGTCATTACCTTTTTTTCGTGATTGATTAATAGATGAGACATCACTAACCGGTTTAATAAGAATTTAATATGTAATACAGTGCATACATTTTTTTAAAAATGCTCCTCTCTATAGTTGTGTTTGTTTTTTGACGATTTAATGGGCATTGAATGGCTTATTCTCAGGTAAATGTAATGTTATGTGACAAAGTTTATTGGGATTATTGGATGGTAGGTGTGCTACAAATAAGTCGAGATTTGTTCACATCAACCGAAAACAGCTTAGACTAAAAGATTGATTCTTGGGATTTAAGAGTCAATGAATAAGTTCATCAAATTGATCAACTGATATTGTCAACAGCCATAATATTTAAAATTGTTAAACCCTCATTTCAAGATTTCTTGAACTGATTTCTTCAAGAGTTGAAAAATATGGATCATGCTGTTTTTTTTTTTGTTTTTTTTTTTTTAATAAAAGGAGGAAATGGTGAATATTAGGTGTTGCATATGTAATTATTATGGTGTATTGGGATATGCAGTGATTTGAGCATTTCTCTTGTACTATTTAAAATGCCACTGTTGAGTTTAGTGGGTTGAATCTTGACCTGAGCAGTGAATCAAATGGCTATTCTGTCCCATTGTCATTTCCAGAGCAACAGTGGAGCTTTGCCTGACAATAAGGTCATCGCCATGGAGCTGGGTGCCATGCCGGAGCTGAAGAAATATATGAAGAGAGTGATGCCCTTTGTAGCCATGATAAAGGTAGAAGAGAAGTTTGGTACTTGAATACAATCATGAAAAAAACAGGGTTTTAGATTATTATTGGGTCATTCTGTGTCAACTCAACCAGAGGTTCTCGGCTCAAATTTTTGATTTTGTTATTTTTTTCTGTAGAAAGGCAAACATAAATAGTGATGGAAGCCAAAATATTAAATCTCACAGATGTATATTTACTGAGTAATCCACAATTTTGTAGAAGGGTGTCAAAATGACAATTTTCACTTGAGAGTTGAAGCCAAATTAGAGAGGTGTAAAAATGACTTTAGAAAGATGGAAGCATCATTATTTTATTTTTACACAGAAATTGGTAAGTATATTTGTAAAATCTGTTGACTTTATCTTTGTTTCATTAAAAAATGGCAAATGCACTTGTGTTTTTTGCCTCATGTTTATATGCCTGTAACTCAAGAAGTATTAAAGATATCGGTAACACTTTACAATAAGGTTCATTAGTTAACATGAACTAATAATGAACTGCACTTCTACAACATTTATTAATCTTTGTTAATTTCAACATTTACTAATACATTATTAAAATCTTGTTAACATTAGTTAATGCACTATGAACTAACATGAACAAACAATGAACAACTGTATTATCATTAGCTAATGAAGATTAGTAAGTACAATAACAAATGTATTGTTCATGGTTAGTTCGTTAGTTAATACATTAACTAATGTTAACAAATGAACCTTATTGTAAAGTGTTACCAAGATATCTTAATATCCTTTTAGATTCTGATTCTTTCAAACTTTCCTTTTGGTATCTCCATTTTTAAAGGCCCTATATAGTTCAGCCCCATAGATATTGGGAAATGTATCTTGTTTCCCACTATCAAAACAATTGAATACAACAGACCTCTCAAAAGAATGCCAAAAACAAATATTTTCCAAAGTTTACATGTCTTTAATGCAAGAAGTGTTGAAGATATCTTAATGTCATTTTTTTTTTTTTTTTTTTTTTCTTTTGAAACTTTTCTTTACGATACTGCACAAACTTTTCTTTAAGTTACGATACTGCGCATTTGAACTCTTGGTAGCTTCAGAAGTTGTTAAATATATCTTATAGATTCTTATAAATACACATTTGAGAGCAAGTTAATGTGCCTCAGCCATTTTCAGTAGATTTTTGGTATTCAGGTTTTTTTTGATAGAGGGAAACATGATAAATTTCTAGTTGAAATATTATTTATTCTTCAGTCATTCCTCTTTAAGTGCAATAAGTATCAGATGTGTGCAAATTCATTTGGTTTTCGATTACTGAAAATGGGTAAAATTCAACAATTTGAACATGGAGCTGCTTTGAGATCCCCATATCTATGGGACTGGCCTATAATAGGGCCTTAAAAATTAAGATTTCAAAAGGAAAGTTTATTAAGAATGAGACTCTAGAAGGATATTAAGATATCTTGAATATTTTTAGAGTTACAGGCATGTGAACTTTGGAAAAGGAATATTTATGGCTCTCAGACAGGTTTGTTCTATGCAATTAACTTGATAGAAAAACACGAGATACATTTGCTCTTCAGATATTCCTCTTTAAGAGAACATTTTCAATTATGCAAACTATTAAACTACTATTATTTTTTTATTTGATTTTTTTTGGCTTTTAAATGCATGCTAGTTAATATAAAGTTGCTAGTTAATAATAAATTATCCATAATATTATAGAACCAAATGTGTCATAATATGCATTAAAATTGGTCTGGTTTCTGTTTTTCTGTGTTTCCAGGATAGCCTAGAGAAAAACGGGCCCAGGGTTCTTGATCTAGAGCTGGAGTTTGACGAGCGTGCCGTCCTACTGGAGAACATCGTTTATTTGACTAATTCACTTGAGGTAATAGCCCACAATTACTTAAAAAGCAAACTTAATGTCCTGTTTCTACAAAACCAAAGGATGGAAATCAAGTAAGACTCTCATTTTCGAATGATTAAAGACAACATAAAATCAGTATTAACTTAATATATGGCTGAATTAAAGTCCCTGGTCTTATTGTACATCAGTTCACAATACTCAAAGAACAAAATGTTCTCTGCCTCTCAAGCAACTTTTTATTTCTGCTGGTGTAATCAAGGCCATGTGGGCGGGGCAAATATTATCCAATAATCACAGTCCAGAACATTCCTGAATAAGCCCCACCTTACATAACTTCCCTTTGAATATTGTTTTTTACTCTAAAAATGCATTGCAATTTTATTTTTTTTCCACAATTTTGCCACTTTCTTTTTGTGACAACCAACCAAACCACAGTGTTGAATGTAGTAAGCACTATTACTAGTTGACTTTAGGTCTGTTCTCATTGTTAGGCCGTGTGTCCACCAGAGCGTTTTTTCCAGCTGCTAGCGTACTTTTTCAATTGTTTTCAATGGGAACGCCGCGTTTTTTAAACGCTGAGAGCGTAACGAGGCGCTGAGCGTCTTTTTCACGCTCAAGCGCTGAGAGCTGGGCGTTTTTTACTGGTCGCCTCGAGTTGAAGAATGTTCAACTTTGTGTAAAAAGCTGCGCTCATCACTGTCACTTTTTAGCCAGCCGTCCAATCAGAGTGGAGGAGGGGCGGGACAAATACAACTCCGACCAACTGTCACATTCTTGCTGTACAACGACATCAACAAACTATGGAAGCCCGTTTCCGCCACAGTTGAGTAAAAAAATATAATTCTGTAAGTCATAATAATGAGAAACTTTCTCGTAATTATGACTTAGCATCTCATT